>CM060266.1:864796-1019796 GCA_030684275.1 Acipenser oxyrinchus oxyrinchus
TTTCCGTATTTTTGAGTCCGGCGTTGCACGTGTGGTATAGCTAAAGCTAATAAAGCCTACATATCACTGCGCATAATTTCGACGTCCATTTCTCTCTCTCTTTTTAATATCCTGTACTTTACAGTAAAGTTGTGATAACCGCAGACAAAAAAAGACACGTGTCACACACAGTTTGTTGCTGTTGACGGACTGAACCGTAAATGAGGTGCTTTTGGGAACAGTGTGTCGCGCGTTTGTGTTCCCAGTCCAACCCTAACTTCTTGCTTTTGTGTCTTTGTTGTCGCATAACTTGAAACAAGTAACGCATGAAGGGAAAACTTTTCAAATAAATCATTAAAAAACAATAAAATAAATGAATAACAACGCTTGACCTTGAAATGTCAAAAACACCTCTATACATTTATTTCCATGCATAACATTTCAGCCTATAAATAAATGTTCTGCATCTTCACCTTGTGCGTTAATGAAGTGGTTATCTTCTCATTAGTCTGTACAGTGTTATTGGTTGCCAAGCAATACAATACAGGGGTTTAAGTTGTCACTATTAGAAACATCTCAAACATTTCAACATCGAGGTTTCATTTCAAGTATAGGCAATGCATTTGCGTGATGTCTTTGCTGGAAAACAATATATATATATATAATTTGGCCATAGGAAAAGCTATGCGAAGTGTTTGTTGTTTTCAACGGCAGTTATTTCAAAGCCTGGAGTACATTGTTTCACTAGTTCGTGCTGGAATCTTGAGAAGAATTAAAACGAAGAAAAAAAAACCTTTTCGAGGTGATGGATTGCTGCGTTGAGACACAAGCGAGATTCTTTAAAGGAAATGCATGTCTATTTATTAAAAATACATTACTAATTAAATGCAACTGATTTTTTTTTCTCGAGAAAAACGACAAAGAGCAATTACAGTGCATTATGCCAGCTATTCTAAAAATGCATGGAATTTCTCAGGGAGAATTCGCGGTTTGGAACCAGGTACTGAACGCTCTTGGTATGTCTCGACCGCCACCTACCTGTGGGAACGCGGAATGGCAATCTAAATTCCTACCGTGGGGGACGGACGGACGTCAAAACTATTTATTTTCTCAGGTTATTTATTTATTGATGTTATTTATGTATCTATTTAATAACATCCGTGTACATTAATTTTGATATATAGATGCATTCATTTTCTTTTTAATGTTGTCCTTTTGTTTTGTGCTATGCCCATGCCTAATATATGACCCGCACACACTGTGTAGGGCTATTGGTATATGTATACTCTTCATTGGTTTTATATGTGTACTCTGCAGTTATACCTACTTTCAAACCAATATATATGAGGCTCCCATGAGAAAGATATGTACAGCATATCGAAACGTTGAGCAGCTGGCTCTTTGAGCTAATATATATATATATATATATATATATATATATATATATATATATATATAGATATAGATATAGATATAGATATAGATATATGTAAACACATTATTTTTATTATCGATATATTCAACCTTTTTGTTATGTATGCATGACTATATTAGGTAATAGTCTTGCACTCACACACAGTATGATTAAATACTTTAAAAACTAAAGAATGTTATGTGCTAATGGTAATAATAAGTCTTTTTAAAATGATTAGTATAAAAGACAGTTTGATGAAAACAACTGACAATACAGTGGTGCCATTACAGTAATCACTGCTGCATTTGTTCAAAGTTTTCTTTTTTTTTGTTTTTAATTTATTAACATTGTACCATCACCATTAGTAATGTTTACGCAGATGCTAAAGTAAGTGGTTTGTTTAATTGCTCAGTGGTGTTAATTTGTCCTTGTAATGCGACAGAGCTTTGTCAGCTTATTATAATCGGATGTGTTCTTAATTGCTGTGTTTTAACTATTTAAAAATGAAGTTTAGAGTTCTGATTATATATAGATAGATAGATAGATAGATAGATAGATAGATAGAGAGATAGAGAGAGATTCTTTCTACACAGCTGGAGAAAGGCTTTTTTCCAAAACGTCCTGAAATAAAAAAAACAAAAAAAAACAACAAAAAAAAACACGTTTCATAGATATCTATATCTGTATGTGTGTGTGTGTGTGTGTGTGTGTGTGTGTGTGTGTGTGTGTGTGTATGTATGTATGTATGTAAAAGGCACATGTTATTATTGTTTTTTTTAACTGGTTTCTTTATCAGAAGGACCTGTGTTCATTGAAAAATATAGAAAAAGTCGTTACACGTGAAAAATGCTTTGTCTACGTTTACAGATTGGAAAGGAGCACATTCAGATTAATACCAGATAATGCCTGAATGAAGCCAAGAGCACGGGACACAGCTCCCCGTTTACAAAAAGCCCAGATTTAAATGAATGGAGAATTAATCAAACCAACCAAGCTTCAGCAAATAGTTCAATTCCATCTTTAGTGAACAACAGAAGCTGCCGTATTTCTGCACAGCTCCCTCTTTGCCAGCCTCCTCTGTTATTTTTTTCCCCCCCCGAATTCTGCAAAATAATTATCTCGGTTTGAATAAAGTTACCCAAATCATACAAGTAGTTTATGCAAATTATTTTTTTTTGTCCAAACGAAGCAAGTTATTGAAAGAACTGCCGTGTTTGAGCTGATTTTTTTTCCTTCTGTTTTTTTTTAGTTCTTGAACAATGTGGTAATAATTAACAATAATTATAACTGCACGACACAATGTAATGAAGTAATATTCCCCGGTAAAACAGAGTTTTCTAAAAATCTTTCTTTCTTTCTTTCTTTCTTTCTTTCTTTCTTTCTTTCTTTCTTTCTTTCAGACAGTCAATAAATATTGTGGTTATCTTAGTTCTCCCAAGTATTTGTCTTACGGCTAAAACACAATAAAAAATAAATAAATAAATAAAATAAGGTACATAAATAAATAGACAAATAATCTTTTTAATGGTGTGAGTTAAATTCAGGCCCTCTGATTCCAATTGCAATCCAAGCAGAGCTGTCCAGATTTCAAACGAAACTGCTAGGGTAACCCTCGTCTAAATGACCCACCAGTCTGGGGGGTGCACAGGGGTACAACTGAAATCTGGTTCAAAGGTATTTACAACTTCACAGCCAGAGACAGAATAAACTAGAATCAGAGTTTTATTGCCTCTCTGTCCTTACCCCTACCCCCCAAGCCAACCTCCCACCTCCCAGCCTCAGCTCAGAACTTCAATAGAAACCAACTCAAAGTTTTAAAATCATTGCAGAACTTTAAGATCACTGCATAACATAAAACAATGCATTCTAAAGGAACTGCTGCTGTGTTGTGATAATCCCTTGCAAAGCATTGCTAAGAAGAAATGTCATTCGAAAAGCAACATCTTAAATTGTAAATTAAAAAATCTGTCTGTAATACAAAATTAGAAAGAAATAACATGCATGCATTTAGGATCCCTTCAGTTAGCATGCTAATTAACTTTGAAACTTGGATATTTGTTTTATATTTCATTTAGAAAATTAAATTGTGCAAACATATATAAGCTTTTTGCTGTCCCTTACTAGTGTTATTAATGCAAGAATCATATTTGCTTGCAACGAACCTTAGAATAAAAAGCTTTCAAAATATATATTTGTATAAAGTAAAATTCACTTGCTGAACATAAAATTCTGTTTTCTATTATTGTTTGTTTAATACATTGGGAAATGACTTCCTCTTTTGTTGAGTCATGACTTTATCTAATTGCCTTTCCAATAATACGTGCTATATTTGAATTTTTGTTTATTCCAAATGCCAGCAAGACAAAAAAAATTAACATTATTTAATAACTGAATACCCGATAGCAGCTCTCCCAAATTGACCTTTATTTGCAGAAGAGAAAGAATTTGATTTAACTGTGCTGTCATTTAAATAATGTACCCTCAAATACTGTCTGTATTGTAAATGCCTGTGATGTGGGTAAAGATGTCTTTTCATATTGTCTGCCTGCATCCATTTTTAATCATTATACCTTTTGCAGTAATATTTCATAGATGGTTTTCTTATGGTATTATATGATCTGGAGGTTTTTAGCGCTGGGAGAAGTGTGATGCCATTCAATTGAATTATAATCAAGCTGTACTTTTTTTTTTTTTATTACAAAAATTGGTTTCATAAAGATCCAGAAAAAAACAAACTCTTGCAGTAACAGCAATTCATTCTGAAGCAGGTCTGCAAAGAAATAATCTTAATTTGATTATTGTACAGCACTTAGATTCCCATACATTGATTTTTAACATAGAGGAAAAAAAAAGAAAAGATCTTATTAAACAGCAACACTGAAAACACATACTACATAAAGGCAATGCTTTTTTGTTTTATCCATGCAGAAGTTATTAAACAGTTTCTTAAAGATGCATTGGGGAGAGTGTATAAAACTTGTACAAAACAAACCTGTGTTTTAAGTAGGAGAATATCCTGACACACACACACACACACACACACACACACACACACACACACACACACACACACACACACACACTACAATAACAGCTGCAGCATTTAGTGTTCTATTTCATATTAAAATCTTCAGATTTTTCTGTGTGCAGGTTTGCTGATGGGTTGCAAAGAACACAAAACTGTACAGAAATGTGGATTAGCTGGACCCGAAACTTTAACTTACATTAACTGCAGGTACCCCTGGGTATCCTGTTTTGTTTGATTTAAATCATTATTATTTTGCAGATTTTTAAAACAGATTTTTTTTTTAAATGGTTGCGTAATTCTAAACAGAAAATCAATAGTTGTACCTTGTAAATATATTTTTTTCTTCGTAGTTCAACTGTGAACTTTACTTTTTCTCATGCAATATAGTATTTATATATATATATATATATATATATATATATATATATATATATATGAATTGAAATAACATTCATGTTTTGAAAAGCTGTTAAGAAAACATCATATAATGTTTTGGGTAGTTTTTTAAAAAAAGATATTACTTTTTTAATGATAATTTGCTAAATTATATTAGGATCAGAGTGCTCATAGTTTTGTTTCGTTTCTTCAAGGATAATTCAGCTAACTTTCTTTTTCTTTTTTTTTTTTGGATGCAGTTTTCGGTGTTTGTGCTGTACTCTTGTCTTTTTATAATATTCAGATTGTGTTCTTGGTCTCGCAATGTCATTCCAGCAAGTTAAATATCCTAATCGTTTAACCACGGGCAGTATATTCTCTGTACAATGAGACATTTATATTTCAGCCGTGCCAGTGCAGGTAATTTCAGCTGCATACATTTTTAAACTTCCAAGACTTAATGAAATATTTCAATGTATTTCTTAAATTGTGCACTTCCAGGCAGCGCACAGATAAACTTGTCATACTTACCAAATCTCCTTCTGCGTATTAATCTGTGTGTGTGTGTGTGTGTGTGTGTGTGTGTGTGTGTGTGTGTGTGTGTGTGTGTGTGTGTGTGTCTGTGTGTCTCTCAGTGTGTAGGTGTGTGTCTGTCTCAGTGTGTGTGTCTCCCACTGTTTGTGCCTTAGTGTGTTTGTGTGTGTGTGTGTGTTGTAGTAGTAGTAGTGTTTTGTATTATAAATATGTTTATGCAGGATAAAAACAAAAAGCACAACTTAAATGTTCTTTTTTAGCATATTGCATTCATTACATATATCATAGATTTAAATAAAAATAAAAACAAATTGTTAAGCAATTTAAATAAAAATAATTAAAGCATTTGAGTAAAAGTGTGTGTGTGTGTGTGTGTGTGTGTGTGTGTGTGTGTGTGTGTATATATATATATATAATTAGGGATGGGACGGATACAGCAGTTCCAAATAATTTTCCTTTAAGTTCTCACTAAACCGACACATTTAAAAAAAAAAAAATTAATTTGAACAAGGTCAGCATCTGTGAATTTGGGAATCGGGTGAGTGAGTTACGGCTTTTTAACGGGAGCCTCTTTGCTCTCGAGGGCCCTCGCATTGACAGAGCCGCTCCTTTCACTGCAGCGCTCTTTACCGGTTAATGAGAACCGGGCTTTATGCTCGTTGCCCGCACTGTTTCTGCCCAAGATTTATTGTATTGTTCTCTGTCTGCGCTGCACCATTGAAAGGCAATATTAACAGAAACTCCACGTCCGCCGCTTGCTCTTATTTTTTATTTCTTTTTTTTCTTCCCTAGCTTTTATTAGTAACCTGGTCCGAAAGATATGTTGTTGTATTAAGGAGAGATGTCAGAACAGAAAAGGAAAAGTTTAATAAACTTCTGAGTTACTGCAGCAAATATCTTTCCCAAGACGAATACTAGGGGGTGTCTATAGCAAATAAGAGAGAAGGCTGGCAGATTCACAATTCACAAATCGCATATTCCACTTACCGTTTTTTTCTATGACCCATCAAGAAACTGGTCAGTAAGACAGAACGACATAAAAGAAAAGTATTTCATTTCTACAAAGCCTCTGGAGCAATCTGGAGTTTCAATGGACCAGTTTCAACGGTGTGCACAGAAACAAACACCTTTTTATAATGCTATCATTTTCAGAGTGCCAGGAAAAAACTTTTTAAAGTCCAGAAGATTCATACCCATCTTACAAGTGGTAGTAGCATGCTGTGGTAAAAAGCACAGTTTGGTAACTCACAGGGCAGAATCGTAAAGCATCAGAGACAAACAGAGCTTTGAATGAAAACCCTTTTTAACGGCAGACTTAACTCCTTTTTAATTAGTTATAATTACTGGCTGGCACGGAATGCATTTTTGTTTTAACATAATGATCAATGCAGAGAATTACAGCAGCACATTATGTAAATCTACAAAAATTCCTTCTGTTCTGCGCTATTCAGCTACAGTGCATTTGCAGGAGGGGAAATGACTCCGTCATGTTTTTAACATTTTAATTTTATTTCCAGCAATTAGATGGAGAGTCACATTTTTTTGCAAAGGGGAAAAATGACTTTATTATACATGGCGTGTCTGTGCAGAGTCTGGTGAATGGGAGCTTTATTAACTGCTGTAAGGTTTTAAAACTTTTTGGAATATGTAAAGTGGAAACAGAACATAATAAAATAGGCCTTTTCCAAATTCCTAGCTGTTCCTAATTCTTCTCATCCCATTGGAATTGTTTGTAACACTCCAGGAAACATGATTTAGTGATCTTTTAAAATAAAGTGTTACTGTGTATTTATAAAATATGAATATTTAATTCAGGGAGAGATATGTTTTCTCCAGGTACCTTTTGGCTTTTCAAAATGTTTACTGTATTAAATTATATGGAGATTTTTTTTTTAAATGATTGCTTTTGAGCAAAAGGTTGAATCCTAAAGATTAAATAAATGTAATTCAGCATTGGTTTGGAGGTGAGAATAATATCGCTTTTTTGTTGGAAGATGTTTGTTCATAATAACAGTTAAGACCATGATGGTTTTGCACCAGCGTCCAGCAAATTCAAAGGGTGGAAACATTGGAATACTTTTGCAACATTACACTGGAGAAAAATATGTTATGGCTTCTGTGGCTATATAAATATATGGAGTCATGCCATCCTTCCATCCATAAATTTGCAAACAAAACTTACAAGAACGTCAAGTAGATGAACATTTTGTCCGGTGCCTTTGTCTTTATTTTCAAAGATGATTCTTTGTATTGCACAGACAGAGTCTCTCTCCCTCACTCTCTCACTCTCTCATGCAGCCTGGCACATCTGTGCTTGTTATCCTTTCCCTTCTGGGTACAACACAGCCTTTGATAAGGCTAACAAAATAAGGAAGAAATTACACAACCCCTGTCGCCCTGTGTAACTGCGTAGCTGATAAGGACCCATTGTGTGAAAGTAGCCATTTGATGTCATGATACACAGCACTTGGCTTGAAGGATTTCAGCTAAAAGTAAGAAAAAAAAAACTGAAGGGCTGGTGGTCTGAAACAACTTGGTCTGAAATATCAAAAGTTCTCTTAACTTATTCTTCGTGTTGTTTTGATTCGCTTTGCATATCATTGTCTGTTACAGCTGTAGCATCAGCTTGACTTTTTTTTTAAGGCACCTCTTTTGTCTCAGTATAGCTCTCTGTGATGTACAGCAGGTCCCTTGAAAAAGCTTCCAACAGCAAAAGCACAGCAAAGTATAATAAAGCACGGTGAAAGCATGCACAGAGAGGTCTGGTAAAGCATAGGGAAGCATTGTAAAGCACAGAGAGGTCTTGTAAAGCATAGGGAAGCATTGTAAAGCACAGAGAGGTCTGGTCAAGCATAGGGAAGCATTGTAAAGCACAGAGAGGTCTTGTAAAGCATAGGGAAGCATTGTAAAGCACAGAGAGGTCTTGTAAAGCATAGGGAAGCATTGTAAAGCACAGTGAGGTCTGGTAAAGCACAGGGAAGCATTGTAAAGCACAGAGAGGGATGGTAAAGCAGATTAATAAACATGGCAAACCAGGCTGATCTATGGTAAATGCATAGTATAACCATAGGAAAAGCATGGGGGGAAAACTGCAAAAATACCATGGTAAGAATTCAAATAACTTTTAAAGTTTCCCTTTTAAGTTAATAATATATATATATATATATATATATATATATATATATATATATATATATATATATATATATATATATATATATATATATAATTTCATTTGAATGCTTTACAAATGAAGAACCTAGATTTCTTTCACAATATCATAAGTAAAAGGGATTATTTTAAAAAAAACAAAAGCTGTTTTTTCTTAGGCATATTGTTCAGGCGTTTTCATACGTGACAAGCGTTTATTGTACCGATTTGCAGCATCTGTTTGCTTATTGGGGCGTGGGTTTATTATTCAAGCATGCAGGAAATACTTTAAAAAGAGAAAATTTGCAAAGGTGCCCGAGCTGAACAGCTTGCAAAACAGAGAGCTCAATCTGTCAGCGCTGTTTCTGTGAAGTCGTTTCTGTGCACCTGTACACCTGACCTGGGCTGGTGAGGCTGAAGGAAGCTCCTCTCACCAGAGTCCTGCTTTCCAAGGTGCAAGGTCGCTGATTTATAGGCGTGTGCGAGACGCACTTTCCCCTTCGCGCTTTGAAAATCGGAAAACAAACACAGGATGATGCAACGTGTACAGAAATGCATTTTTAAAAAATAGAAAAGAATGTTTGACGGACAGATTTACTGCCAAAAAGCTTGTCACGCTACCCGTGTTTTCGCAGTGTGGAGTAGTGTTTAGGACTCTGTAGGTTCAATCCCAGGTGGGGGACAATGCTGCTGTACCCTTGAGCAAGGTACTTTACCTAGATTGCTCCAGTAAAAAAAACCCAACTGTATAAATGGGTAATTGTATGTAAAAATAATGTGTAAAAAATAATGTAATTGTATGTCAAAATAATGTGATATCTTGTAACAATTGTAAGTCACCCTGGATAAGGGCGTCTGCTAAGAAATAAATAATAATATATATATGTAACAATGTTATTATGGTTAATTAGTAATAAACAGGGATGGAAATAAGACTCCTGTTGTATAGCAGTTTCATCCATTCCAGGTTTTACTACAAACTTGGTTAGCCACAGTGTGTACATATAACAAGGTCAGGTGTGTCTTATTGTACTCATAGGAAAACCAGGAATGGATCAATTCTGCTATGCAATGGGAGTCTTATTTCTGTCCCTGAATATAATCTGCTAAAAGATGAAACTAGAATTCCACGGAAAGGGGATCGGGGGTGTGTGGGGTTGCATGTATTCATATCAGCTAGAAAATCAGATTTGTTCATCAATCGGGGACTGTTTAGTGGTCTATAAGTTAACATCAAGTCCTTTTGGTCATGCATCAAAAATACAGATCAGTAAGCTTCGCGATTCATGTTTATAGAGCAGATGATAAATTATTCTCTCTCTCCTCCAGAGTGTTGGCGCTTAGGAGCTCCATGGGATTGGCAGTTCTGGGTTTTGTCTCCCCCCTCTCTGAATAGTTTATTTAGCTCATAAAGAATGTGTGGTTCTGTGTCATTTCTGCGCCGTGGCCTCACAATCCCTTACCTCTGTTATACTATTACAGGATTATTGTATTTGCAGTAAAACACAGGAATGATTGCAGTAAATCTGCGCCGGGGAGATTTAGGGAGCTGTAGTCACTGTTCAGCTCTCTCCGGGGAGCCCTTTCCTCCCGGCTCAATAACGCACCGTAAATATTCCTTTCCAGCACCAGATCAAAAATGGGACCCCCTCCCCCCCCTCTCCAAACCTCCACCGCAAGCCTAACTTGTGTCCCTCTCACAACACAGCTGCACCTCCAGCACCAGCTCTGTCCCAGCACGGAAAGCAGTGACGCTTCATGGTGTTTGTTTTAGAGCTCAGATAACACAAGAAATAATCACAGGTGCAAATACAGGAACATACTAGATATGGTTAGGGTTAGGGTTACTAATACATACTAGATAGGGTTCACTAAATGTGGTTCAAATCAGCAGACCCCTGTATATTCGACATCTATTTTTTTGCTTTGGTAAAGCATGTTCGTTTTTAGAATGACTTGTTTTAATCTCTGTTTATTTTATGACTGTCCGTCAGGGTTTGAAGACAAGACAGTATTAACCCAGCAGCTACAAGCCAAGGAAACATATAGACCATTAACGAATAACCTTGTGTAAGATTTGAACTCACATGACCATTAATTAACAGATTAATTAACATATATATATATATATATATATAGAGAGAGAGAGAGAGAGAGAGAGAGAGAGAGAGAGAGAGAGAGAGAGAGAGAGAGAGAGAGAAAGTAGCATGAAAAAAAAAAAACATTTTCAAAATGTTCTGACATGTTTAGAGATCCGGGTTCGAATCTGCGCTCGTTGAAACAGCTGCCCTGTACCTGTAAGCCAGCCACCTCGACAGGGAAACCATTTCCAGCCTGGCATTGATGCATGCTCCTGATTTTGTATAACTATCAAAATATTAGAAGAATTCTTCAACCTGCTGCAATCCATCACTCTCCACTTGTGTCTGCCTCGGTTCTCCAGCAAGACATTTATTACATGTCGCTGTGCTACTTTCCTTTACATTTTTTGGTCCATATTTTATAACTTATTATCCAAACGATTATTTTGTCTTCATCATCGGCCGAAACTGACTTGACATTTTAAAGCTGTATTTTTTTCCCCGCTAAAAGGTAAAAAAAAAAGGGTGTTCACAGGTTTTTTTTTTCTAATTTCTTTTTGTTTTAAGTTATACAGATACCACATTATTTTTTACACACAATTACCCATTTATACAGTTGGGTTTTTACTGGAGCAATCTAGGTAAAGTACCTTGCTCAAGGGTACAGCAGCAGCATCCCCCACCTGGGATTGAACCCACAATCCTCCGGTCAGGAGTCCAGAGCCCTAACCACTACTCCACACTGCTGCCCCAGTTAAATTAGTTGGGAAACCTCCTGATCATGGGATGCACGAAGGTTATTCAGGAGTACAGTTGTTACAGCCCATGCAGTTTTACAAGATGCAAGTCTTCTGACTGGCAGGCGGGTGCCAAGGCCTTGCCAAAGAAAACTGTGCAAAGGCAAACCAAGCAGACCTGCTAGAAAGAAAGGGAGGGGCAGCTGTGATTTTCAGTTCTGTGTCGCATAGGTGTCATTTACACAGGAGACACGTGCATGCATTATGGGCAATCTCAAGCAGAGAGGAGAAAGCGATGTCTCAGTACTATAAAAAAAAAAATTCTATTTGAACATTGGGATGTTATTGCTGGAGAGGGAGCTCACGACTGCAAGGGCACCAATCTGAGTGAAACAAACGTTTATTTTTGATTGTATTGCTGTATGCCCCACCTACAGAAACTGTCCCTGAGCACTGAGAACACAGCATGGTTTGTGTTGTGGTCTAAGGAATGAGAGGGAGAGAGCTGTAGAGCACCACTTTAAAAAAAAAAGAAAAAGCCTGGACGAAATTCGGAGTGGACATATCTCGTAGATCTCAGAATTACCGAACGAAAAAGGTTCGAGCCAGCGGTGTTCTATATTGCTTGTCAGCCCTTTCTCTCTCATTGCTATGCAGTTCTCTTTCACTCTCACTTTCCCTTTCTCTTTTTTAATTTATTATCTCCTTCTTTTGGATTTGATGCGTTGATGGTTTTGTAGATATATTAATGATTTTCATTTTTTTACTGTTTTACATTTTTTTTAATGCTTTTACTGTCCCAGCGAATCGACACATAATTAGCGCATTATTATTATTATTATTATTATTATTATTATTATTATTATTATTATTATTATAATGCATTGCCCTTCGGGCGATCTCGTGGTGATCTACAAATTGGTAATTTAGCAGACCCTTTTATCCAAAGTGACTTACAGAGACTAGGGGGTGAACTGTGCATCAACAACTGCTGCTGCAGAGTCACGTCCTCTAGGTCCTTGTTTGTTTTACGTGTCATCCGAAGGACGGAGCACGAGGAGGTAAAGTGTCTTGCTCACGGTCACACACAGTGAGTCAGTGGCTGAGCCAGGATTTGCACCTCCTGGTATAAAGCCCCTTTCTTTAAGCACTGTATCCCCAAGCCTACTACGTAAAGAATATTGCATGCAATCTAATGCCGGCAACAGCATCTGGTAATGAAAAAAAAAAGAATTTAGTGTGATGAAGCCCAGTTTACACAGATCTGATTTTCTGGTTGCAGTGGTAGAAGCAGGGAAAGGGGTGGAGGTAGAGGCAGTACACTCACACTCTCACTGTCTGGGACACCCTGCTTGCCCCCCTCCCTCCCTGCCTGCCTGCCTGCAGATTCCCAGGGGAGCACGCCAGCCTTCTGTTTCACCTCGCCTGGCAGGTTCAACCAGGGGTCATGCCTGCCCCTATACTTCCTCTCAACAAAGCCTGTCTGCCTGTGCAGCTTTAATCCTTGACAGGAAGACTGGGCCGCATGCTGGTAAACACTGCACAGGCTTAAAAGTGCAGCTTTGTATTGCCCAGTGCAGTGGAGTCTATTACGAGACAGAGACAGAGCTGGTTCTAATGAATTGCTTCCAAATTGAAAGGGACAGACAAAGAGATCAGTTCTTGAGCTGGTCTTCTTTAGCTCAGACATTCCAGGGATGGGAATAAGACTCCCATTGCATAGCAGTATGATCCATTCCTGGTTTTACTGTGAGTTTAATAAGACACACCTACGCTTGTTACCTATACACATTGTGGGTAATCAAGCTGGTAGTGAAACTGTTATGCAATAGGAGACTTGTATTGCCATTCCTGCTTTAATTTCCAAATCAATTTCAATTGGGACTAATCTCAGCCTCTGTTTAGTTTGCTGGCTGGCAGAACTCAATCTCTCCATTTTCAGAGAGGCCAACGCAAAAGAGCTGTTTTTCCCTCTCTCATCATGTAGAACATAAATATATATATATTTATCTATTCAGCGAGAGAGGGGCACCACTCGGCCCAGGGAATGAAATAAAGAAGGAAACGAGTCTCAATTAACGGGAGTTTAAACATGGTTTAAAAGACAGTCAGGATTATCGTGGTCATTTTAACTGATTTAATCAATCATTTGAAAATGTCCTCATCGCCCAGCCCTCCTGTAGGTGTACCCCGATATACCCCACTGCGATTAAACAAAGGCCTCATTAAAATCTTCCTTTTCATTGATCTGAAGCCTTTAAAACATCTTAATGTTGTTCCCTCGCAGCCCGTTCCGTCCGGTGGCCTAATCAGAAGCAGTAAAAACCGCAGAGCACATTAAAACGAGGTTAAAGCGCAATATAAATTGACTTCTCATTGATTTTCAATTTTGATAAAAGCGCACAGCGTACCGCGGGGGCTCGCCTAAATCAATTGAGCCACGCAGGCAGGAGTCGCCAGGTTCCTGTAGCCAAGACCAGACTCCTTAATCGCACTGCGCTTTCTGTACGACGCCAGCCAGGTCTGAGCTGCAAACAATGTGATACTGAGCATCCGGGAGTGGAGGATGCATTGAGGTGGGTCCAAGGCTGTGTGGCATCCTGGGTCATTAAGGGTGCAGTTGGCATTGGTATATAAAGCTGTTGTGATGATGGTACTGTTGACACAAAACAGCTCATCTTTATTCCAACTTTAATGCTTGCGAGTCCAGTGGACAGCTGTGTACTGCAATCTGCTCCTACAGTAAGTGTATCATAGATCTCGTGAGATTCCAATGCACTGAACTAAATAAATACGCAAGTTGGTCTAAATTGGGCAACAGTGTGGAGTAGTGGTTAGGGCACTGGACTCTTGACCGTAGGGTCGTGGGTTCAATCCCAGATTGCTCCAGTAAAAACCCAACTGTATAAATGGGTAATTGTATGTAAAAATAATGTGTAAAAAATAATGTAATTGTATGTAATGTGATATCTTGTAACAATTGTAAGTTGCCCTGGATAAGGGTGTTTGCTAAGTAATAAATAAATGTGCAGTTGTTAGATAGAGGTTTGTGCACTGTATATTATTATTAATAAACACATTATCTAATTATTTACATAATTACAAGCAGGTTTCGGGGAATATACCAGTAACGTAAATAAACTGGACCATCAACAGAGTCTTACCAATGAGGTGTGGTGCTTTAGAAAGCTAAACTATGGTAAGAAAACACCAAGGAATATTGTATTAACATGCTTGAGGTGAGATAGTGCAACTGCTTTGGTCATTCTTCAAAACTTGCATTAAAAAAAAAAAAATCAGATATATGCAGCACTGTGTCATTATGCTTTGTCATCCAAATCTGCTAACCAGCAGTATGTGGTTGCTTTACCCCTGAGATAACAAGCCGACAAATAGGGGAATTATAATAACAACAGAAAAAAAAAACATCCCCTATTCCCCAGCTCCTCCTCGTCTGCTTTTAATTCACTCTCAGCTGAGCTTCTGATTGACTTTAAGGCCAATTAAAGAGAAATTTAATGGGAGAATATATGAACTCCCTGAGGTCGCCTCGACATAAATCTGCTTTTTATAGCCGGGCCAGCGAGGAAACTCATAACATCACGCTGAGAATATAATAATAACAGGGTGAAACGGAGGAGTCAAATTTACAACCGCCTTAGACTAACAGAGTTACTGCAGCCTATAACTATATAATGCATGCATTATATATGGTGTGTACGTATAATAACTATACCGTCGATACTGCACGCAGTACATGTATACCAGTCTATATGTTAAGACTAGTTCCACAGTGTTACGTGATTCATTTTATAGGTTTTCTTCTAATTTTAATTACTTTTGCATTCATCAGCGTACGGGATAGCATTGGCCTCCAAAGAGCAATATATCATGGCGCCAGACAACATTTTTTTTTTCTTTTTGTCTTAACGTCTCAATGCAGTGTTGTTTGTGACAGCGATAAGCCAGATAGTACCTGCACGATTTGTCAAAGTGGGCCAAGTAATAGTAATAATAATAATAATAATAATAATGATAATAATAATAATAATAATAACAATTTAAATGTTAACTTCCACCCAAGCAAAACAAATATTTCGATTCAATACGGATTAAACTGGATTTTCAATTGGAACGTGGTTCACTAAATGAACGCACCTCGCATTTGGTTCTAAAAAAATTATCCAAGAAACGACAAAGAGACTCCGTTGTGAAAGACGAATGCATGACCACAGCAAGAACAGCATTCATATTCAAGAAGAAGGACAATACATAATATCTGTTAATATCTAAAAAAATAAATAAATAAATAACGATGATAGTAACAAGCCAGGATGCAGCATGGTGCGAGGAGGGAGGGTTGACCGTGCCCTGTTAATTGGAGGTATTCAAATCCCTGGGCGAGGTGTCTATATGACCCTGTTACGCACACAGCACCCCCCTAGAGAGACCCAGAGCAGGCCACTGCCTGTACGATATTGAGCTGGGCCGAGCCTGGCCATTAATAACCCTGCCCCCTCCTCCTCCCCCCCTGTGACATGACGGGAATGGATGTCTGAACAAGCTATTGAAAACGCATGGGTTCGGGCGGTGAGAGTTCATCGGCAGGTTAGACAATATCATTACCATTATACTGGAGAGAGACTGGAGCTGTGCACACTGCTGCCTTCAGCTGCAGCCCAGCAATCACACAGCCAGCCAGCCACCCCTAACAGATAGCATGCCGTCAGAATAAAGCGATCATCACCCTTATTGGCACGTTACGGAGTGGAAAATAATGTTCCGAAAAGGAGGCATTCATAGTATCCAAAGGTAGTTATTATCTCGGGTTCGCTCGAAGGGGACTTGTTTTTACGTGCCTATGCTAGCTGTAGGTCATTAGAACTGAACAGTACAGTTTGTCGCCGTGTAAGACAGATGGCTGCTGTCGTTCACTTAGATCAGTTCTGGGGGTTGGCTGTCATTAAAAAAAAAAAAAAAAAGTTTTATGTTGTTAGCTATGCTGTGTGCATGTCCGACCCAATCAGTAGCCTTCTGCATTGCATAGTTCTGTTGCATATGATGAGTACAACTTATTTATTTAGAACATGGTTAAATCTCTAGTCTCTACTTCCATCCAGCATTGAGTGTGTCAGCAATCTGTGTGCATCGATTTTGTCCTAAGCTCGATGCTCTCTATGTTAAATGAAGCTCATCGCATTCTGTAACATCTTACAGGGATGGGAATAAGACTCCTATTGCACAGCAGTTTCCCCCATTCCAGGTTTTACCACAAGCTTGATTAGCTACAGTGTGTATGGGTAACAATCTCAAGTGCGTCTGATTAAACTCATAGACCAGGAATAATTAAAACCACTTCGCAATGGGAGTCTTATTACCATCCCTGTACTGTCATATGCAATTATACAACAACCATCGGCTTTGCAATGAATAGGGCACAACAGGCTAGCTGTAAAACAAACAAACAAAAAACAAACAAACAAAAAAACATGCCTTCAGAACCACTCCTTAAAATACAAATAAACATGGAACCGCCCTTCACACGGCTTTGTTCACGAACGCACACACACGCACGCACACACACACACACACTCACACCCCTCCCGAATTACTAATTTGAAAATGCTTGTCTTTTGTAAGGGGTTCCGTTCTGCACCATTAAAAGCTATCAGCCAGCACATAGTGTTTACTAATAGGGAGAGACAGGGAGAGATGAGGAGAGCAAGAGAGAAGCAGAGTGCCTGTGACTGATGGAGTGGCTGCCACCCGCTGTCCTTCCCCTTCCCCTTGCTCTGCTCTGGCTGCTGTCCCTCCACTGCGGGGCTGTCCGTCAGCAGCCTGCCCTGCCTGTCTTGTTAGGGGTCTTCGGCTCAGACACCGGCCATTCATCACCCCAGCCACGGCCTTTGATTACAGCGAAGGCACTCGGCTTGATGGATAGGGCCGATCAATACTGGGCTCCCCTCTTCCTCCTGCCTTCCTCGAATAAAAGGATAAAGGCACACACACGACTGTCCCTCCGCACCTGTGAACAGCGACAAGGACAGCATGAAACATTAACGCTGTCATGCCCCGCGTAGGAAGCCGGGCTTTTTCGGGAGATGCATTTGGAAATGAATGAGCATTTGGTTTGCAGACGTGTCTGAAAGGGTGGGTACAGAGAGACGGGGAGCTGTCCCACAGCCCTTCCCCTGCACGCTCACGGGCAAGCCTCACATTGCACAGCAGATTAAGCCATGTCACTGTCTTAAGTTACAAGCTTAATTAGTTCATTAGCCTCTGGCCCCGCAACAAAACAAAGCAGGAATAGTACGCTATTAGACACAATTTTGAGAAGGAATTAAAGCACAGAATAACAATAGCATTATTAACAAGCCAACTTAAAATTGGGCATGAAATGAAAACCGGTCATGAAAAAGCACAGCTGTGAATGCCATTTGCATTTTAAATGTTCCGGGCTTTTGTTCATTATTAAAGTTCACAGAGGTTATCATACTGTACATATCAACAGCTTCATAAAAAGGAAATTGTTAGAAAAAGTCGGAGATGGACTTCTGCAACTCGGGTGCGGTTTCTCATCCTGTGGAAATTAGCAAATAAGTGATCTGAATTCTACCTATGCAACGGGTGATATAAATGCTGCTAAGGAGGTCAGAACCTCCCAGAAGAGTGGGATTTCAGTTTATCAGTTTCTTTTCTTCTTCATGAAGTATTATCTAGTGATTGCTGAGTATCCTGTTGGATCCTGATTCTCCTTGGATATAGAGAGCTGTTTGCTGTTTTTTAATTCTCTGTGCTCTATACAGTACATATAATGAAGAGGACAAGTAATTGATAACCTTGAAAACACACTATTTTAATAATTAGCTACAACTTTTCAGCTTCTGACTACTTCAGATAGCATGGTAGGAATGATATATCTATAATCACTCAAAGCCCTTTAGGCACTTTGGAACCTCTTGGAATGAACATTCTATTCTGAAGTCATCATGTCATCATCCTGCAGAACTTTTTTTAACTTGCTTATAACAACAGCACTCTATTTTCCATGTAGTTTCTAGTCCGAAACGTCCGGATATATCATTGATTTTTCTATCAGTTATTCACATTTTTGCGTACCGATATTACCCTTTTCTTTTTGATTTTACTCCTTTTGGTACACAGCAGCTTTCATTTTTCAAATGTTTATATACATATATATAAAATGATTTATATTGTAGTTTCGAGGTGTGTGCGTGCATGCGTGAGTATAGTAAACAAACACATGGTGTTTCCTGTCTTGTGTTTCCAGACCACATATTGACCTAATTAAGATCTGTAGCAGATTTAACCCTTTCATTTCAGAGATTAGGAAACTAAACTAATCTGCACCCCTGTGTTGTGAAGTGTGTGAGTGAATCACCAGCCCCCCCCCTCCTCTCTGAAGTTTATCTCTATTGCAGAGGACCCCCTGTGTGGAGCTCCAAGCCTCCCCTGCCAGGCTACCTATTGTCTTTGCTTTCATCTCCTTGTAGTGATAACCCCTGCCTTGTTAACCAGACCCCTCTTTAGTGAGCCACTTTAGCAGTGTTTAGCAGCAGCAGGGCTGGGCGGGGAGAAACAAGGACAAAAGGTGCAGGCCAGGAGGGCGTCTGCTTGTTTATCAAGGGCTGTAACGAGATACCAGATAGCTACGCTGAGCTCAGGGCTTAGGCAAGGCTGTGTAGTGTAGGTGGCTTTATCATGAAATATTGCACAGTAGACAAAGGCAGTCCATTATCCAAGATCATCTCACGACACGCTTTGTGGTCTGATTTAATAAGGTGTTTTGGATAAGTGAGGTAAAAACTAGTCAGGTAGAGGCAAAGCTTCAGCTAATGTCTTCAGCAATATCTAAATAAGTAATTGATGAACGGCATACTCCCTATTTGAATAATTAGCTACAGCAGCTTCCCCATTCTCCAGATGGTAGAAATAGCTAAGCAGACTGATGTTACTTCTCTTCTTCATTTAGTGTATATATATATATATATATATATAGGGTACAGTAGCAGTGTCCCCCACCAGGGATTGAACCCACGACCCTCCGGTCAAGAGTCCAGAGCCCTAACCACTACTCAGTTAATGCATACAGTATGGGGGTGTAGGAGGGGGTCCTTTTATATATAAAATAGAAAACCTGACCCAGAAACAACCCTAAAATTACACAAGAACTTTAAATACAAACCGTAATATAAAAATCGTATTATTGTGAGTGCAGAATGGTTTGAAAGGGCAGAAACCTGTGCATTGCAAAACAGGCAGCAGGGATCAGCCTTGTGGAATGCTGGGCTGGGCTGGGCTGGGCTTATTATCAGCCTCTGTTAGCGAGAAGTTGAAGAAATCTTCTCCTGTTGGTGGGGGTGGTCTGTCACGTGAGGGGGAATTGAGTGACAGGGCAGATAAATTACAGGGACGGGAAGGGGTGGGGTGTTAATGGAGAGTGGAAGGGGGAGGGTAGGAGAATGGGGGAAGGTTTATGTTACAGATATGTGATATCTGTACCTGCACTGCTACCCTGTGGAGGAAACACAGAATACAGTAATGATACAGTACAGTCAAGAGATTCAGACTGGGGTTTGTGTAGTATAGTTTCATTTCTAGTGTGTGTGAATGTGTAGCCTTGCTAACACAGACCCAGGCTTTTTACAAACAATGTGGAGTCCGGTACAATGCACAGTTTTTAGATAGTCAATAAATAATGAAACTGGGCTGGGCTTTCGGAGAGGCTTCATATGCTTTATTTCTTAATCCTTCGTAAAATACTTACTGTAGTAAGGTTAAAGAATTTAAAAAAGTGCAGTAAACCATAGTAAAATTATAGCAAAAGTGTGGTAAAACACACAGTGTTGTGGTAAAGCATTGCGATTTAATATTAGTAAAAATAAAAATAAAACAAATCACTAAATGCTTAACAAGCAGAATATAAAGTCTTTATTTGATTGTATATTACTTTGTATTTTATTTAATGGAATTGAATGCGATATCTGGTTTATGAGAGAATAATACATTTGGAGTTTTTGTGTTTGTGCCTGTGTGTTATTTATTATTAACATAAAACCGTACGTACAGCACCATACAGTAGCATATTAATACCGTATGTATTAGTGTTTGAAAAATCACATGCCATAATAGCAATGTAATGTGTACAGAGTATATTGTAATGTTCACCGTGGCCAGCAGGGGGTGCTGCTATTTCTTGGGGCTGGGGTTTAATTTAGATTGACAAGTGCTGCCAGAGAAGTTATCACTGCACTGTTAATGCTAATGCTAATGCTAATCCCACACTCGTTATTTCAGTGATAAGGGGATGCAAACCTGAAGTCAATAAAAAGCCATTCTGTTCTGCTGCATCACAGACCTGCTTTACTGTGGAGATTTGCACTGTTAAACTGCTCTCATCAGAAATACTGCAAACTATGACCCCAAACCCTGGCCCGTTTGTGTATATAAAAAGTTCTTAAAAGCGTGCTTTCATAGCTTGAAACTCACACTAGCCCTGCTGCACCCAGTCCTGGGGTTCAGAACTCCCCTCAATTAAGTCTAGTATTATAAATATTGAAATGATCATGAGCCAGGAGTTTGAGCAGGGTTAGAAACTCACACTAGACCTGCTGCTGCTGCACCCAGTCATGGGGTTCAGAACTACCCTTAATTAAGTATTTACTTGAAATGATCAAGGGCCAGGAGCTATTAAATTAATTGTTCCACCCTTCTAGCTGCACGAAAAACTCGTATTTGTAAAACTACAGACTCAAATGTATTCAGGCTGTGACGAGAAGTGTAATCAGTTTAGTACGCATTCAAAAAAACACACAAAAAAAAGCCACACATTAAAGACAATGGTAGTTTATCGAAAAATACTTGGGCAAAAGTGCAGTAAAGCAAAAATGAAAGGTAAGGTAAATCAACAGCTACGACCACACCAAAACACGTTGAAGCATGGGGAGAAGTAAAGTTTAAATAGAAAAAAGAAAACATGTGTTAAAGTTACCACCGCAAAGCGCGCATAGTTAAACTTTTACAAGGGATGTCGTTGCCATAAATCTTTTAAAATAAAAACAGCTCCCTCCACAACACGCTGTCTCGGTAGCATCAGCACAGCACTTTCATTCCCAATGTGCAGCTCGTCAGCGGGGTGAAAATATTTGGATAAGGGGCTGTAAAGAGAGGATAATATTTACAGATTAATATCCCATAATCCACGCTTCAAAAGGCCGTCCCTTTAGTGCAATCCCCGCTGCTCGGACCTCTCGGACGTGTCGTTTGATGTGCCTGTCACTTTGTTTACAATACTTAAGACTTCCAGTGAATCACTTTTTCAAACCCCTTGTCTGGGGGAAAAAATGTCCAAGCAGTAAGTTCAGTGTAAAGGATTAGGGAGGTTTGTTTAAAGAGTGCGACCCTTGCAGGTGTTTGCGTGTCCTGTTATTTAGCATAAGGGGAAAAAAAATATATATATATATTTATTTTACAAGGGTTGTGTGGCCGAGGGTTACTTAATGCAAGACTAAAACACCGGTCGGATTTGACGGATGGCGCTTCTGTCAGTGTTAAGTAAAAGTGGTGGCGAGGTCTCCGCTCTTGTTTGAAGATAACTTTCATCCGAATATCACAGCCTCTGTCGGCTCTGCCGTAGTGTCAGTGATTGGGGGTCGGGGTCAGAGGTCAGGGGTAGGCTTGTCGCAGATTCCTTTGTGGATGCAGTAGTAATCTCTCAGAGTGCTTGCAGGATTAGATTAGTCTTTTCCGAATGAGTGTTGAGTCCATGGATAGCAGATAGCAACCTCATTAGGCCGTTCCTCTTCTTACAGAGCAACAGCAAAACAGCCCCATTAAGTTTAGCCCACCCTTATGAACGTTTCCCATAGTAAAAGCATGCCGATTTGTAATGAAGCGCAGTGAAAGCATTGTAAAGCACAGAGAGATCTGGTAAAGCATTGGGAAGCATTGTAAAGCACAGAGAGGTCTGGTAAAGCATAGGGAAGCATTGTAAAGCACAGAGGGGTCTGGTAAAGCATAGGGAAGCATTGTAAAGCACAGAGAGGTCTGGTAAAGCATAGGGAAGCATTGTAAAGCACAGAGAGGACTGGTAAAGCATAGGGAAGCATAGTAAAGCACAGAGAGGTCTGGTAAAGCATAGGGAAGCATTGTAAAGCACAGAGGGGTCTGGTAAAGCATAGGGAAGCATTGTAAAGCACAGAGAGGTCTGGTAAAGCATAGGGAAGCATTGTAAAGCACAGAGAGGTCTGGTAAAGCATAGGCAAGCATTATAAAGCACATAGATGTATGGTAAAGCATAGGGGAGCATTGTAAAGCACAAAGAGGTCTGGTAAAGCATAGGGAAGCATTGTAAAGCACAGAGAGGTGTGGTAAAGCATAGGGAAGCATTGTAAAGCACAGAGAGGTATGGTAAAGCATAGGGAAGCATTGTAAAACACAGAGAGGTCTGGTAAAGTATATAAAAAAACACGGGAAGTCATGGTAAACTATGGTAAATGCATAGTATCTCCATGGGAAAAGCATGTATGGGTTTTAGATGACGACCTGGATCCTAACATGTATCGACACTGCACGGTTCATAATCGCTCACGGCTTTGACGCAACAAGACGTGCACGCGAAACCAGCGTCGACGTGATTGGCAGTAGCCGTGGAACCCTTGCTGAGTAAACATCTCGCAAGAGCCATGATCCTGAACTAGATGTGAACCCAGACCTGCAGAGGGGAACATTAATGAACCACTCTGCACAACACAGCTCCCTTAACTGGGCTGTGATCTAGTGTGCAGATCCGACCAGCACTATGTATGTAATGTGCCGCCTTCCCTGCTCAACTGTGCTCACCCCTGAACAACCCTGTACAGAATTCAAGCAAACCCGAAGCTCACTATCTATCAATCCAGCGACCCTGTTTTCAAACACCTCGCCGCAGCGATCGGAGCTGCTGCCGGTCTTGATTTACTGACAGAACCTCTCCGGATAATAATAATAATAATAATAATAATAATATTAAAATAATCAAAGTGATAAATTGGCCTGCCAATAATGCAGTACACCATTAGGGCAATTCTTATTTATCCACACGGAGAGTCCCGATGGAAGACTATCGTTTAAGCACAGTAGTTTAAGCATGCAAACATGTAGCATGGTGCGCAGGAGGGAAGAATTGAACCCTCCCATTGCATTGCCGTGTGAACCTCATTTTCCTGCAAGCTTCTTGTTTTAAGTTACCTGCGCAAAAGGTGGGGGTGCTGACACCCACACAGACTAAAACCTGCCATGGCTCACAAAGCTATGCAGAGGGGAGTCTTAAGTTATATACCGTGGTAAACAGTATTGAGGACCGTGTAACTTCAGGGTTAAAAAGCTGGCAAGCGTTCTCCCGACCGAGTTTTATTTTATTTTTTTTTAATCTTGTTGCAAATGGAAAGCAGCACCGATCGCTAGACCCCAGTAGACAGCAGCCCCCGAAAGTTCTCCCAGCACTTTATAAATCTCCCTGCCTTGTTATGACTGCAGGGTTAATAGATAGCTGCACCCGCCCTGGCCCCGGGCCCCGGCTAATGGAGTGAAAACGTCAGCCAACACCGGCCAAAAGCGTCTCCCTGCATTACCCAGAGTTCAAAGGAATGCCAACGCCCCCTGTCTACCTCTCATTCTCTCTCTCTCTCTCTCTCTCTCTCTCTCTGAACGCTGCTGGAATGTCTAAATCAGATCCAGACTCCTGTTGTGGAGCTGATCAAAAAGAGAGTTGTCCAGTGCTTAATACACAGTGCACCCCAGCAGCCAGACTCCCAGCTTAGCTTCGCAGCTGTTTCACAGTGCTGTAGGATAGGCATTGATTTAGGTCCCATCAAGTGTGCACAAGCAGCCAAGGTTTTACAACCTCTCTTTAGCTTAGCGTTCCCATCTCCCCACTTTCTTTCAGAGGGATGGAAATTTTCAACTTTTATTTGATACATGCATTGCAAAAAAAAAAAAGGAAAAAAGACTGCTTCCTAGTACCTAATCATTTCCCGTGCCTGTCATTTCCTGTGTCACACGGTTTGATCGCAGCCAGACTGTTGGAGCAAATGAAAGGACTTGATTAATTACCTTCCAGGTGACTTCAAACGAATATAGCGAACCCACTGTAATCCAAACCAGTGTGTGTGCATGTGTGACACACACACACACACACACAGACAGGTACAGTGCAGAAGATGAGGGCTGTGGCTGAGGCTGTAGCATTGCACGGGGTGTGCTTAGGCAGCTAGGTGCAGTGACCGCACACCTCATTTACAGCAGAGTTTGTACTGCGGATAATGAACCGATAAGCCTCTTTGCAGGGTCATTTATAATCTCCGGTATATACTTCAAAGGCAGAGGAATGCACAAAACACCTCAGCAGCAGAGATTTATCCTCCTGTGTGTTTGACTCGCCTGGGCAAGGTCAGGGCTGAGTTATCTCCCAGTGAATCAGATAGAAGCGTTTCTCTGTGTAGAGGTGCGGTCAGCGCGCAGCTGGCTCTCCCTGCTCTGTCAGGTATTGTTTTTCAGATGGATGCACTGCGTTTCTATATTGATATCTGCTCAGTGTGCGCGTTCGACACTGCAGATAAGCTGCTCTCATCACTGCGGAGATGGTACAAACCATTCATTAAACTACATTTAAAAAATGATATTAACGGTCAGCGAAAACAAATGGAATTATGAATGAACTCATTTGTGCATTTTTGTGAGTTTGATGGTTTTATATTTAAAAAGAATAAATAGTATTTTCATTAGACTGTATACTGATTGGTAATTATTCTTATTTAACTATATATTTAAAAAAAATATATAGTATAGCTTTGAAAGATACAAGCTGATTTTCACCCACTCAAGGTCAGAGTGGCCAGTAAGCCCACTCATGACAAAGCCACTCATGCGCCCAGCATTTATTAGGGCATGGCTCTAAAGCACAGGTTCAAAGACCTCTCATCCGTTAGCAAATCACAGTCGAACATCAACCCAACGCATCCCACAGCATTGTCAACACACGGTCTGAACCTCCTGGTTGCTATTTATCTGTCAGTTCTGAAGATTTAAATTAAAACGAATAACTGTCATGTACTCTACTGCATGTACGGAGAGCGAAATTGCTCTATACTGAGACAACACCCCTGCCCATCAGCCAGCACAGTCCAGACTCGCTCTAAATCATACATTAAATACCCCCCGACCGCCTGAGGAATGGCCCCTCTTATCGCTCGCTGTGCTAACTGATCCCCGGAAAACATTCGAGATTAAATAAAGGTCATCCATGTGACATGGGAGCCCAAGCACCTGAACCCACTGGCGGTTCAACATGGCAGCCATACATCTTCTCGGATTTACCCAGTCCCGTCCCCCCCGTCCCCCACTTATCTTTCGTTCTCGGCAAATGTGTATTAATCTTCCTTGTTCCGCAGGTGAAAAATGCCGTGTAGTTGGTAGCTAAATAATGGGTCCCTGACAAATAAGGTCCCTGGTTCTCTGTCATCCATTGTCTGGATGAGAGAGAGTAGAGCTGACCTGAGAGTGATTGCAAGGGATGTGTTGTGTAGAGTAGCACAGGATAGCAGAGTGCTGAATGGACACACCTGTGCAGCTAAGGACCCCTCTAACCCATGCGAAGAAGCCAGGTAGAGCTTTACAGTTTACCAGTGTTGTAAGAAGCTATCCCTACATGTTTATCTACATGCAAATGCATTTTTTTTATGTGTACAAAAGTATTTGAGTAAAATACAGCATCAGGATTGCAGTTTAACTGCTTGGCATCCAAATTAATGTTTACTGCTGTATATGGTGGTGAAAGCAAAGGAAATGCTGTATATCATGGTGAAAGAATGGTAAAGCATAGTAAAAAAAAATAAAATAAATAATAATAATAATAATAATAATAATAATAATAATAATAATATAAGCATGCATGACAAACTGGGGTACTTTCCAAAAAAAAAGGGCTATACTATACTGTACTAAATCATAAAAAATAATACTGGCAGAGCACAATGAAAGATGGGGTCAGGTTTGTCAGTTATGGACAACAGGTGATCACCTTGCATTATCCTGACCGAAACCCAGCAGTGAGGGGCGTGTGTGAAAGAGACATAGCAGATGATTGCCCAGGGATAAGGCAGAACCCTTTAGCAGCTGATCTCGCACCCTGGGAAGGTCAGACTGACATCACTAGGTCAGGGGAACTGTCCCTTCCAAGTGAACAGCGGCCACAATACGAGACATACATCATGTGTAACTGCACCATCCCATTAGTCACAGCGCCATTGTTCTTCCCTGCGATATGGAGTGCTGGGGCTTTCTGCTCCTTTGTTTCCCAGGTGAAAAGTTTGCTTTGGAACTTCTTTGAAGGTGCCCACCGTGAGAAATGGAGACCGTGCTCTGTCACCGTAATAGACCGACGTAATCGTGAGCCTGTATGTGAAACTTAAGAGAGTAAAGAAGGAAAACATTGAGTGAAATATGGCAGAAAATGGCAGAAGGCACAGGTGTCGCTGTCCATCAAATCAACAGTACGAAGGTCACTCTTGAAATCAGGACTTAAAGGATGTTTTGCAGTAAGAATACCTCTGTTAAGAAAGAGGAACAAGGCTAAAATATGGACAAGAACACAGAAATTGGACTATGGAACAATGATCAAAGGTGCTTTTGGACTGTTGATGGATGGACAACGACACCTGTGCCTTCTGCCAGTTCTGTTGTCAATTCAACACGTGTCTTCTTTCTATTCCTTAAGGATATTATCTCCAAGTATTGCTCATCCTTGTTAGACAGCTTTTTGGGTTTTACAGATGATGTTTCTCTGTACTTGTTGATTATGCTTCGGATACCACACCTTGAAAATCAAGTGATGCGAGCTATTTCACTCAATGTTTTTCCTTCTTTATGCAAATATATATATATATATATATATATATATATATATATATATATATATATATATATATATATGCATTTGTTTTGGTAAAGCTTGTTTTATTGATATGCAGATAATGCAAAAAAAGTTCTCTACTTTCCCTTTTTGTTGGATCGATAATGCTTTATAATATACTGGTAGCTTAAGCTGAATTAACGCTCTTAAGTGGATGTCTCATTTATATCTCATTAATCCCCATTAATCAAACGAGAAGGGGCATGTTATGAACACACACAAGCACTGAAGCTTGTTTGTTTTTAAACACTTTTTTTTATATATATATATATATTTAGTCATTTAGCAGATGCTTTTATTCAAAGCGTCTTATAGAGACTTGGGGGTGAGCTATGCATCACAACTGCTGCTGCAGAGTCACTTACAATAGCACCTCAGTTTTACGCCTCATCCGAAGCACGGAGCACAAGGAGGTTAGGTGACTTGTTCAGGGTCACACACAGGGAGTCAGGCTGAGCTGGGATTGAACCTGGAACCTCCTGGTATCAAGCCCCTTTTTTTAATCACTGGACCACCAAGCCTCCTATATAATATATACAGTTGTCGTCAAAAGTTTACATACCCTCTATTTGCAACAATGTTATTTACCAATGTGTCATAAATGTTGTTTGATACACTATACTGACACGGCAATGATACCTCTTGTGTTGAACTCTCATTCGTCTTACCAAAATCTGGTTAGGCACAGGGTACGAATATCACCTCCATTGACTTTCATAGAGTTGGAGTCATAAATATTGGTTCCCTGATATATTAAATATTTAAAGAGCTGCATTTCGGCATGGCTGCTTCGTTCTCTCTCTGTGACGCAGTGGCTGCCACACCTCATGCTGTGACTC
Organism: Acipenser oxyrinchus oxyrinchus; assembly: GCA_030684275.1. NCBI lineage: Eukaryota > Metazoa > Chordata > Actinopteri > Acipenseriformes > Acipenseridae > Acipenser > Acipenser oxyrinchus. Next base: position 892,904 of record CM060266.1, read on the forward strand.
ATTTCACTTTTTTATTGTCTTAATCTGCGTGCGTGTTATCTTGGAATATTTCTTCTTTACTATGTAAGTGTGTGTCATTTGAATGATCCTAGTCCTATGCATGTGCCAGGGCGCTAGTGCTTTACGAATACAGTCAAAGGGGCAAAATAATAAATACCTGGGCTGGAGGACCCATTATTTAGCTAAAAAAAAGGACTTATTGAAAGGCAGGTCTTGTAGACTGAGCTGCCTTCCCTGCCTTTTGTTCTCCATCTCCTCACAGACGTGCCTAGAAGACAGTTCCTCGCTGGAGGATGTGCGGACCACATCACTCTGTCCTCGGTGCATTAGCCCCGTGTGTGTGTTTTTTTTTTTTCCCCCTCGACAAATGGGCCGTGACTCCCGGCATCTCTTCCGCGGTCTCCTTTTTATATTGAGTGTTTCGCTGTAGCAAAAGCAGGGAGCCCCAGCTATTGTGCAGCGCTGCCATTCATTAGAGTCCTGTGTGGAAGGAAAATGTTTTAACCTGGGCACAGGTGATGACAGGCTGGGGGGGAGAACATAATAAAGCAAGAGAGAGACAGAGAAAGAAAGACAGAGTGACGGAGTGATAGAGAAAGACGAAAGGGGTCAAGCCTAAGTGTACTTCCGGCCGGACTTGTCCCATTGTGTCATAATCTTATCGGAGCAAGCTATTACAAGGGATCACATTGACAGGATGAATTGCTACAAGTCTGAGGACTCTCCATTGTGTGTGGTGTATGGCAAATATGGCAAATCAGGGTAAACTGGTAAACGCATAGTATAACTGCATATATAACTGCAAAAATACCGTGGTAAACTTTTATAAGGGAGAGAGGAAAAATATCTAAAATAAAAAATAAATATATTTGGCCCCTAAGTAATTCACAAATCATGTTACTCCAGCGATTTTTCTAAAAGGGAAACTTAATGTCGATGTTACACAGAGTTGGCACCTTGCTGTTGTTTTTTTGTTGTTTTTTTTGCTAGCTGGGAGAATATTAGACATTTGTTTTGTTTTTGATTTTTACCAAAACACAAAGCTGAGAATATAGCACGATGTCAGGTGAATGTTGTATCTTTGAAAGGCAGCATGCTGTTTGATAATTTTCAAGTCCAAGTTGTGTAAGGCTGGAAGGAATTAATGATCATGAGTAACGTACCGAAGACTGCTGTGGAATATACACAGTATGAATGTACTGTATTTAACGTCAGCCGTGTTTTGCTTCAGTGTTTCAATCAAACTTGTCGTCAGCATTTAGATATCCCCCAGGAGACCCTGGGGATAATCCGAAACAGGAGCCCCAGGGGGGAACGCTGAAATGTTGATGACATGGTCGATGTGCCAATAAGTGAACACACAGCGCTGTATTCAGGGGCAGCAGTGCAAATAAACCAGGGCTGCAGTTCTGATTTGGGTTGTACAGTTATTGTCTGATTGCATGACAAGTGCAATCTCTGCGTGGTGGACTTTCATAAGGATTACATCCCTTTTTACAGACCTAAGGACCATTCCGATTTGTAATTGTGCAATTGGTAAATAATTGCAATAACAATTTGATATTGTAAAACTTCAGAATTACTGTGTAGATTGACGATGTCATTATAGTTGACAATGTCGTTGTAGTTGGACTATATGTTGGTAGGTTGCATGTTGTTGTTTTTTAATTGTTTTTCTTTGAGCTTCTCTGGGCTGTTCTATACATTAAAAATATATGCCATATATATATATATATATATATATATATATATATATATATATATATATATATATATATATATACATTTCAGATGCATTCAGTAATTGATATATTATTATTACTATTATTATAGTTGTGTTCCTGTTTCCTAAAGGGCAGTCAGGAAAGGGTAACTCTCCCTGCTGTCTCCGCGTTCACTGATAATGCTGCTTCGTTACAATAATGCGTTGCTGCAATAAACGTATTGATCCGTATTGCTTTAAAGCCAGGGATGCAGAACAGTATATTTGATCCAGGGCCATGGATATGCTTTATGAATCCATAGCAGCAGCCCAAGGAAGGCTTTTATCATTGATCTGTAGCTTAATATTGTAACAAGACCAGTGGTGGAGAAACCAAATGGGTGGGGGGTATTGATCTGGGTTTTTTTTTTCTTTCTCCTAAACTAAAACAAGTTTAGTTTTCTTGTTTTAGTTTTTTTCAACTACTGCATTAGCCTCTTGTGCGTACGTGGTGACCCCTTCCTCTCAGCTGAGCCTGTTTGAATGAACGTCACAATTATGCTATTACAGTGCTAATAGGACTGTTTCTTACTTACAAAGCTTTTAAAGCACTGAGCACAAATGAAAATAACTATTAGCTCCCTAATAAATGTTAGACCATTAGGGGGGGATAAAATAGAATGTACTTTCTCGTCTCTATAAAACAACCGTCATTTCTACAGCAGAGACCAAAGTGATATTTTATCACCTTTTTTCAAATAGGCATTGTTGTGTTATGTGTAGACAGATAAATAACCTCCATACAGTACAGCATCTTTTTTGTGAACATGGATTCTATTGTCATGCAATGCTGGTATATTTAGTTGTATCTGTTTTAAGTCAGTATGTCAGTTTTGTAAGTATGTGTTAATATTATAGTAAAAAAATGTTCATAATTTGTCAACTTTGTGTATTTTATATATCTATATATTTAACTGGCTTCTTTTTTTAAAAATTGAATACAGCTTTATAAAAACTGAAATGTGCATGGGTTATTAGTTCAGGGATGGAAAAAGACTCCTATTGCACAGCCGTTTCACCCATTCCAGGTTTTACTACAAGCTTGATTAGCCACAGTGTGTACAGGTAACAAGCTCAGGTGTGTCTTATTAATGGATCAAACTGCTATGCAATGAGAGTCTTATTTCCTAGCGCTGTAGTTATTGATGGTAATATTATACAAAATAAGGTGAATCTTTAAAAAAAAAAAAAATTAAAATGAACAAATGCGTACACACACACAACATGAGGCAGCCGGTATTGATGGCCAGCACACTCCTGCTTACATCTTAAACTCGGCATGCAGCGAGCTTCTGTTCGTTATTGCATCAATAAATAATGGCCTGTTTTTCTAACAGTCCCCCCAAAATAATTAGAATCGCTGCCTTGGGTGCAGGAAGGCTCGTGGCAAAATTACTCACTTCAGCTGTGCAGGCTTGAGGCATGGAGACTGCTCCCTCCCTCACCCCCTAAGAGAAAGGGTGCTCCCTCCAGTCCAGGGCAGGCTTGAGGCATGGAGACTGAACTGCTCCCTCCCTAACACCCTAAGAGACAGGGTGCTCCCTCCAGCCCAGGGCAGGCTTGAGGCATGGAGACTGAACTGCTCCCTCCCTAACACCCTAAGAGACAGGGTGCTCCCTCCAGCCCAGGGCAGGCTTGAGGCATGGAGACTGAACTGCTCCCTCCCTCACCCTCTAAGAGTGTGTTGCAGTGGGGGACAGTTTAATCATTACACTCTGGTGTACCGGCTGTACCTAGAGAGAAGGCATGTTTAAGAGCTCTATAGAAGGGGGAGGGGTTTTTTTAAATTTTAGAGTGATTAATTATTATTTTTTATTTATTTTCCCCCAATTTGCAATGTCCAATTATGTTGTTTTTTTTTTCTTTTCACCACAGCGAGTCTCAACGCAGCAGAGACATTACAGAGGCGTGTGAGCGTCCTCCGATCTCACAAGCCTGAAGCCAGAATCACTTTACACCGAGCAATCCAGAGCAGAGGTGGGCGGGCTACCGATCCCGAAAGACAGAGATCAGCCCTGCCTCTTATCCACTCTGAATGTGCTCGGTGTCTGGCCAGTAGGGTTCGCTGGTGCGCGATGAGGAGATTAAATCCCTGCCGGTTTCCCATCCCCATCCCTGGGAGCATCCGAGCCAATCTGACGCCTCCCTCGGGATCCCCAGAAAAGTTTGGCCTCTTTGCACAGCCCGGACACGAGAACAGGGTTTTTAACCTCTGCATTTTAAAATGTGAAGTGATGACAGAAATAATATAAAACAAAACACCACATTATATTTATAAAAACACCACATACGTTTATATAAACTGGCTTTTATAAAACAGCTTATACAGAGAAATGAACTTTTTAAAATTTATTTTACACCAGATTTGCTGCATAAAAAACAAATCAGTTCTTAACCATTTCCTTCGCTGCCAACAGGGAATCCTCAGCACTTTTTTTTACTCAGTTCTTTTTACCGCTGTGCGTTTGCCTCTCTGAATGTTCTGACTCCTACAAGGTTTCTCTTTATTGAATTACTTTAAAAATGCATGCGGCGTTAGTCGCTGCTCTTTTTCCTTTTTTTTTCCTTCTCTCTGTCGCTGCCTCCCCCCCACACCCCCACGCTGAGAATATTCTGCAAGCAATGAAATTAAAATTGGTGAACCAGCAGTCGGTGCAGCCTCTGTTCCCCTGGGGAAATTCAATTCCAGCATGCATGCTGATGAAGAAAACGCTGGCACTTCCCCCGACGCCCTGTTGCGATGAGCGTTCGCGGCGTCTCAGGAAAACTCCATGCGGAACATTTCTCATGTTTTCAAACAGCAGGACCTCGTGACTCGAGGAGGGTTAGTTAATGCAATATTCATGGAAACAAGAATAGGAAGCAGGCAGCTCAGGCAGCACGTAACATTCGCTCACTGCTGGCACGGCGATACTGTGCCACACTGTGTCAGCTGCCCCTTGAAGCAGCTTCAAGAACAATCCTGACCTGAATCTACTGTCCTGGCCAAAAGGTTTTGCATCACCTAAAATTTTAGGATTGAGGCATTAATTTAAATTAAAAAAACTATAGTAACATAATTTAGGTATTTTATTTAATATCATGTAATCAAAGAAACTACAAAATGATATTGCCAAAAAAAAAACAACCAGAAGACATTATTATTATTTATTTCATAGCAGACGCCCTTTTCCAGGGCGACTTACAATTGTTACAAGATATCACATTATTTTTACATACAATTACATTATTTTTTTACACATTATTTTTTACATACAATTCCCCATTTATACAGTTGGGGTTTTTACTGGAGCAATCTAGGTAAAGTACCTTGCTCAAGGGTACAGGAGCAGTGTCCCCCACCTGGGATTGAACCCACGACTCTCCGGTCAAGAGTCCAGAGCCCTAACCACTACTCCACACTGCTGCCCTAATAAGCCATCATAGCAGTACAGTATTTCATGTTAGATTTCAAAATGACACATTTTTCGATTTGTCAGTTTTCGTTAAGTATATGGGACAACTACACAGCGGTGTGTAATTCCATATGTTAATGTAACATTATTCAGCAGGTTTCATTCGACTTTATGAAGCAAAATGAGTTCATTCAATAGGGTGATGCAAAACCTTATACAGAAGTGAAATCTGCACCATGCTTTGCCTCATTGCATAACCCTGTGCTCTTACCTTGCTTTCATTAGGCTTCACCACACTTTGCCATGCTAATACCCCAATATACTCCAGAAGCCTGAGCTGTACTGCACTTTGCAGTGCTGTTACCCATGGTATACCGTAGCCTACTCAAGGACGAAGATGTCAGCGCTGAGTTGTAAAACCTTAATGACAGATTCTCAAGCGCGATCAGCCGTTTGTCCGTCTCAGATCAGCGAGTGTCTACATCCGAATTTGAACTGTGGGCCCCCCGCTAGCCCCCTTTCAGTTCAGTTTTAACTCTGAATAATGTGGTGCATCATAAACACAGAACATCAAGGGCCTCACAAATGGTATCGGAGACACAGACTGAATACTGCCAGATCTGCCAGATTTGAGATTGTTTTTGTGTGTGTCTTTATAGGGATAAGATTCAATTGGTTAAAAAAGTATGGTTATAGGAACTACTAACAATGCGTTCAGGTCCTGACATTCCTAATATTTTTCTATAGGGCTAGAAATAAGACTCTTATTGCATAGCAGATTCAACCATTCCAGGTTTTACTACCAGCTTAATTAGCCACAGTGTGTATAGGTAAAAATCTCAGGTGTGTCTTATTTAAACTCATAGCAAAATATTTTTAAAGACTTTTTTTCCCCCTTCTATTTAATTTTCCATTAAAGGGCTTTATTTTAATATTCTTTATAACCAAAGTATGTTCAAAAGCCTTTTTTTTGTTACATTACATTAAGGCCATCTCAGTCGGTGTCTAAACGTTTGCTGTTGAACTATAGTTTCTTCCAGTGTTTCTAAATTCAGCTCTATTGTGTGTTTTACTCTTTGCAGATGGTACAGTATTTGTATGTTTGTTGCAGACCTGAGCTCCAACTTCCTCTACTCTGCAATGAGGAGGGGCAGGGGGAGGAGACTTCGATGACATCAACACCCTGAGCTCCACCCACCCTCCTAGAACCCTCCCTCTCGACACAGCCTCCCGGAGGAGAGCGGAGGGCAGGGCATCGAAGGGGGGGAAGCGTAGGAGGACGATATCTACGAAGTGTTTGCCAGGTACCATCTTACTGCAGGTGTGACAGGAACCGGCAAGCAAACGTTCGTGTTCTTTAGAGCTTTTAATCTCATCTCACCGACAGGGGACAGAATCCGTAAACACAGCCCGTTACACAGGGAAGCCATTGAAGATCCATTGCATAGCAGTCTGAGCCACTCCGGGTTTTCCTGTGAACCTTCATATCATTCTGGAATGGTTCTAGAAGGAATTTTGCCTACAGTAACAGGCAAAAAAAAATTACTATGAAAGTTAAGTCACACTTTATTTTAAGGGCCGTTTTTTTGTTTATTAACAGTTAACAAACAGCTAATAAACATGTTCATGTACGTTGTTTATTTTTTGTTAACTGTTAGTAAACAATATATAATAGGCCAGCTAAAACTGAAAACACCAGAGCCCTATGGATGATCAATCAATCAAACACCAGAGCCCTATGGATGATCAATCAATCAAACACCACAGCCCTATGGATGATCAATCAAACACCAGAGCCCTATGGATGATCAATCAAACACCAGAGCCCTATGGATGATCAATCAAACACCAGAGCCTATGAATGATCAATACCAAGTCGATCATATGCTTGAAATCGGTCCAAATTGTTGCTGTAGTAATGTTTATCAAATTAAATCAGGTTTTTTTTTTTTTTATTCACCCTAACCCTAACCCTTAGCTAATAATTAAAAATGTATGTTAACAGTTAATAAACTAAAAACACGACCCTTAAAATAAGGTGTGACTGGAAGTTATTTCACGTTTTAAAAAGTCCCACCTCAAATCCCACCTCAGCCACTGACTCATTGTGTGACCCTGAGCAAGTCACTTAACCTCCTTGTGCTCCGTCTTTCGGGTGAGACGTAGTTGTAAGTGACTCTGCAGCTGATGCATAGTTCACACACCCTAGTCTCTGTAAGTCGCCTTGGATAAAGGCGTCTGCTAAATAAACTAATAATAATAAATGCACCGCTGGATGCTCGACCCCATCTCTAGCAAGAGTGAAAAAAATGAAATAAAATGAAAATAAAAGAATACTGTAGCGATATCTAAAAATACCCAAGCAGTGCTCAAGTCTTTATAAAATAAACACAGCACTTTACAGTCAGAACTTTTCCAACGAAGGTGTTGATCTTCAATTCCGTCACGTAGCGTGTCTGACAGCTAAGTTGTCAACAGAGGGCTTCTGACAAAGAGGTCGTGCTGCCTTTATCATAGCTTTAAAAAAAAAAAAAAACATGCCATGCAAAATCAAGCAAACCTCCCATCACAATTTAGGCAAATGTTCTCTGTAATAAAGCTGCCAGATATGAAAAGGCAGAGTCTGATTCATTCTTCATCCCTGTTAAGATTGCATTAGTAGTAGAGACAGCGAGGGTCTCAGGTTGAGTTACAGGGCATTGAGTACAAACACAGTGTGCACCTGGCCAGGTCCTGTAAGTCTAGAAACAAAATGAAAAGTAATTCACACACGGTTGTTATAAAGAGAAAAAAAAAAAAAAAAAACCATCATAATATTCTTGTTGGATTAAATTTAATATTCTGTTTTTCGTTTTACAGAAAACAGCATTTTGTCAGAAAACTCACGCATACATGTCTGTACAACTAAAATCAGAACTAACAGCAGAAATAAACTGTTGCAAGTGTGTTGCACTCAGGGTTGGGGTGAATTCATGTTTTCCAATTCCATTTTAAAATCAATTCCCAATTCCAATTGTTTCAAATTGATATATTAGAGACATAATATTTGTTGTGATTGTTCAACTGCTTTCATATGAAGCCAATTTAATTGACAAACTAACAGTGACTTCTGTTGAAGTCACGTCTTACCACAGCGAGAAGCTCATCTTAACAGAAGACTGCTAATTGCGATTTTGATGTGTTGGAGTTGATTGAAAGGGAATGGGAATTGGAATTGGGAATACATTTTAGAAAGGAATTGGAATTGAAAAACAGGCATTAACCTCGAGCATGGTTTAAAATGGCAAGAAAATGTGCTAAAGATAATTGCAATTGTTCTGCTAAAACAGTCATCAGTATCTGTATATTGTTTGCTAAACAAATAGAATTTGCATGCTCATTTATTTCTTAGCAGACACCCTTATCCAGGGCGACTTACAATTGTTACAAGATATCACATTATTTTGACATACAATTACCCATTTATACAGTTGTGTTTTTTTGTTACTGTAGCAATCTAGGTAAAGTACCTTGCTCAAGGGTACAGCAGCAGTGTCCCCCACCTGGGATTGAACCCACGACCCTCCGGTCAAGAGTCCAGAGCCCTAACCACTACTCCACACTGCTGCTATATATTAAATAAAGTGTTAAACGTCCAAAAATGAAATAATCTCAGATCATTTTAGATCTTGCCAGCGGAACGTTGTTACTGTGGACATAAAGTCTGCTGATTTCCATCAGATGGGAATTACAGCGCGGCGTGTCGGCTGAGCCACAGCGCTGCCGGATTTTGCCGAGAAGTAATTTGTAACTGGAGACGCCATCTGTGGTTTCAGCCCCGTTCCCCAGCCCAGATGGCAGTGAGCTGAGAGATGACAGCCAGCAGGACTTATGTCTTTCCCCACTAATTTTATGAACTGTGGTGGAGGTAATGCGGGCACACTGGGAAACTAAATCTTTATTTATATATCTTTATAGAGAGGGTGACAACGCCACAAACATGCACAGCACCCCCTCGCCAGATCTCAGTGGAAATGCCGTCCCAGCTGGATTGCATTTGTAAATGAAGTAATAAAGGGGAGAGAAAAAATGATTTTTGAGAATCGGATTATTCATACGAATATGCGTTTTTCTTCTTTCTTTCTTCCTAACCCAGATAACCCGAAGCATAGCCGTATGAAACAGTGCTATTTTGAGGTAGCCGTTGTGGGTTCGAAATCTAAGCTGATCAAATAAAGAAAATTATTTTCAAACTGCAAAGGTAAAAACCATAATAGAATATTAATATTGTTCTTCATTTTAAGGACAGACTACTTCGTAAAAACACATTTAGCGCATTTTAAACTGACATCTACCTGTTATTTTAATTTTCTCTTTTAATAACTTACTTTCTCTTATTTTCTTGACCGCAAAAGTGAAGTCTAAATGCAATGTAGCAAATTAATTACATCAATAGATACAGCTTGTGTTCTGATTATTTATTTATTTATTTTTTTAAAGAAAAAATGATTGGATACCAACTGGGTTAAAGGAGTTACAGATGCACTCGTTCACTCGCATTGAGACCAGCTTTAGATTTCCTTTTATTCTCATTCTAAAAACTAGAAGCAGTAAAGTAGCAAAGACGTCACACGGACACACAGCGCAACCAAATGGGACTCGTCGCGCCATCTGTGTCGTTTACGATCGGAGGGATGCCAGTGCTGGTCTTACATCTCGTCGTTCACCTGGCATCTGCCGTGGGCTAGCTGCAACACAGCAGGGAGGGAAATAAGACTCCCATTGCAGAGCAGTGTGATCCATTCCTGGGTTTACTACGAATTTAATAATAAGACACACCTACCTGAGCCTACCAGATATCACGCACAGGCACACACACACAAGACAACACACACACAGGCAACACACACACAGAGACAACACACACACACAACCACAGAGACAACACACACACACACACACACACAGACATCACACACACACACACACACACAGACAACACACACACAGACAACCCACACAGACAACACACACACACACACACACACACAGACAACACACACACACACAAACGCACTTATAATCTCTGCTGTAAACGGAACGTATCCATCCGATCATTCATCTCTTCACTCGTTCAATACAGGCTTCAATGGGAGAGAGGAAATGTGAGCTAATTGCAATAACGAGCTGGCTGGCAGGACATTTGTCTTGGGTTTTGCCCCACTTGTGGTTGTTTTTTCACCATTAAACTATTACTTAACCCCCAGTGTGTTCAACACCAAGATTGATGCCTCCCTTTGCAACCCAGGCTGTTAATGGAAAGACACCCAACTGGAACAGGGAAGCAGTGTGTGTGCATATCCCTGATTAAAGTGTCCCACAGTGAGAGCCTGCAAAGTGTAATAAAGCACAGCAAAAGCACAGAGAGGTCTGGTAAAGCATATTAATAAACATGGCAAACCAGGGTAAACTATGGCAAATGCATAGTACAACAATGGGAAAAGCATGGGGGAGGGGGGGGACTGCAAAAGTACAGTGGTTAACTTTTATAAGGGTATGTATTTAGAAGTATATTGCAATATGTCACAAGAATGTCACAAATAGGATTTTAGACCAGCGCACAGTGCCACCAGTGGTGAAACTATGTAATTGCAGTCATAGATTACTAATGTTGATAGGCTTTATAATAGGCCAGATTGTTGATTTACCCCCAAAATATTGGTCTGAAATTCCTGATCAGTGGAAGCTGGGAGTGATGTCTCTACACACCACAAAGAGAACAAATTAAGAGATATATATACCTTATCCAGGGCAACTTACAATTGTTACAAGATCTCACATTATATTTACATACAATTACCCATTTATACAGTTGAGTTTTTACGGGAGCAATCTAGGTAAAGTATCTTGCTCAAGAGTACAGCAGCAGTGTCCCCCACCTGGGATTGAACCCACGACCCTACGGTCAAGAGTCCAGAGCCCTAACCACTACTCCACACTAAAAAAAAAAAAATATATATATATATATATATATAAGTAAGTAAATAAGTAAATAAATAAATAAATAAATAAATAAATAAATGAATGAATAAATGAAATTAACTGCTTTCCTCCATCGAAGGATTACAAAACCTTTAAATGCATACAAAATGACAAAGCAAAGCAGAAATACAATGCACTGGGCTCTTTACTGCCAAATTACTGTAATCTGGTAATTCCCTGTGTGTCGGATTGTATAACAGGGGATCCAGTCATGTCACTTTAACAAATTTAAAACAGATTTTTCTCCCGCACAGCACCACAAAGACAAACCGTCATTTACTTTGCCACCTCCAAAGTGGAACAGTATATGTATATATATATATATATAATCTTATGCAAATGTTAACAAATTAATTTCACAGCAGCTCATCGTTTTTAATGAAGTTTTGAAAACATCTACAGGCAAAAAAAAAAAAAAAAAAAAACATTTTCCAGGTGATAAATTTTTCCAATTTCCATAAGACAAGAACATAAACGTGTTCAATTAAGAGTGGAGTCTGAAAACGAGGGCATCTGGTCTTCCAACACAATGAGCATTGATGGGTTATTTTATTGAGTGGAAAATTGAATCAAATTGCTAGATTGAAACAATTTGGCTCCAATTCCCTTCTCTCTCTCTCTTTATATATATATATATATATATATATATATATATATATATATATATATATATATATATATATATATATATATATATATATATATATGTGGGTCTACTGTCGTATGACCCTGGCTATTGCTCTGCCTGCTGGGAGACTGAACTCATACACATTGTGAGGAGACTGCAGAGTGGCTTAAAGGTTATGGTTGCTTGCTTCACAACAGGGAAGTTCAGTTTATACCCAGGATTGCCTGATGGTGGTTAGAGAACACACTGACATTCAGCTAGTTTTGAAACACGACAGATAGATAGAATAAAAATGTTTAATAGTATAAGAGTTAAAAGCTTAGCACATCAGCACCTTACTAAATGACTCGCTAAACCCTTGTTTCATGTTATGTATTTATTTGTTGTTTATTATTATTTTTTACTATTAAATTATTATATTAATTTAAAATTGAAATATCACAGACACACACTGCCTTTGTTGTAAATTTAAATAATAATAATAATAATAATAATAATAATAATAATAATAATAATAGTATCATTTTATTTTAATAACTGCGCCTTCGTCCACTCATACTGAATATGAAAGAAAGAAAGACATGCAAGTGGTTTTCCATTAGTACTTATTAATGTGGTCGGGCTGCAGCAGTAACTGTTATCTGTGGTGTGGTGAGGAGTTCCTGTAACAGCGCAGTCACCCCCCCACCCCACAAACACACACACACTGAAACACACACTGACACACACACACACTGACACACAATACACACACACACTCACACACACACACACACTCTCACACACACACACACACTCTCACACACACAGGAGTTATGGAGTGTACAGCTCCTTTAAATTTTGTCAAAGTGTTTTAATAAGTAAAGTCAAGTTTGAAAATTCACAACGCTTCTGCAAAAAAAATAAAACATAGCAGCAGTTTTTCCACTGTGCTGGTAGGATAAAAAAAATGGCTTATATCATTTAGTAAAGTCAAAAATGATGCATAATTAATCTCACTTTATTTAATTATGCCGGTTTTATATTTTCATTTTACTCTAAATTACAGTAACTTTTCATGTTGCATGTCACTTCCCAAATAAAAGTTAACCATGGTATTTTTGCAGCTTTCCTCCCATGGTTATACTGTGCATTTACCATAGCTTACCCTGGTTTGCTATGCTTATTAATATGCTTTACCATACCACCCTATGCTATGCATACCACCCTATGCCATGCTTTCACTGTGGTTTATTACACTTTGCTGTTCTTTTGCTATGGGGAACTTGTATAAGGTCTATACTGGGTTTTTAAACTTTAATGAAGATGCATTTTTCTTAATAAAAAACAAAAAACCAAAGACAAAAAAACAATTTATGTGAATTGAAACGCTGACTGAATGCATGTAAATCTAACGAGTGCCTAGACACACATTTATTCTTTTTGTTTTTCATGGAGAGAAAACAAAAATGACAGTCATATAAATCTCCATTAAAGCACTTTGCATCCTAAAGTGACTTTGAAATTTGGTCTTCAAGGACAGAGAGAAAGGGGAAAAAAAGTACGTAGGTTTTTTTTTTTTGCTGTTTCACGGTGCTAGGTCACGTGGGTGTTGGGAAGGGGCCTGCATTGCCAGGACGCGTCTCTCCGAGGGGATTGGGTTACACCAGTTTATGGGAATGCTGACAGCACGAGGATGGATGTTGGGTCGGTGTCTCGGGGTATCTCTGACTGCTGCGAGACCTGTGGGTACTGCCGCGGTAATTAGAGTCTCCCTGGCATGGCTCTGCACAGCTCTGTCTGTCTCTACCGGACAGCAGTGTGGAGTAGTGGTTAGGGCTCTGGACTCTTGACCGGAGGGTCGTGGGTTCAATCCCAGGTGGGAGACACTGCTGCTGTACCCTTGAGCAAGGTACTTTACCTAGATTGCTCCAGTACAAACCCAACTGTATAAATGGGTAATTGTGTGTAAAAATAATGTGATATCTTGTAACAATTGTAAGTCACCCTGGATAAGGGCATCTGCTAAGAAATAAATAATAATAATACAACTCTGTCTGTCTCTTTTCATTCTTTACGTTGTGCTTTGCCAGGGTCATGCTGTTGCTTCAAAAAAATTAGAAAGTGGAAGTTTTTAATCGGATTGCACCGCTCTGGAGACGCAGCACAACCCCAATCACTTTAACCGTGACCCTTGGGGTGGGGAGTGGGCTCATTTTCTGGCCTCTCCACCCCCTGCCTCTGCTAAGGGCTGTCCACCTCCGAGCGTCCGAGAGGAGAAGCCTCATGCCTGGACTCATGAAGCTGTCGGCTCCTTTCCTGGCTCTTTTCCAGCAGGAATCCCAGAGGTCCGGTGCACTTTTAATAATGCAGGATGTGCAGATCAGAGCACAGTACCTACCTTCCTAAGAGCCAGCCTGCCTGTCTGCCTGCCTCCCTGCCTCCCAGCTTACTCAGCCCAGGCTGCTAGTCTAACACACAACCTCGTTATAACTCAGTGGCTAATGGCTGTTAGAGAAATGGGCAAACCTCGAAATGTGTCTCAGGCTTAAACTTTTTAAAGTTCCCAGAATCCTGTCGGTGCCGTTAGGTGCCTTGCCGTGCAGCGAGTTGGAAATGTTGAGTAAGCAGGGTAAAGTTTTGCTTGGGGGAAGTTGCAAAACCAAAAACAGATAAGGACTGGTAGTACATCATAAAAGTCTACGGTGGTGAGTCGGGATAAAAACAATATCAAAATAAATTAAAGGAAACCCTGCAACTCACTGATCAAACAAATGCTTTATTGGTTAAAAAAGACATTAAAAAAAGCATTTTGGCTTAGCATTGCCTTCATCAGGGCAAAACCTACAGTGCAAAACCAACTTAGTTCATGCTACGGAAATGCACAAGATCTGAGAAAAAGGGTATGAGGTTTCCATGATAAAAATACAGTATTTAATATTTTTTCACATAACGTTAAGGTCAGCGTGTGTGTGCCCATTGAGACCCCAGAAAACTCTGGAAATTCCAGCAATGAACTGGGTCCCATTTAAACGGCCGGTTTGAACTCAGATTTTTCCTGACCACCCCATCACTCGTACTATACACTGTACGTGAAACAAACAGAGTGCATTTGGGATCTATTGTAATCAAATTAAAAGGGGAGTGGGGGGGCTGCATGACATTCAATCCACTCATGGCATCAAGACATTAACCCTTTGCGCACAGAGCATGCTAAACAAAAAAAATTACACTTCATTGTTAACATGTTAGCAAGCTAGTAGTTGTAAACCATTAGAAAACTAGAAGCACTTCTAGTGGGGGGGTTCCATTATAAAGAAACCCAAAGATGAAGACAGCGACAAAGAATTTCTTTGAAATACATTTTAAGTATTTAAATTTATGGATGACAAAGAAAACTGGATGGTGTTATTATGAATTAGTCATTTAGCAGATGCTTTTATCCAAAGCAAGTTACAGAGACTAGGGGGTGAACTATGCATCAACAACTGCTGCTGCAGAGTCACTTACAATAGGACCTGGGTTTTACATCTCATCCGAAGGACGGCGCACAAGGAGGTTAAGTGACTTGCTCAGGGTCACACACAGTGAGTCAGTGGCTGAGCTGGGATTTGAACTGGGAACTTCCACGTATCAAGCCCCTTTTCTTTAACCACTGGACCACCAAACCTCCAAGGTATGTAGAGTTTTGTACGTTCTTTGAACAAGGTTAAGAGTACTGGGTTTTCCTGGGGAGCTGTGTTTCAGAAGGCATTAATACTGAACGGAGCGTGAGAAGTGCGCGCCAGTGTCAACCCAGAAGTAAAGCAGTCGTGTGTTTCACTCTACACTCATTTATTTAAAAATCAATCCTAATTCTATTGCCTCTCTTCGGTGGCAGGGATGTCAAATAAATGTTAATTTATTTAAGAAAGATTTGTTTGTGAAACAGCCCTCCCCAGGGAAGAGGGAAGAGGGAAGAGGGAAGAGGGAAGGGTGGGGAGGGGGGGGGTCGGATCAAATTGGGGGAATCCGGTCGAAGCTTTGAACTGATTTGAATTGATTCAAATGGGGTTTGGAGTCAGAGTTATAACGAGGGAATGGGGGAAAAGGCTTTGGACGTTTTTCTGTTTTTCTTTTCAGAGGATGATTTTCCTCCAGGGGTGTGAAAATGGGCTCAGATTTGATACGAAAGTTTATTGACTCATGTCATTCATATAGGCTTATCTATCTCTCAAATCTGTCTGTATATCTTTCTATATATGTCTGCATACGTATGCGTCTGTCTGTCTGTCTGTCTGTATACTTATCTATTGAGCTATCTATCGATCTGTCTATATTGCTAGCTCTCTATCGGCCTGTCTAACTATAGGTGTGTCTGTCCAGTTTATGTACTGATGCTATCACATATTGTCTGGGGATTGGCACTGTATAGATAGCAAGAGTCACGGAGAGCTAGGGATAGGAGTAGCATTCCAGCATTACTTAAACTATAAAGCAAACCACCAGCACCAAAGGAGATGTAAAACATTTGTCATTTTGACCGTAGTTTTAAAAAACGAAATGAAAAAGTGTTGTAATCTTTTTTTTTTTTTATAATAGTGGGCCTCCCCTTTCCTTTTCCGGTTATGGATTATGAGCAGGGTTGCGGTAGGAAGTAGGAAACCGGGGGTGAGATCTTTGTTTCTTATCACTCTTTGCCACATTCCCCTCCTCCTCCTTCCCTCCCTCCCTCTCCCGCTGTCCCTGAAGCCTAGACTGTGAGGCAAGGCGGATGCAGAGCGCTGGGCAGCACAGTCAGGAAGCAGGCTGTCCGCAGAGCTCCGGAGAGGAAGCCAGAGCAATCCCTTATTCTCTTTGACCGTCCGAGCTTTGCATGCATGAACCGCTGGAACCACCAGCGCTGCACTCATTCCCCTTTATACAAGTTTACCACAGTATTCTTTTTGCACAGGTATTTAAAAAAGTCTAACCAAAGTATTACATGTGATGCGTTAACCCTAACCCTAACCCTAATCCTAACCCTTACCCTAACCCAACACTGCAACTAGGTAACAATCAAAAGAAAGAGGAAAAAAAAAACAGAAATAATAATAAATCATGTTATCAGCAGTCCATTCCACTTGGTCTTCCTCTAGCAGCTGTGTCGTGATGTTCAAAGCCCTGTTGTCACAACTCATTTTTTTATTTTCCCACATTCTTAATTTCAAGGACCCCGAGGAGGGGAATTCCAAATTTCACAGCCGTCGTTTCTTGAGTGCAGGGGAAGCGTCCCGTCCCCTTCCTGACTTGGCAAACTCTGCTGCGCTCCCCTCTCCTCTCCGCTCCCCTCCCAGGCTCTCTGAATTTGTCAGCAGCTCAGTAACGAAGTGCGGCTCCCAGCGAAGGCCACTTCCGATTGATCCTGTTCCTTCCGGAGCCTGCGGATGGCAAGGTTAGCTCCACATCCCTCTTCGTGCGCAGAAGAGGTGCTCCACACAGCTCGGCCGCAGACTGGAGAGTTCTCACCCAGACTCCCGGGGCGTGCCTCAGCTTCAGGGCTGAGGATTGACCCTGACTGCCAGGGGGCAGCGAAAGCGTGTTAAGTCCGTGAAACGCCTGCTGTCTTTTTCTGGCGAGCTGCAGACGATTTATCCTGCAACGAAATCCCCCTAAAAATTGTGATTTTATCCACTTAAAAAAAAAAAAAATGTCCCACTCTACTGCCAGCTCCCGACTGCGCCCTGAACAAAAAACTTAAAACTTGGCAAAAGCACTAACTTCAAGGGCTAGATTCTCAAAGCTGTTTGTTCCAAATCATTATCAGTTTGAATTGAGTTAAAAGTCTTGGTTGTTTATATCTGATTTGGAGAAGAGAATGTATCGGGTGTGCTTCACCTTTCTGAAAACATTTGTTACTTACGACGATTCGGAGTAAATAGATTTGAGAATTGAACCCAAGGTGTCTAGTCACTAAGTGCTCAGTTAATTCAAGATAAAAAAACATGCAGGGGAATGTGGAGATTTTTATTTTATTATATACCTGTCCCATCAGTGTACCGAAAAAACTGCCCCCCCCCCCCCAAACAGGTTTGCTGCAAGATACAAGAGAAGTATAGTAAAGCAGGATTAAAAAAAATAATTCCAAATAAAAACATGGTAGACCATTGTAAAGGCATATCAGAAGCATGGTAAACTGCAAAATGACTGCACAGAGACACCGTGCACCTGCATATTCTTCCTGGAGAGAATGCCTAATGGCATCTTCTGAGACATGCAGATAGCTTGGTGCAGGGCTCTGTACAGAGCGTGCAAATGATCGCCTTCATAATAGCACTGTTTTCTGCCTCATTAGGTCAGTATTTATACAAGCGCGTGATTGAATACCCGGCAGTAACCTCCGAAGTTTCTAATATTTTAACCAAGTCTATGACTTTCAACAGTAAAGGAGCATTTCAAAGTTATTGTAGTGCTGCAGAGGGCTCAGGAATCCTGCACATTGCTGCTTGTGTGCAGACTGTGCTGGATTGCATTCAAATAAAAAGATACATATATGCCAAAATGACATAAAACAGGGATGGGAAAAACAGTAGTGTGGCTTAATTCCCTTCCCCTTTAAGATTTTTTGTATTGTGTTGTTATTATTATTATTATTATTATTATTATTATTATTATTATTATTATTATTATTATTATTATTATTTAGTACTTAATGGGTTAATTAGTATTTTATTTATTTATTTATTTATTTATTTATTTATTTATTATTATTATTATTATTATTATTATTAATAGTTATCCTTCGAATTGATTTTAAAAAGGTATTTGACTGTACAGAAGGCAATGGAAGAATAAACATTCAGGAACATTGTGGGGTTCGGCTGATTTTAATCGTGAATGAATAGTTTTGACCTCCCCCCTCCCTGGTCTATTTTCATCTGCTGTATGAAAGACAGTTTGCCGTCCCAATGTCAAACATGCACCCGCTGGTTTCTGGGTTTACATTACCTGTAATTGGAAATACCTGTAATTAGAATCTGCACCATCTTACACACCAGTGCCCAGGGCATAGCAAATACAGCATCTCATTACAAGCACAGTAATTAAACAGTAATTAGGAGGGAGAAGAGTGTGAAGAATGAGAGAAAGAGCAAAGGAGAGAGGGGATAGGGGATGAATAAAAAGAGAGTGATGAAAGAAGGATGAAGAGAGAAATAAGAGAAAAGATATACCAGAGAGAGAGGAGAAGACAGACCCTCTCACAGTTGGAATTATGTTGTCTTGAATATGAAGAAAAGGGTTGGTCCCCCCCCCCCCCCGAACAGCCGTATCACTGGTTCCTTAATGGCTTTTCTGTCAGCTGTTGAAGTTAATGCAAGACAGATGAGGGTTTCATGGAAATGTGATATCAGTGCTACTGAACTCTGCGGAGGGGGGGGGGGAGGCAGGGAAAGTTAGAATAAGCAAGATCGTCGATTTCAGTTGTCAATGGCGCTTGTAAAACAAAAGATACAAAGGGAGATAAATCAGTGTCAGGGAATCATGTTTGTAAGCCGTGTCTCTTAATTGATGTTATTACTAATATACACACACACACACACACACACACATATACACACACACGTACACACACACACGAACACACACACACACACACACACATGCACACACACACACACACCTGCACACACATATACACACACACACACACACATGCACACACACACACACACACACACACACACACACACACACACACACACACACACACACACACACACACACACACACACACACACACACACACACACACACACACACACACACACACACACACACACACACACACACACGTACACACACACACACGTACACACACACATGTACACACACACACACGTACACAGTCGCAGACAAAAGTATTGGCACCCTAGACTTATTAGATCATTCAAGAAAACATGTTAAATACAAGCATTTATTGAACAGTCGCCACTAATTAATATGACAGCCCACAATACACAATTTAATGGTAAAAAAACAAAAGCACATAAGCGATTTCAAATATGTATTCATGACAAAAGTACTGGCACCTTTACATTACAAGTCTGTACAAAAATAAAATAGAAATCATTTTTAAAAAGACGTTAATTGATTGAAAACCATTACACTGAAACTCAGCTGCATTATAAAGTCAATAGCCAGGTAATAACTAAATATATATATATATATATATATATATATATATATATATATATATATATATATATATATATATATTAGGAAGCAAAAACTGACCAGGATCACAACATTTAAGAAAAACTTTTGATTTTAACTTTTAACAGTAACACTCCCTTTTTACTAGTTACCTGTTTTGTGACATCATCAGTTTTATTTTCCTTTCACAATAATCTGTATAATGACTGCATAAAATCGAGAGCATCTCGGATTACAGGCAAATACAATTAGAAACAAGCGTGTGATTCAAGATTGGTGAAGACAGGTGCACAATCAAGGCAGTTGCCGTATTTGCCATGTGGAATGTGGCAGACATAGAAACAACCACAGGGATGGAAAGACGACTCCCATTGCAGAGCAGTTTGATCCATTCCTGGTTTTACTCTTAAGACACACACTTGAGCTTGTTATACCCACTGCGGCTAATCAAGCTTGTATTAAAATCTGGAATGGGTGAGACGGCTATGCAACAGGAGTTTTATTTCCATCCCTGCAGAAAGACAAAAAGGACGTGATCGGTGCACAGGGGTCCCCTTGTTTTGAAAGGGGACCCTAAAATTGGTGCAGAGATACAGCATGGGTACGGTCGAGGTGGGCTGCTGCAATGGTACCTTCAAAACAGCCGCTCTCTTCCCTGCTTTCATCCTGGCTTAGCCCCTGTCTCTCTGGTCCCAGGAGCGAGCAGGCATCCCCCTGGCTCCTCAACTTCCCTGAAATTGCACAGGACATGCTGGAATCTGAGCCTCTGCTAAGGAACCGCAATCAGGAATGATCTACCCTCCCTTTAATAAAATCAGAGCAAAAAATTAATTAAGCAGCATCCAATCATTTCCTGTCTGATGCAAGTGCTTCCAAAAATTAATTAGCGAGCGCATTTATTATTTAAACGCGTTGGGGATCTCGGTGGTGTGGAAGTGTAAATATTTAATATTTACTAATGAGGGGTTCAATTCTAAAAGCAATGTTCCTACTCAATCTTGCATGACTGCTTTCCTCGCTACTAGACTGAAATGATGTTCTCTCACTCCCCCCTCTCCCTCTCCCTTCAAATGGCTTTCACAAAACACACGCAGCCTTTCTGAAACGGGTCGGGCGCAGTGCGTTGCAAAGGCTTGTGTTAAGAGAGTAGCAGGGATGATGTTTGATGAAGCACAAGGGGAACAGCCAGGCAGCATGCCTCTGTCCTGCAGCGGTGTCATGCCAGTGGATCGGAGATAGAGACGTCCTAATTGTTACAACAAAAAACAAAGTACAGCCTAGTTGTAAAAACACATCCAATCGTAATAATTGTTTGGTGTTGTGCACACACACACACACACACACACACATATATATATATATATATATATAAAAGTTATAGTTCACAATATGGATAAGTACTTTAAAGATAACATCACACAGCATAATATATACTACAAAGAAATTTCCCTTATAAAGGTTTGCCACGGTATTTTTGCACAGTGGTTTTGCACATTTCCCCATGCTTTTCCCATGGTTATACTATGCATTTACCATGGCTTGTTTTTTTAATATGCTTTACAATGCTTCCCTATGCTTTACCAGACCTCTCTGTGCTTTACAATGCTTCCCTATGCTTTACCAGACCTCTCTGTGCTTTACAATGCTTCCCTATGCTTTACCAGACCTCTCTGTGCTTTACAATGCTTCCCTATGCTTTACCATACCTCTCTGTGCTTTACAATGCTTCCCTATGCTTTACCAGACCTCTCTGTGCTTTACAATGCTTCACTATGCTTTACCAGACCTCTCTGTGCTTTACAATGCTTCCCTATGCTTTACCAGACCTCTCTGTGCTTTACAATGCTTCCCTATGCTCTACCAGACCTCTCTGTGCTTTACAATGCTTCCCTATGTTTTACCATCCCTCTCTGTGCTTTACAATGCTTCCCTATGCTTTCACTGTGCTCCATTACACTTTGCTGTGCTTTTACTGTGGGAAACATTTATAAGGGTTCAGATGACTGTTTGCCTACAGGCTTGATTAAAGGCTGCCGTTTTTTTTCTTTAAACCAGTTTTTGTTTTTTTTTCCATCCTGTATTCTAATGTGTTTATTAAATGTGCTCTTGCTTCTTCCTCAGGAGGCTTGGTGGACTATGGGAATTAATACCAAGGCTTGTGGGACTGTGCCGGGGATCAGCCTGAGCAGCTGTCCTTCCAGCGAGGAGACCTGATTTACATCCTCAGCAAGGTAGGGATGGGACCGGGGTCACTGTCCGCTCCAGCGAGCCTCAGTCTCTCTGGCCATCTGTGCGTGCGTGCGTGCGTGCGTGCGTGCGTGCGTGCGTGCGTGCGTGCGTGCGTGCGCGCGTGCGTGCGTCGCGTGCGTGCGTGCGCAAGTGCGTGGCGTGCGTCGCGTCGCGTGCGAGGCGTGCGTGCGTGCGTGCGTCGCGTCGCGGCGTGGGTGCATGCGTGCGTGCGTGCGTGCGTGCGTGCGT
Source organism: Acipenser oxyrinchus oxyrinchus (assembly GCA_030684275.1). Taxonomy (NCBI): domain Eukaryota; kingdom Metazoa; phylum Chordata; class Actinopteri; order Acipenseriformes; family Acipenseridae; genus Acipenser; species Acipenser oxyrinchus. Next base: position 915,339 of record CM060266.1, read on the forward strand.
GCGTGCGTGCATGCGTGTGTGCGTGCCGTTTGTAATGCAACACTTGGGGACAAATGGTACCCACGTTAAGGAGCTGCAGCCATCACGGTTTGCAAGTCTCAGTTTGATATATGTGCGATTCATCCACTTGGTTCTACTAGGTGTCCTTCAGTAAAGCTGAGGGAACACAAAGCCATTTTTTCAGCGGCTTGAAACCTGCTTCCTGGAGACCACTGGGAGACCTGGTTTGAGGTTGCTCTATGAAACCCCAAGTCTATCCCAGCATGCCGTGCAGCGGCCTGAGACCTTGTCCCCTAAAACCAAGCTCCATGAAACAAAGTGGCTCTGTGTCCCCTCAGCTTCGAGTAAAATCCTGCAATTCCTTATTGCCATAGTAAACACATTGCAAAGTGTAGTAAAGCATAGTGAAAAGACTGTAAACTATTGTCATTTCACAGTATAACTGCGGGGAAAAGCATGGGGGTGGGGGACTGCAAAATTCCCATGCAGATTCCCCCTGATATCTAAAAACATGTACAAGACTTCTGGGGTTCATCTTGCTTATATTTTGACAAACCGTTTTATGCAGACTGTGTGTGTGTGTGTGTGTGTCAGTGTGTGTGTGTGTGTGTGTGTGTGTGTGTGTGTGTGTGTGTGTGTGTGTGTGTATATTTATAATATAATGACCAAAACGAAAAGTGCAGTTTCTGTTATTTGCAGGAGTGTTTGTGTGAAATGCCCAAAAGCCAGATTTCCCGCGTAATGGATTTTGTGTACATTACTGCTCTGGTATTACGAGGATAATTGAGTTACTCGCTCAGGCGAGACTGCCTCTCTGTTTATTACTGCAGCAGCGTGCAGGTGAATCAGTTAAAGGATTTATTTTTACATGTTTTAATTTAAAGGGTCTCTATGTCCTTTGTGTTAGCCGAGTATCGGGGCTTGTTTAGGCAGTGTGGGCTCAGGGGAGGAAAAAAAAGCATTCAAAATGACATTTACATTTCAAATGTAACGCAAACGCAAATCTAACGGCTTACACATCCTTGTCAAAACCAAGACGATGCAAAAATGTACTGCAGCATTCTAGAATAGGAGCCACAACACTAGTCACAATTAGCTATTATTTTTGTATCAGATTTTTTTTTCGTGTTTTACCGTGCTTGTACAGTGCATTTATCACAGTTTAATATGCGTATCTGCGTGTCGAAGCTAGTCTACTTTCTGCTTTCTTTATCAAAGGATTTTCACATTGTTTTGTTTATTTTGGTTGTCGTCCTTGTTTCTCGTGTTTTTAAAAACAAAAAGACCCCCAAAATAACTTTTTTTTTATTTTTTATGGCCCGACCAAATAGTGCGAGTCTAGGGTCTTTTGGACAGGGGGAAGCTGCAGGCTGTGTCTGCTGCTGAGGTTCCCACCTGGGGTCTTCCACAAACTTACATAAGGTAGTCTCTTTTATAAAAGTTTATCAAAGCTCAAGCAAAATGTACAGTTTACTGTGGTCAGCTTTCATAAGGAATCCCAACCCCAGCTCAGCATCTTGAAGACCCAAACCTTCTACATACTGTCTGCGTTTTACCCCAAATCCTTCAACCTCGCTATCAGATTTGCTGTTCATTCCGAGTGAAATATCATTCTCTATACAACATACTGAACAGTCAATGCCCTGCTGGGTAAATGCCAGGGTGCAGATATCAGACCCCTGGCCAGTGAAAGAAGCAACGCAAACAAGTTATAAAAAGCTTGTGTATAGATCTTGTATTGATCCCTTACTTACTGTAACGCTTACTGTCCAGTTCAGAGGGCCCTGCCTGAAACTACTGCCCCCCTGTGGGGACACCTGTATAGGTCGTGTACAAAACTGTGTCATGGTGAATTCGTGCATAGTAATGTTACAGTTTTCTAAGGGAATGGGAAAGGTGAGGGAGTGAGTGAGACAGGGGTGAAACCGTGATGAATTTATCTTCTCTTCAGCGGCTGCAGATTGTCAGATACGTCTTCCGATTCTCGCGCACATAACAGATTGCTCCTCCAAGTCGCAGCTGAGAGAACAGAACTTAGAGAGAGAGAGAGAGAGAGAGAGAGAGAGAGAGAGCGAGAGAGCGAGAGGCAGAGGCCTGTGCACTCAACTGCATCTTAATTTCATTTTCAATCTTGTCCCAATTAATTTCACTGAAATAATCTCCAGCACAGGCTGTTCCACGATGCAGCAGCCATGAGCTTGCCAGCCACACAACCCAGCGCTAGTGGCTTTTAATTTTCTTTCTGTGTTCAATACAGTGAAACGTGAAATAGTAGCTAATATTAACATCCATCTGTCGTTCTTCTTTATTTATTTATTTATTTAATTTCGTTTTTCAAGCGCTGTTTGATTCTCGCTGACATTTGCAGAGTCAAATGTGGAGAAAATAAATTAGATTTGCCTGGTAATTAAAAAAAGGGGGTCGGAATAGCCCATGGGATAGGAATTGATGCTGCTCACTCATTTAAGTTCTGTTCCTGGCAGTTTTCAGTGTAAGGAGGTCTCACTCCCTCTCTCACACTCTCTCTCCTCCCTCTCACAACCTGTCTTCCATCCTCTCTCACTCTCTCTCTCTCTCCTCTTTTCCCCTCTATCTATTTCCCTCTCTCTCTCTCTCTCTCCCTCTCCCTCTCTCCTCTCTCCCTCCTTCTCCTCTCTCTGACTGCCTCTCCCTCTCTCTCCCTCTCTCTCTCTCTCCTCTCTATCTCTCCCTCCCTCGCTATCTCTCCCCTCTTTCTCTGCTCTCTCTGACCCTCTCTCTCTCTCTCTGACTCTCTCTCTCTCTCTCTCCCTTGCTATCTCTCCCTCTTTCTCTATCTCTCTGACCCTTTCTCTCCTCTCTCTCTGACTCCTCTCTATCTCTCTCCCTCCTCTCTATCTCTCCCCTCTCTCCCTCTCCCTCCTTCTCCCTCTCTCTAACTCCCTCTCCTCTTTCTCTCTCTCCCTCGCTCTCAGTCTCTCTCGGGGTTAGTCTCTGTGCAGCTCGATTCTGCACGCCTCAGTGGACACAAACTGCTTCTCCACTCCAGTGATGAGGTCAGAGAGATGCTGCAGAATGACAACTTTTCACTTGTTTTGTATCGTAATGAGAGGCATAATTGCTCTTTCATCAAAGTGATCTGATTCTCCAATAATAGTACATTAAGGGTCGTATACACATGCATTAGGATGTCAGTCAAATCACTGAACCCCTACTGCATGAAGAGACAGCATGCGTTATGTGTAATTATATATATATATATATATATATGTCATGTGGATGCTGTGTGCTGCCTGCTTTTAAGTAGTCCATCCAATAGAATTGTGGGTCCACCTTTAAACGACATGGAATCGGGTTTGACAACATAGTGAACTCAACCTGTCTCCTAGTGAACCCTTACTGACATGAGACGAGAATTCAGGGATGTGCGTGCGCTATGTTCAGCGGTGTGTGTGTGCGTGGGCTGCGTGGTTCAACTCTGCTCAGCTTTCCCGTTTGGCCCCAAGTCTTATTATCAAAAAATAATTAATTAGCCAGTTTAATTAAAAAATGCATTTAAAAAGAGGAATTAGGCAGCTAATGAATTCATTAATTAGTCAGTCAGCTAATTAATTAATTAATTAATTAATTAATTAATTACTAAGACACCGCCCACGGCCTTCACTGTGCCGGGACCCGTTGCTAGGCAACACTGGAACGTGACCAAGCACTCGCTGCCAATCGCCATCGACTTGCAACAGGATTTTACAAACGGATTTTAAAAACAGAACCACAAAATGCTCCAGAGCTTGTCCTGCTGTAATTACAATAACCTGCCTGAGTCCCGACCAAAGAGACGAGAGAAAAACACAGAACCGAGCCTGTGAAGAACAGGAAGTGATGTCATTACTTTCCAAGTGGGGGGGAGGCGGCTCGCAGTGTGATTATTACACCCCCTCTGAAATCATCAGTGTTGCAGTCCGAGCAGATCAGCAAGTGCATGAAACTGCTGCCGGCTGGTCAATGCACCAGCCCTAACCTTTCACCCCCGAATCACTGAGTTCAGATTCACCCAGGGGCCCTGAGCTTGAGGCATGGAGAATGAACTGCTCCCTCCCTCCCTAACCCTTCTAAGAGAAAGGGTGCTTCCTCCAGTCCAGAGCAGGCTTGAGGCATGGAGACTGAACTGCTCCCTCCATCCCTCCCTCCCTCACCCTTCTAAGAGAAAGGGTGCTTCCTTCAGTCCAGAGCAGGTTTGAGGCATGGAGACTGAACTGCTCCCTCCCTCCCTCACCCTCTAAGAGAAAGGGTGCTCCCTCCAGACCAGAGCAGGCTTGAGGCATGGAGACTGAACTGCTCCCTCCTCCCTCACGCTTCTAAGAGAAAGGGTGCTTCCTCCAGTCCAGAGCAAGCTTGAGGCATGGAGACTGAACTGCTCCCTCCTCCCTCACCCTCTAAGAGAAAGGGTGCTCCCTCCAGACCAGAGCAGGCTTGAGGCATGGAGACTGAACTGCTCTCTCCTCCCTCACCCTCTAAGAGAAAGGGTGCTCCCTCCAGTCCAGAGCAGGCTTGAGGCATGGAGACTGAACTGCTCCTTCCCTCTCTCATTCACATTGCAGTGCGTGTTTTGCAATGAGCTCCTTGGCAGTGAGATCCTAATAGGTTACTTATTAGGGTAAAAAAAATATATATATATTTTTTAAATCTATTCTACATCATCAAATCCAGCACGTTTCATAAGCACCCAAATGTATCGCAATTAAAAACAAACAAAAAGATAAGCCATCTATAGGAGCCCTTCAATCACGGAGAGGTGCTAGAGGGAGAGAGAGAGAGAGATAGAGAGTGAGAGAGGTGGAGAAGAAGAGATAGAGAGAGGGGAGAGAGAGAGCGAGATGGGTAGAGAGAGTGAGAGAGCATCGTGTGCTGGCCTGCCTGGGAAGGCATGTACAGAGAGGAGCTGCTGTTGCTGCCTCCTCCTCCAAGCTACCCCCAGGTTAATTATTCCCCGCGGCCCCCAGGCTATAAATCAGCACATCTTGCAAGGCTGTTCATTTCTCAGATGAGGCCTTAATGCAATTTGCATGCTGATGATCCTGATCATTTCTGAGGGTTAATGGTTGAAATGAACTCTCTCTCAGGTCTGTCACAGTACAACCCACGTAGTGCAGTACAGTATAGTAAAGTACAGAACAGTGCATTTATGTGAATATTCTAGGGATGGAAATAAGACTCCAGTCCTATTGCACAGCAGTTTCACCCATTCCAGGTTTTAATACAGGGTTGATTAGCCGCAGTGTTACAGGCAACAAGCTCAGATGAAACTCAGATTAGATTGAAGCTCAGATTAAAACCAGGAATGGAGCACAGTGGTATCCAACAGGAATCTAACGGTTTTAGTTTCACTTTATCGGTATTGCAATGCTACAGACTGGGTCAGCTGGCAGGACATGGAGGGCAAAACCGTTCCCCTCTTTTTATAGCTACACATGATCTTTATTTCTGTTGCAGCGTGCTGTGCCTGTGCTGGTGATGGAGGCTTCTGTCATTGTGTGGCACTGCACTCGCTTCTCACGCATACAAAGAGTACAAGACTGCATGGTCTAAGTCATTAAATCCAATTAAATGTGTTGTGCTTTAAAAGTGCAGGTTTTTTCGTGTCAAAGTCATTCTGAGTGCTGCTGATTTGTTTCATTGGGGAGACAGTGAGTGTATCAGAGTGCGTCACAGCCCATACATCTCAGTGCTGTACAGTGAAGGGGAATGGTGAAACGTTTCTCTGCAGTGGGCACCACTGACATCTAGTGGAATATTTACTGTAATGCAAGGTGAGTGTGTGTCCGTCTTGCTGTTTGTACACCAGCTTGAGTGGGACTAGCAAGAAAAATCAATGCGTGGGTCCAGATACACTGAGCATTTTACATCCGTCCATCCATCCATCCGTACATACATACAAACATACAGACAGACAGAGACAGACAGACAGGCAGACAGACATTCCTGTCCATACATCATACATACATCATGCATGCATGCATACATACATACAAAAAAAAAAAAAAGTTCTACTGTTTTGAAACTACAACTAAGCAGTCTGAAATGTAAATTCGATTGTCTGCATTGTGATTGCTCAGTCCGGTCATGGTTCTTGATGATATGACAGCAGTCTTTCTGTCCGTCTAGCTGAGAGGACAGGTAGAGAAAACAACGTACTCTACTGAAAGAAATAGTAACAACCTGTGGTGGCGATGGAACTGTTCTGTAGCGCTGTGTGTGTTTTGCATGGGTGTGTTTTCAGTGCTTGCAAAGCTGAAAAACCTGACACACCCTATCTTATGAACGCACGGGCCATGCCCCCTTAATGTTTAAACATCTGCAGTACAGAGCGCTAAATAATGGGAGCCGATGCACAGCAATGCAGTGCAACTCACTGAGTGTATATGAATGTCACTGTGTCTCTGTCTGCCTGTGTTTATGTACGTTTGTGTGTCTGTCAGTGTGTGTGTCTGTGTGTGAGTTTGTGTTTGTGTAAGTATGTCAGTGTATCTGTGTCCTGTGTGTTTGTGTGTGTATGTCAGTGTGTGTGTCAGTGTGTGTGTGTGTGTGTGTGCATGTCCACCACACTGGCTGTCTAGCCTGTTCTCCTGTGCAGCAGCAGCCTCTATACTGTGACCAGGCTGTTTGCTGGTGATAAACACCTTTAGGCACTCTACTGTTTACCCTCATTAATATTCTGTCCTGTCCATGTGGCTGGAGGCTGGGGGACAGGGTCACTGGGGAGGCAGCGGTCACTCCCCGGTCAGATACAGTAGCTCATTACTTAAACGCAGCCCCAAGTCAATTGCCTAGAACCCAGCAACGTCAGCACCATCCATTTCCCCTAATTATTATAAATGGGAATCTGCATAAACTGCTGTCATTATAGACACTTAACATTGCACACAAATCCGCTTTAAATTGCTATTTAGTTAAGAAGCCATTTATAATCCTACACACACACACACACGCAGAGACACATAAACACAAACACACACACACACACACGCAGAGACACACGTATGAACACACATAGAGACGCACGCACACACGGAGACACACATAGGAACACACACACACACACACAAAAAAAAGAGGAGTTGTTTTCAAATGACCTTCCTCCCACCGTCAAACACGAAAAGTGTTTTTCTCTCCTTTTAAAAGGTATCAAATATTTTAAGTCATCCTTTTTTTTTTAAAACAAATAATTGAAACTTAAAATACAATTTGACTCTTGCATCGTGATTTAAAAAACAATTCTGCTGTCTTTGTAATTATAATGGTAATTACTGCAGCGTAATTAATTGTAACTGGAATGATGATTGAGCAAAATATCATTGGAACTGGCATTGCGGTTTCAGGAAACAGTTTGGATGTAATTGGAATTGGAATTATCCTGGTGGCAGGATGCTCACAGCTTTCCCTGCTCTGTGTCTTAGCGTTTGTTCTGACGAAAAAACACTTTTAACATTAATTAGGGCAATCCAGGGTCTGTGCGCCGGGCTTCTGGTTTAGAATGAGGAAATGCAGAATTAGAAACAGGAGCGTTTCATCAGTGAGCTCTTCCCTTTGGAAACCGAGACTACAAAACGAAATGCAAATAGATGTCAGGAGTGGAGCTGGTGGGGCATCTCATTATGACAAAATCTACCTTACAGCTAATCCATCTAACATCCTCTTTCATTTTGCATTATCATTTTTTTTTTCCTACAGTATTTCTTTTTTTTTAAATAAGGCCCCTGTGTTCTTCCTAATGAATTCCCAACAGAACATCAGAGGAATGATGGCTCTTTGCGTCAGACTTTTAACGACCCACAAATGAATGTTGAATTCAGCTGTGAGTTATGCTTTTATTTTTATTTTAATTTTAACCAGGAGGAGGAGGAGGAGGGAGGGTGTGTGTGCGCGTGTCAGTGTGTGTGTGTCAGTGTGTGTGTGTGTCAGTGTGTGCGTGTGTCAGTGTGTGCGTGTCAGTGTGTGTGTCAGTGTGTGCGTGTCAGTGTGTGTGCGCGTCAGTGTGTGTGTGTCAGTGTGTGTGTGTGTGTGTTCCTGGAGGGGGTGCTGCTGCTGTTGCTGTTGTAGACTGTAGAGTGCAGCTTGCACAGCACACAGGAGGCAGGCTGGGCTGGGTGTGGAGAGCACAGCACATTACTGTGAGGGCTGTTCATTTTTCCTGCTGACCTCGCGGTGACCCCGTCTCTGATGGGGTGAAAAGCAGGTGGATCTGACTTGAGAGAGAGAGAGAGAGAGAGAGAGAGAGAGGGGGAGAGACCGAGAAAAGGAAATCAGAGTTCAGTTGCCATGGCAACCCCTGTTGTGTGCCAGTGATGTCATCTGTTTATCAGTTTTTTGTTTTGCCTTGTACCGCAGGTAATGCTGAAACGTGTGGTGTCTTAAAACATGTTCTATGTAAACCCTACCCCTAACCCATTGTAACCAGCAAGCAGGTATCGCCCACAGCACCTTCCTCGACAAGTATCTCAGGGCGGGGGGCAGAGAAAGCAAATGATTTACCTGCCTTGATTCCCCCCCGAGATGTTATTGATGTTATTTACGATCCATGGGCCCAGATACCGATATTTACCCCAACTGGCAGGAAACCAGTGAAGGCGTGTTCCAACTCCCCAACCCATTACTGGTCACCAGTAGCCGCTGGGTTTGCCATTAAGAGATTGCAAGGTGTTCTCAAATGAATCTGTTTCAGGTAACCTTCTGTAGGATAACCCATTTTTTTCTTTTTTTTTTATTCGCCATAACCGGGTGAAGTCAGTGCACAGCTAGCCGTACACAATAACATTTACTGTTTTAAAAACATAGCGAAGTATAGTAAAGCAAAGTAAAAGCATGGTAAAGCATAGGTAGGCATTGTAAAGAATAGCGAGGTATGGTAAAGCATATTACTAAACGGGACAAACGTGGGTAAGCTATGGCAAATGCACAGTATAACAATGGGAAAAGCATGGCAAAAAATATATACTGTATATATAACTTTTTTTTTTTCTGCTTAATTGTTAATTTATTCGTGTTTATCACATGGTCATCTTACTGGCTAGTAAAATGCATAGTATAATCTTGGGTTAGGTGGTGGGGCTGGGAGTATGGTTGCCTGCAAAATTACTGTGCAGGGAAAAAAAAAAAAACGAAAAATCTTAAAACAAATATTGTTTTAGCAGACTGGCGATCCTGGTTCGCAGCATGTGTGGACCCCGCACTGTGGGTGTAGAGGCCTGAGGCTCGGGGGGTTGTTTTCGCTTGCGTCTGGCAGCTAGTATGTGTTTTTTTGTTTCGTTCGTCGATGTTTCTCCAGTTTTCAGTCCCCTTTCCTGCTCCCTCCCAGCCCCTCCCACCCGCCCAATCAAGGAATCAAGGAGGTCTGTGAGTCGGGGTCGGAAGTCTTGTGTTTTTCCAAGAAAAAGGTGGAGAGGTTGGTGGTTTTGTTTGGTTTTAACCCCAAAAAAAAATCCCCACATGGAGGTGAAAAAAAAAACAAAACCCTGCTATGGCAGGTGTGTTATTTTTGACGTTGCTGGGTTTGCAATTAAACTCGTAGTAAAACCAGGAATGGATCAAATTGCTGCGCAATGGGAGTCTTATTTCCATCCCAGCATTAGCTCAGACAGCACAGCCCCATGGCTCATTGAGCACCTGGCTACACTGCATGCCTCTCTCTTGATTTTCAGAGGTGAAGTGTCTCTCTGAGGATGCTGACAGGGTCAAAAAGAATACAAAGACAATAGGCTGTCTGGTAAAGCAAGTAATGTCAAAATGCAACAGTGACATATTAAGACTGCCCACCCCCCAACACACACACACACACACACTCACGTACACGTACACACACACACACACACAGCTTCACACACACACACACACACACACACAGACGTTCATAACTCACACACTCACGAACACACACACACACACACACACACACACACACACACACACACACACACAGACATTCATAACTCACACACTCACGTACACACACACACACACACACACACACACACACACACACACACACACACACACACACACACACAGCTTCACACACACACACACACACACACACACGTACACACACACACACAGCTTCACACACACACACACACACACACACAGACGTTCATAACTCACACACTCACGCACACACACACACACACACACACACACAGACATTCATAACTCACACACTCACGCACACACACACACACACACACACACACACACAGCTTCACACACACACACACACAGCTTCACACACACACACACACACACACAGACGTTCATAACTCACACACTCACGTACACACACACACACACACACAGCTTCACACACACACACACACACACACACACACACATTCATGCACTCAAACACTCACACACACACAAGCCAAGTTATATCACAGCAATCGCCTGCATGTTTCACAAACCCGAATCCTTCGCACAGTATAAATAGGGTACGGTTTGCCAACCTCCAGCTCCAGAAATACAAAATAATAAAAATACAGAAACGGTGTCTCGGTCTGTTTAGTCTGGAAAAAGCCTTCTTTGTAGGTTCCATTGCTGGTATATTGAGTAAATAAACTGCTGGCTTTTGTCAAAAAAGGAAAAAAATAAATAAATAAAGGTTAAAAGGTGTTTTAATATAGGAGGAAAAAAAGACTGCATCAATTTAGAATGCGGGTCTATTTTCTCTTACAACATGTGTACTCTGTTTGAACTGTGTGAAAAAAAGAAGGGTGCAAGAGACTGCACGCTTGAAAGGAGTATTCAGCATTTGGCATGGTGGTGATTTAGAAGTATATTAAAATGGCGATGCTGATAATCAAAAAAAAAAAAAGCCTTTCTTGGGGAGAATTGAAGAAATGTGGCACAGATGGGCTGGGGAGATAAATAAAAACGTTTTGTCACATCAGTTGGAAATTGTGCTGCTTCGATTCTCGGGGTGGGGGTGGGGGAGCACTTTTTTTAATGTATTTTTATTTTTTATTTTATTGCTGTTGGAGCGCTAGAGTTACAAGACGGCGATATTTTTTATGTATTTATTTCTTAATTTTTTTCAGTTTGCAGAAGTAGATATCGAGGTAGCTCTGTGTGCGTTCTGCCCCTAAAGCCACCGAGAATGTTTCTCAGCTCACAGCTTTTGAGTTCTCGCCAAATTGAACTCGTAATTTTTTTTTTTTTTCTTGTACACCAGCGTGAACAGGACAGTCTGTACCACTCAGGGCTTTTTTTTTTCATTTCTTCTCTGTTTATTTTCATTACTTTCTTCCATCCTTTCTTTTTTTCCCCTCCTCCTTTTTCTTTTTCTTTTTTTTTCTTCCTCCCTTCCTCCTTTTCTTTCTGTCCTCCTCTCTTTCTTTCTTTCTTTCTCTCCTCTCCCTCCTTTTTTTTTATTTTTCCCTTTCATTCTTTCTCCGAACCCAAAACAAAACAGAATTTGCAAATAAGGTATGGGTTGCCGTATAGCGTCCTCACAGCATAGAATTAGTCACTGGCATGAGTTTGCAACATCCAAGCTATATTAACACTTAGGAAATGTGCATGTTACTTACAGACTGCGCATTGCACATTTAATTTGTATACTGAACTTCTAGTTACACATGTAATAATAAGCAGAGATGCGAGTCATGTGACTACACCACTGCTGGGTGTCTCTTCAGGCGAACTCACGAAAAAAAAAATGTGTGGTTTGCATCTGAGATTGAACTGCGCCCTCGTACCTAGCAGCCCAGGGGCCCTGCCCCGCTGATATCATTGCACAATCGATTCTTTACAGCAAGCCAGGATCGGATCTTTCCAAGTTTTCCAGTCCAAACCGAAAACGCAATTTCGCCTCCGTGTCGATCGCACCCCTTGGAAATGTTTTGTCAAATCAGAATTTACCGGAATGCGCTTGAATGTTGCGAATACTGCTCTGCGATTGGCTGACTCTCGATCCTAGATCTCTAATTCGGAGGGGAGAGGAGAGGAGACAGCAGGCCACACCGGCCATGCAGCAAGTCAAATCAAAACTAGTAGGAACAGTGTCGCAACAGACCCCCTGGTTTCAATAAAAAAAATAATCCCAATAATGGGAGATACAAAAATCCCATCTCTCCACTTTCCTCGTCCCCTTCCCTGTGTTATACACTCATCCTGTGCTCCCAAGATTACTTTCCTTATCATGAGCTGGGGACATATCCTGCCTTTTATAAGCAGTGATGTGTGTTCTGGAAGCACTAATAACCGCAATAAGCATTCATAACCAAATAACTCGGTGATGGATTGGCCTCTCCTGGACGCGCATCAAAAATCCATTGATCTCGCCAGCTCGGGACTTGATCAATTGGCATCTTAAAACAAACAGCCTGTGCTCCTCTTTTTTTTATTCAGAGGGCCTAAAATGTTGCTTTTGATTAACAAGCGGGGATCGTTAAACCCTTAACCGCTGTTGTGTCCGATTTTGACTCATGAATGTTTCCTGAGTGCGGAATGTTTCCTATTATTGGGAAGAAGGCGGTCTCTAGTGAGCATTACGGAATTGGTGGGACAGGGGGTACCCACAAGAGATCGATTGGAATAATCTCCTTCCTGGATAAACAAACACTTAACGCTGTCAGTTCCACAATACCCTCCGTCTCAAAGCTTCCCCACCACTGTAGGCCTAATACCCTTAGTTCAGTTACCTGGCCATAGCACCACAGCCGCTGTGACACAGAGTGCCCTTATAGCACTATTGTCTGATTATGACCACATGGCGAACTAATGGGGACAGGAGGTCAAAACTAACATGTCTATCAGGTAGACCGCTTCGTAGACACTTACAGAAAAGTGTAAGAAACGATTACAGTAGACGCCGTTCTGAAGAAACGTTAGCGGAGTTTGGCATTATCGGCAGTGAAATTACCACACGGTGGAAAACAGCACGCTGTCTGTCTGGGCATTGAAAACTGCAACGGATCATAAATATGTATTTATGGCAGTTATATAATTCAAACCAGAATGGGGAACTGTTCCAAAGTGCCTGTGCATAGCAACACTGTTACCAATCACGAAGCAGGAATTAGCCAATCACCATTAAGATTTTGTCAGGACTCCAGTATCGTTCACCCCGTGCACACATGTCATCCCATTGCAATAAACATACAGCACAGATCTAAAGGTTTTAAAAAAAAAATGATGTTCTCTAGCAGTTTGTGAGTACATTATAAATACAAAATGTACTAAGTTAGGGTGTTCTGCCTAAACTCCTAGACTTCACGAGATGGACATCGTTCACAATGTCAGTTAGAGACACCGACAGAGGACAGTAAGAATCTGTGAACAACTCTCTCATTCATGTTAAAAAAAGTAGTTTATCCTTCTTGTTTTAACCCTGTCCTGCATGGTGCCCTGAAACAGGGACAGAAAAAAAACCTCTAGTCTTCATATATATATATATATATATATGGGAACAAATGGATGATAGCTCCTTATGATGCCATTTTTCCAACTGAATTTTCTTAAAAGCCTTTTTTTTTAAAGCATAAAAGTTGCAGTCAGTTAGTTAGTTAGTTAGTTAGCGAGCCCACAGGCTCCCCAAACACTCTCTCTGCACCCATAAAGCAGATTGCCTCCTCTCCACCCCCGACCCCTCATGGACAGGGAGGGCTGTTTACTGCTTACCGACCCCGAGCTAGAGTGAGAGCTGCTGAGGAAGACAGGACAGCAGCAGCAGCAGCCGCCTGATAAACAACAAAGCAATGACTTGGCCGGCTGCCCGGCTCAATTAGCTCCCTGCCTTATTTTTTAATAGTTTAATAAAAATTACCATAATTGACGAACATCTGTACGATTCGGAGTGGGTGCAATTTGGCACCCCAGAACGAAGATTTCATTGCTGCAGCTACTTTTAATGCTGTTGTAATTCATCCTGGCACCAAAAAGGGTTGACTGCAAAACAGCCTTCAGCGAGTTTTAGTGCCTCGTTTTGTTTTCATCAACCACGTTTTTTTTTTTGTTTGTTGTTGTTTTTTATATATATATGCAGCAAAGGGCAACCAACATGACTTACCCAAAATGTGTTCATTTATTTATTTATTAATTAATTATATTAGTTTATAAATGCGTATGCAAAATACAGCTTCAGTTGCACAATGATCACTAGAACAGTGAAAGTGAAACAAACTTCTTTCTACAGCAGAACTCAACCCTGGTTCACAAATACCGCTCACAATTCAGTTTCAAGGAAACAACTATAAAAATATAAAAATATAAATGTGTTACCATGACCTTAATGACACACAACCGTGCCAAGCTTCACAACGTGTTTTAAACTAATAATAAATGGTGCATAGTTTTCTGGTGCTGTTCATAACATTTGCTATAACACATTTATAGACGCGTTTAGTGTTTGTTTTGTTTTTTTATAACAAGTGCCTGGATCGCAGTTTTATCCCAGCCTTACATTGAATAACTTAATAGCAACACCTGTGTGCTTCTGATTGGGTGAAGTTGTTGTTTCAATGAGCCTGATTCCACTTGCCAGGACTTTGGAGAAGCCCTCGCTCAGCACCCAGTAGCGTTGTTTTAAAAGGGATATCACATTTTAATACATATAAAATACATATTTAAAATATTTAAAATTATATATATATATATATATATATAAGCACCACGTTACTGGTCCCTCAGCGAATGCACTATTGCATTAATATGTCATTGTAGATATAACTTGTTGTAATCCGAACATGTTGCATCCTTGTTCATATTGTATTGTAGTAGTATTGTTATTTGCACTTACTGTAAATGACACTGTATTTAAATATTAATCTTGCATTGTAACCCTGTACTGCCCTGTAACACCTGTGTGAGTCACCTGGGATAAAGGTGTCTGACAAATAAATATATATATATATATATATATATATATATATATATATATATATATATATATATATATATATATATATATATATCTCATAAAACATGGTCAAAAGCAATAGATTAATTAGTAAATAGGATTGCTTAACATGAAACTATTGGCTATTTTATTAACTGCTTGTGGTGCTTTAATAGGATCGATTATTTGGATAGACTCTCCAGCACTTTGTGTACAGTTTGGAAAAGAGAGATATTAAAAACTAAAGTTTTTAATGAAGCCGAGGTACGTGAAAGCATGCTCCAGGGCTCCCTGTGCAGTTCCAACGACGTTATTAAAATCAAGAATTCCCTGGGAAACAGATTTTGTTTGTTTAGTATTTTTTGGTGGTAGGTTTGTTTGTTTGTTTGTTTGTTTTATTTAGTTGTTACTTTCTACTGCTCAGCGGAATTGAAATGTGCGTACCATACTTTTAAAAAAAACAGCGCTTTTAAGAACCCAGATCAAATTAGATTTGTGTTTTCAATTAAGGGCTGGTTATTCCCCTTTGAAATCGCATTTCACAGCTAATGTGCGTTTACTGTTCTTAGTGTGCATCATTATAAATACTGTATGAACTTACAGGCAACAAAATCATACCAGTAAAACTGGAAAGATGTATCCTTTTTTTTTTAAAGTAAACTATATATTGCGTGGCTGTCAAATCTATTTGTTTCAATGCTTCATCCTACTTATCTGTCACTTAACTTGCCTATGCGTTCCTTGTAATTGTACTGTGCTTTTTTGCCCTGGGTATGCTCAAGACATAGCAGTTCATCTATTTGAATGTATTCCATCTGTAATTGATTTATAATCACACTTTTTATAACAGGTTAAGCAGCACTGGAAAGGGTAAAATATTGAGTTAATTAGTCTGGCTCCCTGGAGCTTCCCCTTGTCTTCATTTCATAGGTCAGGAGGGTTTCAGTGTCAGGAGGAATCGGAGCTTTAACCTCTCGATCCAACTCCGATCTTTATGGTATAAATTAAAAAAACGCACGCAGAAAAAGGGATATCACTCTAAATAAAATGGAAGAATGAATGAACCTATTTGTGAACTGTTTGGTGTTTGGAAGTGTCCCTGCCAAGACTTCTATATTGCGTTTATCTTTAAAAATCTGCTTGTTTCTTCATTTAGAAGATTTATGTACCTTATTGAATAGCGCCATCGAACGGCGGCAATGGATAGCGGCGCCATATTTTCTGATTGAATCCACTCCCAAGACTTAACATGCCGGAGCACAGAGAAGCGCGGTGGAGGCGCGTAGAGAGCGGTTTGAACGCACCCTTCCTCCCCGGGCACGCTGTCTAAATGCTTGTTTCCTTTGCAGGAGTTCAACATCCACAGCTGGGGGGTCAGGGAGCTCAACGGCAGCAGCGCAGGAATCCTACAGAAGGACTTCCTGGCGACCGCGCGCATCGTGTGAGCTCGAACCTACAGCCACACTGGGGGCACAGCCCTGAGATCTCTACGCACGCAGGGGAGCCATGTTGCTGGGGTAGACACTTCTACATATTGGTTTTTTAGTAACCATTATTATTTAATTGCGTTCAACGATCATATGAAACATTGCACTTGTTTTTCACAATGTGATGTCAATCTGATAAAATCTGATACATATGACGGTATCACATCAATATAAGGGTCTTCTCTCTCTCTCTCTCTCTCTCTCTCTCTCTCTATATATATATATATATATATATATATATATATATATATATATATATATATATATATATATATATATATATATATAGAAAATCTATCTATCTATCAGCATATGTGTGCCGTTGATAGATAATGACCCAGGCAGACAGACAGACGCACAGACGCACTTGTTAATGCAGCGAGAGAGATCCGGATTACAGAATGTTCAAACCATGACACACAGCGCTCTGCGAGGCAGCCTAGCGCAATGCAGGAAAGAGGGCGACTCGCTTCTCAAATACTCCACCTGCTGGCGGGACATGCAAGGTATTAGATAAAGTGGTTTTTTTTTTTTTTGGGTCTTATTATTTATAGCTCTTAGTTTATTATTATTATTATTATTATTATTATTATTATTATTATTATTATTAATGGTTCTTAGTTGTTATTGATATTAATATTATCATTATTATTTTACAAACATATTTTTAATGACAATGTCATTACAATTGCACAATATTACTATAAATTAAAAATAATAATAATAATAATAATAATAATAATAATAATAATAATAATAATAATAATAATTAACTGCACAAGATTTTTAATAACCTGAACTAGAAATAAAAACATCTGTCGAAATGCAATTCCAAACACACATTGGTTTGATCACAGTGCCCTTACAGTATGAGCCATGTGTGTGTGTACAGAGTTCATATAGACAACCAATACATTAGACTTGTATAGACTAAATACAGCTTTTAGTGAAGAAAATATGTTCTCGTTTTAGAAAATGAATGTGCCCTGCAGAAAGTGAGTCCAATAGTTTGTTATATTTTAAAGCAATCGTTGCTATGAGTGATAGGGTAGCAGTGACAGACCTAGTCTTTTTACAGCATGTCAAAAGCAATGGAGTATATAAATACCACAGATTATTCTTTAGATTAATGATTTAGCCACACAGAAATATATTCACAACTGCTAGGGGTGGATACATAATATTTAAACTTAAATTAACAGGAATTAGGGAGTGGCCAAGTTTAACTGGTAAGAGATATAGCACGATAATCAATTTCCTTCACATTACTAGTCAAATGTATAACATTATTATTATTATTATTATTATTATTATTATTATTATTATTATTATTACAACAACATGACACATTAACATTGAAGATTAGAAAATAATAATTGTGATTGACCACAAGGGGGCAGGCGTGCTCTATGAGCTCAGTGTCCCGGCTCAACTCGCACTTAATGTTTTGTTTTTGTGTTTTATAGCATAGTGAATCATAAACTTTAGCAACAAAAAATGAAGGGGAAAAACTGTCCAATTGGAGGGTTTACTATTAATAATAATAATAATAATAATAATAATAATAATAATAATAATAATAATAATGGAAAAAAATGTCACCTACAAGCATACAGAAAGCAGCGCTTTGTCAGTGTGTCCCGGACAGGTGTCTCGCGATAGTCGCTGGCTTGGCCACACCCCCTCCCAGGTGTGTCACCTGAATGTGGCCCCGCCCCCTCAGAGCAGTGCGACAAGATGGCGGTGAGTTCAAAGGCTTGAGTTTGTGCTCCTGCACAATTCAAAGTTCATTCGTTTTTTTATTATTTGTTTAGCAGACACCTTTATTCCAAGGCGACTTACAGAGACTAGGGTGTGTGAACTATGCATCAGCTGTCACTTACAACAACGTCTCACCCGAAAGACGGAGCACAAGGAGGGTAAGTGACTTGCTCAGGGTCACACAGTGAGTCAGTGGCTGAGGTGGGATTTGAACCAGGGACCTCCTGGTTACAAGCCCTTTTCTTTAACCACTGGACCACACAGCCTCCTTTTGTTTGTGCTAAATGGTTATTTGTCAATACACCGCGCTTGTCTGCCCGTCGCCTTTTTCCTCACGTGAGAGAGACGGAATTATCTTCAGCGTGTCCAAACGAGCAAAGATGGGCCGAATGGCTTCCTCTCGTTTGTAAACTTTCTTATGATCTTACGTGTCCCCGGCAGGTAAGGTCATTTTAAAACGCGTTTCTAAATCTGTCTGCAACAGAGACCTTGTTATTGCTTCTGGATATTATGTTGTCTGTTTTATTTATTTATTTATTTATTATTAACTTCTTAGCAAACGCCCTTATCCAGGGCGACTTACAATTGCTACAAAATATCACATTACAAGTTATCACATTATAAAATATCACCTTACAGAATATCATAATGCAGATGAGAGCAGTTATGAAAGTACATATTGCAGATGACATCCCAACGTCTCAAACTTTTACGGTATTTTACTGTATTCTTTATTTTGCTCTTACTTGAATTTGAACTTATTGTACTTTCAAAACTGCTCTTATCTGTATTACTATATTTTGTAATGTGATAACTTGCAATGTGCTATTTTATAATGCGACACTCTGTATTGTGATATTATGTAACAATTGTTAGTCGCCTTGGATAATATATAATGTTATATATATATAACATTACCCTATTTGTTTGCTGATACCTAAAGACACCGGCAAGGGGCGCTGTGGTAACACAATTCACAATACTGCAGCTGTGAAAGTGTTAGGGCGATGTGTTTTGTTTTTTTTGTTAGTTTTTTTGTTTTAAATCGGTGTCTGTAAAGTTGGTTTATGTTTTAATTGTTATTTTTATTAGGGGTTTTCCGTGACAGACATTTGTGAAAACAAAAATCACTATATTTAAATAAATGGTTCTATTTAGAACGCACGCAGGTACTTTCTTTCTGAAGAGTGTGTATTTTATACTGGCAAAATTTCTATGTTAAATTTGTTCAGTTCATTGTATTTGGACTATTTATAGTACTGTACTAGTTAATATGCAAACAAAAAAAACACTGTCGGGAAGGTGCAGGTATTTGACATTGGCACTTGAAATTATTACGTTTCTTGTAGTCTATCTAAACGCAGCACTGTTGAGTGTTTTAATAGCTACCGATGAGGTTTTTTGTCTAACACTAATTTCAGTTCATTTTAGTGAACAGCGTGTGCTTTACTTTTTATTTTTATGCAGTTTTGAAATGCTGTGCCTTGTAACTGCATTTGAAATTACAGAACGTCAACCTGTCGGATAGCCAAGCTCTGAAGAGCACTTTTTTTGTAATATAATTTAGCGTCAGTAATGTGCGTTCGTTGCAACTCTGTTAACTAACTTGTTAATGGTCTTTTTCAGGTAAATTGAACTGCAGCGTCTCAGGATGCAGGAGGGTGAACGATAAGCTAGATCCACTTTCTCAGCGATTGTAAGTGGTTTTGTTTTTGTACAGGCTGTTAAATGCATTATCGTTTTACATTTTAAAAAAAAATCTATGCTGTTGAAAGGTTTGTCGTGCTTCATGTGTATACTGCATTGCTGTACACCAGTTAATAGGTAAACTTTATTTTTTATTAGATCCCTCACTCTTATTATTTATAGTATTTATTTTGTATAATGTGTGTGGTACAGTGGTTAAAGAAAAGGGCTTGTAACCAGGCGGTCCCCGGTTCAAATCCCACCTCAGCCACTGACTCATTGTGTGACCCTGAGCAAGTCACTTAAGCTCCTTGTGCTCCGTCTTTCGGGTGAGACGTTGTTGTAAGTGACTGCAGCTGATGCATAGTTCACACACCCTAGTCTCTGTAAGTCGCCTTGGAATAAAGGGGTCTGCTAAATAAACAAATAATAATAATAATTTATCATGCCTTCGTTAAGAGTATTCAGGCTAGCAAAGCAGTGTTTTCAGTTTGTGATGTTCTTAGGAAAAATCCATTTACTACCAGCTATAGATCAATTTTAATTAAGGCAATTGGGTTTTTGGTTTCTGTAAAACAACATCTTGTAAAATACACCTTTTTGTCATGCCAAGAAAAAAACCTTCATGCTGCTTAACATACTCTAAAATAAATGTTTTCTTGTATACAGTATATTACATGTTTTGTTTTTCCACCCTTTTGTTTCAGGACTCGAGGAGGTCCCAGATGAAAATGCACCCTCCTCCCTCATGGCTCACTGTTCAGTCGATTGTACAGGAGTAGGGTGGTTCTGTGGTGCCTAGTTATGTTTATTGAAACACAGGCAGCCCATAGCTTTATTAATAACAGTTAACCCGTGTCTAATTTACCTGACCTGTGTAGATGGTTGAGGCAGTGCACTGCCCAATGGTGAGCCATTCTGTTCTTGTTTTAAGAAATACATGTCTTTACACAAGTCTCCTTTTTGTTTTGTATTTATTTATAGTTTTTCTCCCCAGTGCATTTGGCTGGTATTAGTAGCTAGCAAATAATGTAATTTAATGCATCTATTTATTACTGAAGATGTCCTCGGTGCACTGGGGGAAAATGTTCTTCTCAAAAATAAAAAGATTTGGAAAATACCATTAGGGTATGCACACCACAACCCTCCCCCTCTTTGTGACTGATGTCATACATGTAGCCTGCAGAATAGAGCATAAAACAAATAAATTAGAGAGACACGCATGGAAATAATATGTTAATTACATTGCAGACATACAAAGATACACAAGCCAAGAGCAACAATTGAAAAAAAGCTACTTACCTGTTGTATAGACGCCGAAATCAATCTTCTCTTTCAAAAGTCGTTCTGTCACACCGTCATACACACAAATGAAAATAAAAACAGCCAAACACACATCTAAAAAAATATATATAATAAAAACACGTTTCTAATACAGCAACACAGACCCCGTTACTCGAGCCGCCATCCTGTTGCCCTGAGGGAGAGGGGCGGGTCTACCTGCAGGGGGGGCGGAGTCACGCTCACACCTGCGCGCTCAGAGATTTGCCCAGGGAAGCGGCCCGTGCAATCGGGGTGAATAATGGGGTAATTATCCCGACCACACGGAAGAGAGGGAAGATGCACATGTGGATAAGCATATTTTTTATTCCCCATATTCATAAAATACACAAATACAATAAAATAAAATAAAAAATATATAGAAAAACAAGTGCTTTCTAGTGTCATTCAAAAGACAGCTGGTTATCAACTCATTAAAAAAATAAAAAATAAAAACTACAGAGACATGGTCTCTATGAGACTCAGTAATACATGCTTGGTATGCAAAGTATAATTAATTTACATTTTTAAGACAACCCCTCATGTGACAGTCCTATGACCCCCTACCTCCCCTCCCAAATTTTATTTCAGTCAGGCTTATTATAGAACAGCTAATGCTTTTCAATCTTTAAAACAATTGGAATAAAATTTTAAAAAAGCACAGTGTGTTTTAAAACAAAGCATAGTTACTTATATAAAAAAGGATAATGCCTTATATAAAAACAAAGCCTTATATAAAAAAACAAAGCATAGTGCCTTTCCACGGATTATTAATTCTTAGATCCATTAATAACCACATCTGTTAAACTTTTTCCAATAATGCTGTGCGTCTACAATAAAAAAAATATATATATTTTATTTTATTTTTTACATACGAAGTGCTGAACGTTGTTTTAAAAGGTTCCTCCGTCTAGCTCTAACTCAAACCGAGCGTGTGAACGAAAAAACATTTACTGAAATTGAAAAGTAAGATTTAGGAATGGTTATTTTGAACGTGGGAGTGGTTTTAATGCTCCCCATTTAAAGCATTGCTGTTTAAAAACTAAATAAATAAAAACAACGTCTCTAGCTGAAGCTGGCTCGGTTGTGGGATCGGAGGACGCTGCGTGGGGGAAACAAATAACTAGATAGTCTAAATTGGGGAGAAAATCTGGAATGTAAAATAATTGGGTACTCAAATTATTTAAAAAAAAAAATAAGGAAAAGAGAAAAAAAAAGGGTACACTTGTTCAACAAAAGTTTTAAATAATAATAATATGGTAGTCTGTTTTTCATAAGATAACTATAATACATTAAGAATCAGAATTTAAAAAAAAAAAATAATAATTCTACCACTATACACGCTGCTATAGATTTGCAAAGCAACCCACTCAATGTCACTGGTAATGTTTTAACTTGAATTGCACATATACATGAATAGCTTAAACAACTGGCACAATGCAATTCAATCTCAAACAGTACTGGATTTGGGGTAGGGTACCCTTAACTCACACACAACATTCTAGCACATTTCTCATCCTTGCCCTTTATTATATTAATATCAATAGAAAACAAATGCAGAAAAGAAAACAATTCTAAACTTATTTACAAAAATACAGTAATCCGTCGCGTATCCGACTGCACTGAGACCAGAGTCAGGGCGGAGATCTAAAAAGTCGGATGAATAAATCCTGTTTCAAAATACCATTATACACAATTACTATATTCACACAATTATTGTTTTGAGATTCAGCTTTTATTAGGGAGCTCCCCTAAATCCCTTGTTTAGAAAAATCCAGGGTATTAATGCTTGTGACAGAGTAGCTGTCTGCTGTGTGGGTGCGTGCATTCGCTGCTGAGTGACAGGCAGGAGATCGAGACGGAGGTTGAAGTTGATACGGTCCCCCGCAGGCGAACAGGATTTATTTACATATCAACACGCTGAACAGCTCACGTGACACTACCAGCAATGGCAGCGCACAGAGCGCATACAACACAGTGTACGGAAACACTGGTGGCATCTGTGAACTCATCTTCTCTGTTCAATAACAAACTAACGTTCTTGAAGAGGTTGATCGTGGCGGACAAGCGTTTAGGGAGGATATGTGACGGGCGGATACGCGATGGATTACTGTAGAGTTAAACAAAATGCACCATTATAATACAACTACAGCTCTTAGATGCTCACACAGCTGTTTTTTTTAAAAACCATAAACTATCCTTAAAACGGGATATCTTTGGCAAATCACATTTTTAAAACCTCCCCCCCCCCCCTTCAACAGAACTAACTGAACCAAACGTCACGTTACTCCATCATTCACCTTCCCTCGTTTACAATAACTAACACCACCATTTATTTGTCCATGTGCAACTTCAGTCTGTGCCACGTCCTATGCGCCTCACACCCAAGTCCTAAACTTAACCCCTTAACGGTCCATTTATTCAGCGCGTCTCAGGCATGTCAGGTCCAATTTTTTTATCATTATTCATGAGATGAGATACACCTCCTTTTTTTTCGGCTTCTCTAGTCTCCTATCGGTCTCACTCGGCCATTGAATGGTTTTCTTGGCTTTTTCCTGAGAAAAAACGACGAGAGGCCTGTTTTTTGCGTGTTTTTGATGATGTCGGACAGGGTCCGACATTGGACCGGAAAGGGAAAATTGCAATGTCGGACCAGGTCCGACATATGCCCACAAAGGGTTAATCTAACCCCTACCCCAACCCTAAACCCTACCCCTAACCCTAATGTCACTATTAAACTGTTACTATGATTTCAACACTGTTTGTTTTCCATCCTCTAGTGTCTATTACATCTGATGCTCACCGTCTGAGCTCAAAGGCAATACGTAGTAATATTTTCACCTATATTTCATAAATAATGTAGTTTCCTCACTTTATTTTTCTTAAAATGACCTATTAAAGCTTAACCACAAAAAAAAAAAAAATGGTTTGCAGAATTTTCTACTTGAGCGTGTGAGTTAAGTGTGGCCGTAACCCTGGATTGTAAACAAATACTTTAAAACAAATCTTGGTTTTGCAATGTGCAAAAACCACACTGCAGGTCCCTCTCTCTGGTCAATAACCCCTTATTGTCTGCATATTAGCTTGTGATCTCTTAGTTTATTGACAGAAGAAGATTTTGAAATTTATTTTCCACTTTTTTTTTTTTATATAGACAATGCTTGAAGTTTTTTCTTGTGTGTATTTACAGTGTTTGGAATCTTGCCGTGCTAAAAAGTTCAGTCCCTGCTATCCGATTGGTCGTCGGATCCAGTGTGGGCGTCGCTCTCCACCAGGCTGATCTCGAGCTGCTTGCATTCGCTGGGCTGGTGGCGAGGGTGGGGCTGAGAAAGAGGAAGAGAGAAAAAAATAACCAAACTTTTTAAATTTGACAGGCCATTTCCATGTCATTGTAACTGTCCATTTACCCACTGTTAGTTAGAGACCCAGTGATGACATGTCACTTTTGATATTCATATTATTATAATTATTATTTTGACAGGATTACTATTTCTTGATACTGCAGACTTCTGTTCTGTTTTAACCGACATGCAAAGCGCTTTGAGATGCCACGGTGTGAAAGGCACTATATAAAATCAAATCAATTTAAAACTGACATACTGGGAAGCAGTTTACAACATCGCAAAATGTCTTGAGAAACACCATTACATTTTTTTATTTAAAAAAAAAAAAAAAAAAAAAAAAGGTCGCCACACCCATACCTGTCAGGTGACTCATAGAAGACAGGGAGGGTGCGCTCGCAGTCCTCCTCCGCGGCCCCGCCCTCTTCCTCCTGCGCCCAGCCCTGATTGGACGAGGCGTAACGGAGGATGGCGGTGGTGACGCCGTAGGGGGCGTGTCCCTGAACGCAGGCCTCGATCTGTTCTGGAGAGAGCTGGGTCTGCAGGAAGAGGTGGAGCTGGCTGTCCGACAGGAACACGGTCCTGTTCACCACTCTGCACAAGCAAGGGAGGCCACACTGTTACCCCGTCTACATAGAACAGTACTGTACCATTAGTAACACTTTCACACATGACATGTTGAAAATAGCTGGGGAAAAAAAAAGTAGTTTGACAGACACACACAGATAGACATGCACAGAGAAACACACACACACACACACACAGATAGACATGCACAGAGAAACACACACACACACAGAGAGACATGCACAGAGAAACACACACACACACACAGATAGACATGCACAGAGAAACACACACACACACACACACACACACAGATAGACATGCACAGAGAAACACACACACAGATAGACATGCACAGAGAAACACACACACACACAGATAGACATGCACAGAGAAACACACACACAGAGACAGACATGCACAGAGAAACAGACGTACACACATGCACAGACAGACAGATAGACATGCACAGAGAAACACAGATGCAGACACAGATAGACATGCAGAGAAACACACAGACGCACACACATGCACAGACAGACAGATAGACATGCACAGAGAAACACAGATGCAGACACAGATAGACATGCAGAGAAACACACAGACGCACACACATGCACAGACAGACAGATAGACATGCACAGAGAAACACAGATGCACAGACACAGATAGACATGCACAGAGAAACACAGATGCACAGACACACACAGGCGTACCATTATTAAAATCACTGGTCTGCAATTCAAATGAAACGTACTTCTCTAGAAACTGCTGGAGCCCCTGCCGTCTCTTCTCTATGAAGTCCTCGTTGCCAACGCTGAAAAAGGGGGTTTTGGGTGGAAGCTCTGGGACTGGCCTAAAGGAGGAGGCGGGGGGATCATTAGGGCTGATTTACAAAGCCTTTTCACTGCAAGTTGTACACCATTTCAAGTTACAAAATGAGAAGGAAAGGAAAAAATAAAATAAATATAACAACCTGCGCAAACTGCCTTGAACGAAATAGCTGCTGTATGTTTGTTTCTAGTATTGCAACTTGAAAAAAACTGAATGTACTCTTTGGAGAAACAAGGGTTCGAAATAAGACCCATTATTTAAATGTAAACTTTATTTAAAATACAGTAATAAAACATCAGATTATTATTATTACTACTACACCTGTAGATTTTATCAATATAATTTAAAGGATGCTCTCAATTCGTTATACTGAGTTTCCCAGTTAGTTTTGCAACATTTTCTTCCTAGTTCCACCTCTTAAATTAAATAATAAAAAAAGGATGTCATTAAAGAATGTCCTAAACGCCTCCCACGATCTGCACACAGCCCAACAAGATCAGGTGTGTCTTATTAAACTCCAAGTAAAGCCAGGAATGGATCACACTGAAGGCTCGTCTCAGAAACTTGCTCACACTAAGCCTGCGTTCTTCTGCAGCTTCTTTTTCAGCCAGACGAACTCGCTGTACCTCCGGCGCACGCACGAGGTCTTTGCAGTGAAAGCCTTGCTGTTTGACTAGAGAGATTCAAACAAAACAAAAATAAATACATACAAATACAAATCGGCCCGCTTCTTGTGGCATAACCCCAGACAGTGACTAGTGATTTGGTATTAGTCAATACAAGCACATTGTCTCTTATTGATAAGAGATGTCGTCACACGCAGCTTCTGCTGAGAGAAGTACAAAGCTGAGCTGCTCTGGCTGCTAAAACTGATTCCAGCCAGGCAGCAAAGGGTTAAATCCTTCTAGAAGTTTACCCTAGAAAAAGCACAGCAATGTGTGACAAAGCACAGTGAAATCAATGTACTGCAAAGGCATTATATACTCCACACACACACACGAGATATCCTATAGTAAACTGTGCTTAAATAGTATAACCATAAGAAAAGCATCATGTACTGTACAAACTCTAATAATGGAATGCAGATTCATTTTAATACTGTAATGATTTTATTTATTTACATACATGCATTGGTTGCAACTATCTAGTTCTCATTTTTTAGAGGCACCGTTTGGCCTCAAGCCCCTTTCACACTGGCATGATCCTACCCGGGTCAGGAGCCGGTGTCATGCGGATCGGGTACGTGACTTCACACTGCTTTTGAGAAAGCAGGTTGACCTGGGTGACAATGCGCGGATCAATGCCCTGGAAGCAGCTTGTTAGGGACGCTTCCATCCAAGCTTCTCTGGATTGAAAATGTTTCTTCATCCCTGCTGCAGTCTGGCTCATGCTGAGTCTCAATAAAACACAGATATGGCTGAACAGAATAAACAGAAACGTTCCTTGCGGAAGTGAAGCCTTCACGCAGGCGTGGCTGTTTGTTATTGCGTCGGCTCACAAACGGCCGTCGTGCATTTTGTCCACTCGACCCGGGTCAAAGCGTGGCGACCCACATCCTGAGGTGGGTCGCTGGGTCGTACCTGTGTCAATCCAGGTACGTGGTTTCACACGACGCGGGATTGTGACCCGGGCAGCCAGAACCCAGGTCCAGACCCGGGTAGGAGTGCCAGTGTGAAAGGGGCTTTAGAGAACCCTCCTTAAAAATAATAAATAAATAAAGGTTATTTTAAAAAAAAAAAAAGGTCTGAAACTTTTAGGCATGTTTACTCATTTACAAACAACTGAAGCGTGGGAAAAGACTGTTCATGCAGGTCCTACTATACTTACGTGAAGGAATATTTTAAAATCTACATAAGAGTACCAGGACTCCTTATTTTGAATTCTGGGGTCTTGCACTCTGACTGCAATAAATTCCTCCTGGGAAAAGACAACAGCAAAAATACATTATAAAATTTAAAAAAATGGCTGATACAAACTCAATGGGGGTGTGGCGGCATGGCTTGCTGGTGACATCAGACCAGGAAGGAACGGGCAGCAGGGCTGGTTGAGACGCAAATGCTTTCTTATTTATTAAATATTAATAAAACAAACAAACAAAACAAAACAATAAAAGACTGACAGAACAAAACAGGCATCGCGTCCGTGTAATGCCGGCACGTTTACAGCAATTGTTTTTAGGGATCTGAATCTTAAGGTCTCTCCGCCTCCTTCCTCCAAAACTCGGCTCTCTGTGAACGGCCGCTGTGCTTTTAAACACGTGGTCATCTCTGAATTACTAATCACTTAAATCAATTCGGAGAGGGACAGAGTCTGCACGCTTCAGCGCTTGTAGATCCCCTCCTGCCATACATTGGACTTGCCTGACCTCAGCACCCCGTTACTGGTCCCTCAGCTAAAGCACTATCCTTGCACTGCTAATATGTCATTGTAAATATAACTTGTTGTAATCCTAACTTGTTGCATATTGTATTCTATTAGTATTATTTGCACTTGCTGTAAACGACACTGTGTTTAAACATGAAGCTTGCAATGTAACCCTGTGCTGCCCTGGAACACCTGTGTGAGTCGCCTTGGATAAAGGCGTCTGCCAAATAAATACATAATAAAATAAATAATATTCAAGTCTTAGCCACAGTGAGATCAGTGGTAGACCAATTGCAGTCTGCGCACAAATGAATAATAAATTACAATCAGGATCAATTACACTAACCTTTACAGGGATGGAAATAAGACTCCCACTGCATTGCAGTGTGATTGGTTTTACTATGAGTTTAATAATCAGACACACCTGAGCTTGTTACCTAGACACACTGGGGCTGATCAAGCTGGTAGAAAAACCTGGAATGGGTGATACTGCTGTGCAACAGGAGTCTTATTTCCAGCCCTGTATACTTCTGCTAACATTAAGTCAGTCCTACTGCGTCGTTATTAAAGCTTGAGGAATTTAAACTAAATAGTATTTAGACTGTCCAAGATGTTTACCTGCTGTAAAGCTGTTGAATATTGCAATTTGAAATTTAAATACAAAAGCTACATTTAAGGTTCAACAACAGAGAGTTTAGAGGGAAATGTGTTTTTTTTTTATTATTATTATTTTTTTACCTCCTGCTCCTGTTCCTGATTTGTGATCATTCTGCTACAGTCTTGATAGCGTGGGAGACACAGCGACATTGTCTGCAAAACAAAAACAGACTGGTTGCACGCTCACAGAAGAACTGCATCACTAAACAGGAGGAGTGTGTAGGAATGTTCCTCATGCATTATCGTAAATTCCCCATCATAGAAATCATTAAACAATTTTTTTTTTTTTTTTTTTTTTTTTTTTTTTTAAAAATCACCCTCTCGTCAACACACAACAATGAGTGTTTTTTATTTTATTTTTTTTCTTAAGAGGCAGGGAAAATTATTTGCACTGCCATTTCCTTGCACAAT
Source organism: Acipenser oxyrinchus oxyrinchus (assembly GCA_030684275.1). Lineage (NCBI taxonomy): Eukaryota > Metazoa > Chordata > Actinopteri > Acipenseriformes > Acipenseridae > Acipenser > Acipenser oxyrinchus. The sequence continues at coordinate 944,633 of CM060266.1, forward strand.
GCATGCTACCTTCAGCCCCAGAAACCCATGACGTGACACACGGTTCCCTCTGGTATCATCCATGCCTTGTCATTCTAAACACACCCAAAAAAAAAACCCACACCTACACACACACAACTAAATGTCAGAAAGATTCCAGGAGAAAAACTTTACTGCATTTCCCCTATTGATTTATTTATATTGATTCATTTATTTTTTAATAAGGCTGATGGAATGTTCAATTCCATTCCAGGTCCAAACTGGTACTTTAAATTGAATGCTTTCATTTTACTAATAAAATTACCATTTATTATTATTAAGGTGTCAAATGATGTCACAAATATTATTATTATTATTCATTTCTTAGCAGACGCCCTTATCCAGGGCGCCTTACAATTGTTACAAGATATCACATTATTTTTACATACAATTACCCATTTATCAGTTGGGTTTTTACTGGAGCAATCTAGGTAAAGTACCTTGCTCAAGGGTACAGCAGCAGTGTCCCCCTCCTGGGATTGAACTCCACAACCCTCCGGTCAAGAGTCCAGAGCCCTAACCACTACTCCACAATGCTCTACATTACAGATTATTGTGACTGTGTCCAGAATACAACAATATAAAATCAGATGGCATATTGCTTAAGAAAGAAGTATATGTACCCGTTTACTCTGCAGTAGCACACCTTCTAGTGCGTTACTGTGCTTATGAAATGCCCCAAATAAAACTGAGTTTCAAAACAGGAGGAGGCTGTGTGGTCCAGTGGTTAAAGAAAAGGGCTTGATACCAGGAGGTCCCCGGTTCAAATCCCACCTCAGCCACCGAGTCACTGTGTGTGTGTGACCCTGAGCAAGTCACTGAACCTCCTTGTGTTTCTGTAAAACAAACGAGGTCCTATTGGAAGTGACTCAGCCTCAGCAGTCGTTGATGCATAGTTCACCCCCTAGTCTCTGTAAGTCGCTTTGGATAAAAGCGTCTGCTAAATGACTCATTCATAATAATAATAATAATAATAATAAAAACTAGTAGAAAATCTACTGGCTGCAGTGTTTAACACCATCAGGGCTGAAGAAAGAGAGATAGATACTCTTATATTTGGATTGACTAAGTTTTGAGAAACTTGACACGGGTGGTTATATTAAGAAGGTGTGTTGTGTAGCTAGTAGCAGCGGCAAAATCAGAATTAAAAAAAAATTGTAATTAACGCGTTTCGATAGCTTTAGTTCACCTGCATTGTCACTTCCCTTTATTTGTTTTGAGCCCCTTAAATTTGAATATGCTGACTGTGCACATCGACCGCTGACGAGGAAGCCAGTCTGTTTTGAAACACAAAACGAGGATTATACAATTTAAAAAAAATAATTGTAAAAAAAAAAACAGCAACAAAACAGAAGATAAAGAAGGCTTTTCCACATAATGACGAGCGAAACAATACAAATAATTTAAAAAAATTGTAAACTTACCACACGTATGTTGATACTTCGGAAACCGTTGCGTCTCTCTTACTCTCTCTCCTTTTCTTTTAATCAAGAAGCCGTAAACTCTAGATTGATGTCTTTAAATTGCTTTTAGTTATTACAAAATACTTTCTTAAGAAGCACACTGACACCGAGCTTAACCGCATTTACTCTGTGTTGTTTTCAAGGGTCTTAACAAAACATAGGACGTACGCCATCACCTTGTTGATGGGGGGAGGTGCCGCCGAATTCGCAAAGCATGCTGGAATTTGCAGTCGAAAAATATCTCCTGGTAAGTTAACATAGATGCCGAACAAAAATGTGGACTACAAAACCCATGGTCACCACCGCATCCGGGGAGGATTCCGGAAACTGTAGTGCATTTGTTGAGAAAAAAAAAAGACAACAATTCCCAGCGTGCTTTGCGTGTCCAGGCGCTTGCGCAGTGCGCGGCTTTCGGTTGCGGTGTGGACGACACATAGTCTTGTGCCTTTTGTTTTGCGGAGAGAGATCATATATATATATATATATATATATATATATATATATATAAAAAAATTAAATCGGCAAGACGTAGACCACCAAAGAGCTATATTAAAAAGAGTGACGAAAACTTAAACAAATTAAGAGGTGAAGCCCGTGTCTGTGTGCGTTGCTGGGAGGGCGACGCGCGTTTAGAGGTATGTGTGATTTTAACCCTGGACTGAGAAAATCGTGTTCCAAAAATCAGATTGCCATACAGAGAGCGTGACCGCCAGTCCCGATTTAAAATGCATGTTTTAGAGTCTTACATGTTTCAAATGCATATTGGGAGGGTGCATTATGAAGTTTTCATGTCTGTTGTATTATTAAATGTGGCGTGTTTGTGGGTACAGCGGAAACAACAACATGGATCCTGACAGAGGAGGGAAAATTTACAAATGCATGGGTATATATATATATATATATATATATATATATATATATATATATATATATATATATATATATATATATATATTATATAATACACACACACACACACACAAAGACTTCATGCATGAAAATCGAGCGTGGAATACATCATACGTAGGTTAAAAACAAAATTAACTATGGATTACACACAGATTACAGCAGCGGCATACCCCAAATATTATTAATATTGTCTTTTTTTTAAGTAAAGCCGTGTTGGGCAGGTCTAGAGTCTTTTAAGATAGAGGGGAATGTAAATTGGATCTCTTGTGGCTGTCAATTTTGATCTCTCCACGTTGCTAGCAGCATCATTCACGCGCATTTATAGATTCAATCATGTAAAACGCGAATTCGTTATTATTATTATTTACAACAATCATGTGAACTCGTGCATTTCATTTCTTTATGACGGCTTGTTTGTTTTATCATTCTGCATTGTTTAAAAAGTCATTATTGCAATGCATTTGTCGTGGCCTGTTACTAGTATGGGACAAGCAGGATCTCTCTCACGCTTTTTTTCCCCCACGCTATTGTGTGTTTTTGACTTTTATTTATTTTTGTAATTAATAATAATAATAATAATAATAATTGCAAATGCTTGTTTTGTTGCTTTGTAAGCGTACCTTTATCTAAAAGCAGTATTTATTATTTTTAGATGTTTTTAAACAATCGATTTTATTTATTTGTTGTGGCTTATGATAGTTCTTTTTGTATCGCAGTGTGTGTCACAGTGCTTTCGGCCCTAGCAGGTCACACGCTTCTGTTTTGATTTGTCCAGTCACCTAATCAATACTATCGCCTATTGATTTATTGATTAGATGCCTGAATGTGTTTAGTTTAACAGTTGGGACCCAAATTCCTTTGTCTTGGCTTCGTCTACACAGTATATTAGATGTGTTAGTTGCTATGGTTTAATAAAACATTGCCTAGGACTGTAGAGCTACTGTAGTCTCTTGCATTATCGAGCCCTCCCAAAAGTCTTATTTCTAACTTTGCTGTTTAGTGTCAAACATTATGTGCTGCATGTACCATTTAAAAGAATGTATGTTATAATATTACTGTATAAACACACACAACGGGCAAAAAAATAGGGCATGTTTGAAATCAGGTCTAAAACTTTTTGGATCATTGGCAGATTAAAAAAAAAAGAAAGAAATGTTTGTGTCAAACTACTGCTTCTGCAGCAGCTAGAGTTTGCATACTGCACTGTAAGATCTTGCGAACAGAGACAATGATGAGGTGTACATTTAGGACTGCATTAGTTTGTACAGTAAGTGACCTCTCGCTATGTCCCTGTGTACGCTCCACTAGATAACCTCTGTGTTGGCAGTGCATGCATGTTGTGTAGCGAAGTTTAAACGGTTATGCTGAATCCTGACCGTTTTAACGAATGGCTTCAGCTCCTAAACTTGTTAACACCCCTACTTTCCACTCTGTCTAGCGCAAGAAACCAGACAGGCTGTTCTAGAGACTTTCCACAAGCGAGTATGAGTGAGCCTTCAGCTACCACTGCCACTAGCGAGGCGGCAACGGTTAAAGAAGGTCACCAAACACACGTTTCTTTTATGCAAATGTGAACTGCTGTTTTGTTTTTCTGAATTTGGTTGGGGTATGGGGGAGGTTTTGGGGGTGTACTTTATTATAAACATAAGCCAATAAAATGTGAGCAATGACGTTTATTTGCACTCCTGTGTTTGTTTGGCACACAAATATTAATGCATTCAAATAACTAACATTACAACTAACTTGGATGATGAATACAACCTATTATGCTGTAGAACATTATTATTATTATTATTATTATTATTATTATTATTATTATTATTATTATTTAGTTAAAAGCCATATCATGAAACTACTATGTAATTCTTTGTTTTCTGTGTTTTAAAAATGTTTTTTGGGGAGGGATAGAAAACACGACTGGGTCTCGATTTTTAGCTTTTGTGACATGTTTGTATTTAATTTTTTTTTTTTTTCTCCAGTATTTTGGTCCTCCATAAAGCCTGTGTGAAGAGTGTGGTTCTGGACAGGACGTTTCTGACGTTTTGTTTTAACCCCTGCAGCACCAGCACCGCAGACCGACTCCAAGCTGGCGGGGTCTCTAGGAAAGAAGCAGAGCAAGAAGAAGATGGAGGAGGTGCTGGAGGAGGAAGAGGAGGAGTACGTGGTGGAGAAGGTGCTGGACCGGCGAGTGGCCAAGGGCAAGGTGGAATATCTCCTCAAGTGGAAAGGGTTCTCCGAGTAAGCAGCTTCATTAAATAAATGCTACATGTGTGCAATGTATGCCTGTGCTGGAAGGGTGTGAAGAAACAGCTGCTTGGGTTTGTATGGATTGCTCATCTCCGGCGTCTAAGAAAAGCAGCGATCATCACAAACCCAAGCCGCTGTTTCTTCACTGGACAGTAACGTCAGCCCCGACCAACACCAACGACCCTCTCCGGAGAGCTGGACCCAAGTAACGGAATAGTCCGCTCGTGCAACACTTTCAATCCCTCCACTTCACTACTGTTAACTATTTCACTCGCCTCCTGAAACAGTTTTGCTTTCCCCAGCCCTGCCTGAGCCGAGCGGTTTTATTTTATTTATTTATTTATTTATTTTGTTGTTGTTGTTTTCTTCAGCGAGGACAACACATGGGAGCCGGAGGAGAACCTGGACTGCCCAGACCTGATCGCGGAGTTCCTGCAGTCCCAGAAGACGGCGACAGAGGCCGACAAGACGGAGACGGGAGGCAAGAGGAAAGCGGAGTCTGACACGGAGACCGCCGGAGAGGAGAGCAAACCAAAGAAAAAGAAAGAGGAGGTGGGGGGCGCCTGCTGCTGCACAGCTTGCTTGCAAGTGTAACGGGCAGTGTTGCGGTGTGATGCCCAGCCCTTGCGGATTCTGACCCGGGTCGGTGAGCTGAGGTTCAAAGCTCTGGAACCATGTGTGGTTAAGATGCTCGCCATGGAGGGGTCGCTGGTTACACATGCATACCGGATGAATCCGTGTGTCTCTGCACACACTCCCTGTGACTATTAAACACTCAACATTGAGAAATGAATACATGCTAAAATAAAACTTAGTAAGTTCAATGACCAAATGCTCTCAAGTAAGCCTGCCCAACCATTCATCTTCAGTTCAGGGATGGAAATAAGACTCCCACTGCATAGCGGTTTGATCCACTCCTGGTTTTGACTCAGAGTTCAAATCAAACACACTTGAGTTTGTTTGCCTATACACCCCAGGTGGGCTAATCAAGCCCGTAGTAAAACCTGGAATGGGTGAAACTGCTATGCAACAGGAGTCTTATTTCCATCCCTGCAATTAGACACGGTTTTATTTATTTTGATGTAGCTTGGCTAAGTGACTGTAGCAGGCCCCTTGTAGTGACTGTCTGTCTGTCGTCTGTCTTGCTGTTCCAGGCTGAAAAGCCCAGAGGGTTTGCCAGGAATTTGGAACCAGAAAGAATAATCGGAGCGACAGATTCCAGCGGGGAGCTCATGTTCCTGATGAAGTGGTGAGTGTCCCGGGACTCGCAGCGGATAATCTGGGGGGGGGGGGGAATAAATACTTTGGGGGAATAAATACTAAATTAGGAATAAATACTTTGTTTGGTTGTCAGAGATGGCAATAAGACTCCCGCTGCATAGCGGTTTGATCCATTCCTGGTTTTACTACTCGTTTAATCAGCCGCACTGTGGACAATCAAGCTCGTATTCAAACCTGGAATGGGTGAAACGGCTGTGCAATGGGAGTCTGATTTCCATCCTTGCCTACAAAAAAAGCTTCTCTGAATCGTGTGTGTGGTTTTTTTATTTACTGTAAAACATTAAATGTTTACTGGCAAGAAAAACGAATTTCGCTTTTATTAAAAATCTGTAACATTTAGCACACCGTTACTCCAAGCTGTATATAAACCGAGACATCCGCACAGTGCAGTTGCTGCTGGTAGTTCCCGTTTTGCAGTATTTTAAAACCAATAATTCAACCTGCAGGAAAAACTCGGACGAGGCTGACCTGGTCCCTGCCAAGGAGGCCAATCTGAAATGTCCACAGGTGGTCATCTCGTTCTACGAGGAGCGGCTCACGTGGCACTCCTACGCATCGGAGGAAGAGGAGAAGAAAGACGACAAGAACTAACCGGAGGGGCGCCGAATCCCTCTACTGCTTTCGACAGCAGGGCTGGCAATAAGACTCTTGATTGCGTAGCAGTTTCACCTCTGCCCAGGTTTTACTTCGAGCTTGATTAGACCCCCCCCCCCCCCCCAACACCATCTTCATCATCATCATGTATAGGTAACAAGCTCAGGTGTGCGTCTTAACAAAGTAAGACGAGGAAAGGCTCAAACTGCTATGCAATCGGGAGTCTCATTTCCAGCCTTGAGATGGACAGTGGTGTGTTTTTATTTTATTTTATTTTTTTATTTTTAAACACAGAGAGAAGGTTGTTCATTTGTACAACATGTATAGGGAGTGGTTTGAAAATCAAAAAAAAACAATTGCAGTATCCCTTTTATGTTAAACTGATCAGCTTGGCGTGGCGGGTTTAGGAGGGGGCGACGCCCAAGTTTAAAGGTGCAGGTTTGAATGATTTGGATGTTAAGTTTTTTTTTTTTTTTTAATAAACGAAACATTAAAATTACGAACTGAAAAAACCCCAAGCAATTGGAATATAATAGGTCTTGGATTCTGTTAGTCAAAGCAGACAGAAACTTTTTTTTTATTTTCTGTGTACGATAGCAAAGTGTGTGTTTGCAAGTGTGAAACGGGTTTAAACCTTTTAAGATCCTGGCAATTCTGTTCTGTATGTATATATATATTTTTTAAATACATTTATTTTTCGGTTATCATGCAAGGTTGCGAGTATTAAATGACTGGATCTCTTAAAGTAAGAGGAAAACCAATCATTGTGATTAGAAATGGTACCCTTTCAGAACCCTCGTAATCTATACTACCATACGCCAAGGAAGAGGTCAATATGTATTTCAATTCCAATTCCTTTTAAAAAAAATAAATCAATTCCTGTTCCCTTTCCAATCCATTTTTTTTTTGAGGACACAGGATTTTTTGAGCAAAACGCATGTACAGCTTCTCCATGGCACATGCGCGTTACACACGTGTGTTTGACAAGTTGTACCAGTTTGATCCATCAAGCCTTTCTCGTAAAAAGGAACTGGAATGGATTAAAAAGGGAACTGGGACCTGTCTCGCTGGAGTCGCAATGCTTTGCGTCCCAGGTGTTATCGCTGGCCGTAGCTCAGTATTAACATGGAAGGGATACTGTAGATTTTTTTTTTTTTTCTTCAACTCCTTTTTAAAATCTGCCTGATTCATATTACTGCGACAGAATTGCAATTTTACAGATTATTGATATCATTGTTTAACTGAAGCCAATTGAATTGACTAACAGACAGCGACAATTGAAGTCATTTGTCGCCACTGTGAGATGCTTATTTAAACAGAATCCTGCCGATTCGCAGTTCTGATCAATTATATTATGGGATTGATGAGAAAAGGGAATGGGAAATGGAATTTAAGGATAATACGTGCGCTTTGCTTTTTCTTTCATTGCATCAAAGACCAGAAAGACTACTGGAGTGGGGAAAACTTTGTATGTTTTTATTGAACAGAAATTTAAAATACAATTAACAAAAAAAAAAAAGATTTTGACTTTTGTCCAAAAAAAAAAAACATTGCTTTAAATATAGTGTCATGTTTTTGTTTTATAAAATACTTTCCCAATGTAGTGGTACAGTAGTTTGCTTTTATTTTCTGTTTCCGCTTTACTGTTTATGAAAACTATGCATTTAAAAATAAAAATAAAAACATTGGCAAATAACTCATTGACCGCACTATACAGTATGCTGGCTGCGCCTTGTCTCCCCCTGTATAAAATTATTCTTTAATACTTACTCCTGCAACCCCAGGTAATGTAAACGAAACTACAGTAACATTCTTATAGCCTATAATCATGTGGCAGAGGTTTGTCTACATCTGAATTACCCTGAAATGGGCAACCAATCTGCTTTTTCAACAGTTAATACAGTGTGAGATTGTACAAACCAACTGAAGCTCCTAAGATTTTCTAAAAACTTTTAACAGATTAGACTTTTTGGGCTGCAAAATATGCAAAGGGTGACGCTGGCAAAAACCACAGCATACTGTATGTACGGCAAATGCCGTAAGAGGTGATCGCTAACTATTTACATTTGAAACGCATTTCTGTAGAAGCAAACTGAACCAGAGTTGTTTTTGTTACACGTGTTGCATGATTAAAAAAAAAAAAAAGAATTGCTAAAAAGCCTCAATCGTGTACACAAGCTTCATACTTTCATTGTTGCTCACATGTGCATGTACTTTGTTAAATGTTTTAGTAAATAGTGAATTTATAAAAAAAAAAAGCAACTTGTCTTTTCTTTGAATATACAGTTGGGTCTAATGGTGCCTTTTTCTGCAGTGCCAGTTTTTTTGTTTCTGAATAACGTTTTCAAATTGTAGCTTGCTTTTTCTATATTTTATTTTATTTTTTCTTAATATTCTATCACAGGGATGGCAGAGAAAGATTCCTATTGCATAGCCGTTTCATCCAGTCCACGTTTTAATACAAACTTGATTCGCCACATTGTGCGTGGGGAACAAGCTCAGATGCGTCTTATTATTAAACTCCTTGCAAAACCAGGAATGGATGAAATAGTTGAACTATATCCGAAAAATATGGACAAAAAAAAAATATGTTTATAGCAAAATTCGCTTTTGGTACCTGGGCATCACTTTACAGAAACGTTATTCGGACGCGCTGGATTTCACCTGCAGTACCCCGACTCGCCACACGGATCATTCTGGAAAGTTCTGCCGACGCCCAGCCGCTGTTACAGCGGAATAAAATGCGGGTTTGCAAGCATTTGTAGGGTAGTGTGTGTGTGAGCGTTTATATGTAAAAAAAATCACACTTTTTTTTGGTTTGGGTCATACAGCTGTATGGTTTCTCTGTGCACATGTATGGGTGTGTTTTCCACTTCGCTCTTCGTTGCTATATATTTGCTGCTTAACTTTCTGCTCCAAAACAACCGGCTACCGGTTGCATACCAATAATAATACAAATGAAAATGGAGGAAAACAACTCTCTCTCTCTCGACCTGGCGTCAGTTTCACCCATCAGACGCTAAAAACAGCGACCCCTGATCTAATTATACTGCGATACAAACAAACGCGCCCCTGGGTGTCATAATTCGGGAGAGTCGTGGAAGGTGGTCTGTCTGACTGCTTTAATTTGTGGCTAAATTAACCTAATCATAATTAACCTGGTCATCCATTTCTTTTAACTGAAAGTAACAAACCATATGATAAAAATCACCGTACAGATAGTATAAACCTGCGATGGTTCATTCAAAAAAAATTACCACCAAACACAGGAGTGGATTGCAGAGATTAGATAGATAGCTAGATAGATAGATAGATAGATAGATAGATAGATAGATAGTCCAGTCCCCTGTTGAAAATAAAAACATTTTATTATTTCAGTAAAACAATCCCAGATTGCCAGCAAACATTCAAAATAAAAAATACAGTCAAAATCAAAAAACTAAAAAAAGGAAAAAAATAATATTACAGCACACTATGGTATGTATACAAACAGAAGGAATAGAAACGGTACATTTTAAACCAACAAAACATAAAAATATTTACATAACAAAACAGGGAGGGACGTTTTTTTTTTTTTTTTTTTTTTAATATTTCGATATGTATATTTTAAAAGCAACAAAAAAAAAGTCATTTTAAAAAGTGCTTTTGATTTTTTTTTATTTATCCCAGTGTATCTATCTTTTTTTTTTAAAGCAAAAAAAAAAAACAAAATTATATAGTATATAATTAGTCTAACTTTTCAAGTACTGTAATGAAATACATTTGTTACAGTGAAAAAACCACACAAAAAAAAAAATCAATTTTCTTTCTGATAACTAACACTCAGTATGGTCTTTAATTCCAGTGTTAATTCAATTCATTTTGGAAACAATAACTGCAACCCAAAATATTATATTCTCTCTTTTTTAATGAATGAATCAAAAAGACTTTTTCCATGAACAAAAAAAAGGTCTGTCTTTTATAATGTTATTTGTCCATGGATAGTTGTTTGGGATCACTGCTTAAATTGCTACAAAATTAGATGCTGTCTTAAATGTTTTAAAGTACATGTGTAACACATTTGTAGAATACAAATAAAAGTAGTGAACTACCCTGAAGTGCTATATTTTGGGTTTACTCATCGCACTAAATGTATGACCCCTATTTTGTACACAGCAAGCGCCTTCTTATTCCAAGTAACTTGAAATATTTAGTTGACATGTGAATTAAAGTTCACCTGAATGATTCAAACCTACTGCAACGGCTATCCTAGACAAGGCTACCATGGGGTCAGCTTTCATACTGTCCATGTCCAAAAATCAAAAAATGTTTTTTCTGCAACCTAAAAAACAGCCAAGTCTATTGGTTTTAGGTCTGCTGTTTTAAGGCATTTTTGTTGATGTTGCTTGTATTATAATAATAATAATAATAATAATAATAATAATAATAATAATAATAATTTCAAACAATGGTGTAAATTCGGGGGAAACTGTACAGTAAAACTTCTATTCTCCGAACCAATTGTTCTGATAATTAAATTATGACACTGACATTTTTGTACAATTCCAATCAAGAAACCTCCTAAACAGATACAATTCACTCTTTTGCCTGTAAGAATACAACCCTACAGCACTGTGCTGTTCTGTAGATATGAGATTGAGGGCTGGTCCGCATATCTTCTTTGCAAACAGGGCAGAAGAGCACAGGGCAGGTTGACAAGGGGCTGTTCGGATAACCGTGGTATTCGGATAACAGAGGTGTTCGGATAACCGGGGTGTTCGGATAACTGGGGTTCGGTAAGTTTCCCTGCATTTGAATTTCATTTTCTCCAATATTTAAATAAGTGGTATCGGCCTCAAAAAAAAAATAATAATCCAAATTTTTTTCCAGCTACACAAAACAAACAAAAAAAAAGACACACCAATAATAATAATAATAATAATAATAATAATAATAACAATAACAATAATAATAATAATAATGTTCCCCCCGTCCCCACATGCAGCAAGTTATAAAAAACAAAAACACCTCTTACAAACATCTGCCCAGTTGTGCTGGGGAGAGGGACAATGCAGATTAATGTTTTACAATCTAATGGTACACCAGTATACTGGGGTTGGAAGACCCCAGTAACAACACGTTTATGTATTACACACACTGGACTACATGCACGGTTGCTGAGCTTGAAGCTGCAAGTCTTGCATTTAAAACAAAATTTCTCTTCACTCTGGTGTATGGGACCTATGCAGTGATCTGCAAACTGCTTTAACCATACACTCCAACAGCCAGTGTGTGCTGCATGCACTGCAGCCAAGCCCTGTGTACTGCGTATATATGAAATTATGCACAAATATTCAACGGCAGGTTTAGCAACAGTCCCTCCTTCGCCAGGCAGGGGGCTCAGATTCCTCACTTCAGCCCCTTTCCAGAACATGTTTTGGTTACATTTCGATTATTCCAAAACTAAATCGTCATCTGTCCGTCCGTCCCCCTCCCCCCAGGTGGCTAACTCTATTCCACTTGCCCTAACGAATGCAGCTCCCATCCCAATGCAGGACAAAAGACCTGCCTTTAAATCTACACCATGGCATCATTTTCTCATTCTTTAAATAAAAATATCACAACTAAAGTTGTTCAAAATTTTTTTTTTTTTTAAAAATAGAAATTAGATGACGAAGGTGGGGGAAAAAAAAATAAAATGAAAAGATGGAAACTGCGTGACAACTTTGGTAAAAAAAAAAAATAATAATAATATTTTCTTTTTTTTTGTGCTTTCTCAAAACCTCCACTGTAAAGTCACACCCATTTCCACCAACACAGCTCGGACCTGCTCTGACATGCCCTGCCCCCCCCCTCGAAGCTTCTCCTTCAAAAGGGATTCCTTAAAACGTCAATATTCCAAGTCAGAGTTATCTTTATTTATTTATTTGTTTTATTTTTTTAAAGACTCTCACTGAACTGGACTTGGAATTTGTGTGTGTTTCTACGTGTGTGTGTTTAACCTAATGCATCTGAAATGGGTGAGCACTGTTTCTCCCCATTTGGAGTATGACTCTTAACTTGAACCAGTCCCTTTTTCTATATCACCCTCTTCTTCAAAAAAAAAACCCTCCTTCCAAACTGACCTGCAGCCGTTGGATGCGATACAGATTTCATTTTCTGCAAGTTCCTTTCATTTTTTTTTGTGTCCGTCTTCCAAGTCTTTTTATATAGAAATTCTTGGACGCGACTATTTATTTTTTCACAAAACCAGCAACCAACTTATTGTGCTTTAAAAAAAAAAAAAAAAGTATCTGGTATACTCTTTCCTTTCTTCTTCTTCCCAGGACAAGAAGAGTCACAAAAAAAATCTCAGATCACATTACTTAAAAAAAAAAAAGAATAATTCTTATCGTTTTTTTTTTTTTAATGTACATACAGTTCTGTAATGTGTATATATATTTAAACTTTTTTTTGTTGTTTGTTTGCTTTTTTTAAAGCAATCTCGCTCTCACTTCTTCTTGTCTTTCTGTTTCTTCTCCGGCTTCCTCTGCTGCTGCTCGTCGCGGAGCCTCCTGGGCATGAGCAGGACGCTGCCATCGCTGCCGTACTGCAGGGAGAACTCTCCGGCGGGTAAGGTCTCCGCCTCGTCCCGCAGCCTGGATAACACCTCCTGGTGCAGGCTCTGCATCTTCTGCTTCATCTGCCTGAGGGAGCGGACGAACTCCACCTTCTCCCGCAGCAGCCGCGCCTTGTCCCTGCGCAGCGCCTCCACGCCCCGCTCCAGGTTCAGGATGGTGTCCAGCTTCCTCTTGCGGCAGTTCTGGGCTGCCATCTTGTTCTTGCCGCGGCGGCGGATGTCCCTGACCAGGGCGAGCTGGGCCTCGCTCAGGCGGTGTTTCGACAGCAGCTCGTTGAACTCCTCCACGGGCAGGTGGACGATCTTCTCGTTGGAGAAGGGGATCTTCATGGCCCGGGCTCTCCTCTCGTCTCGGCTCTGCTGCTTGTCCAGCAAGTCTTGCTGCTGCTGCTGCTGATGCTGCTTCTCCTTCTCCCTGCCCGCGCCCTTCTTCCCCGGAGCAGGGGGCAGGTCTGGGTGGGACGGGGCCAGGTTGTAGGTGTGGTTGTGGGCCACATGCTCCAGCTGGGGGAGGTGGCTGAACCGGGAGGGGTCCTGGTAGCTCATGCGGCAGAACTTGCTGAACTCGGGCTGGTAGCAACCCCTACCGCTCCCCCCTCCTCAAAATCCACCGCCTCCGAGTCCGTGCTGTAGCCCACCGCCCCTTCTTCCAAGAATGAGGACGATGATGAAGAGGACGACGACGATGAAGAAGAGGAGGTCTCGGAGCCGCTAGGGGAGGCGGGGCTCCGGCTGGAGTCCAGCGACAGCCCCGAGTCGGAATCAAACTCTTCCCTCAGCCGGGAGGCCTGGGCTGGGTTGAACCCCTCCACCAGGGCCAGGTCCAGCAGGCTGATCTCGTCCAGCAGGGCCTCCTCCAGCAGCCCGGTGAGCGGGTCCGGCAGCTCCGTGCCGTTGGAGGAGCCGTTGAGCCGCGGGGGCAGGAGCACGTCGGTTAGGTTGGTAGCCCCGAAGGTGGAGTCGATGTCGCTGGAGTTGCTGGAGGAGAGGCGGAGCAGGGTGGCAGGGGGGGTGGTCCCCACGGCCTCCATGGGGCAGGAGCCGAGCTCGGGGCTGAAAAAGCCCCCCGGGAAGTCCTGGCTACAGCTGGGCAGGGAGGCCTGGTGGAGGCTCACGTCCTGGTTGATGGGAGTGTGGGCGGAGAAGCTGAAGTCGGCCAGGGACCCCGTGTCCACTCCGCTGCTGCTGCTGCTACTACTGGTGTTGAAGGAAGGGTTGGCAGCTTCATTTATTTCCATGTCCTGTAAGGGTGAACAAGGACGTGGTACAAATAAAAGGTTACAGACCACACACACATCCGCACACATCCGCATATGAAAACAGTTATTCTCTTTATTAATTGCACTAAGACTAGTACTAATGCTGCAATGGCTTCCACTACTACTACTACTACAGCAGGGATGGAAATAAGACTCCCACTGCATAGCGGTTTGATCAATTCCTGGTTTTACTACGAGTTTAATAAGACACACCTGAGCTTGTTACCTGTACACACTGTGGCTAATCAAGCTCGTAGTAAAACCTGGAATGGGTGAAACTGCTATGCAATAGGAGTCTGATTTTCGTCTATTTAAAGTGCACCGACAGGCCTAAGCCTGTAACCTCATCTGTATAAAAACTGCAGCTTGCTAGTAAAGCACTCCGATAAACCAGCACTGACCTGCAGATCCATGATGGCCATGATATCCTGCCACTGCTGCTCTCGGTCCAGGGGAGAGTCAGTCTGGGGCAGCAGGGGGGAGAGCAGGGGTCCCTGGGAGCTGGAAGTGGAGGGTCCCTCTTCGCTGGGGTCCTCCAGCTCTGGATACACAGAGCCTGGAAACTAAAGGTGGTGCAACAACACCAAAAAAAGAAATAATAATAATAATAATAATAATAATAATAATAATAATAATAATAATAATAATAATAATAGATTGATTGGATTATTGTAGGAGAGAGTTTTTCTGTCGCTATGCATGACAGGGTTACAGCGAGCTTTGAAAACTGAGGATAAGCCTCTAAAAAGTTTTGTGAACTGCGAACTTCTGAAAGTAGCGTTCAATACCTCAGTCTCTTCTACAAAAGGGAAGGTGGCTTCCAGCAGCCTGAGGCACTCTTGTAGAGACGGGGAGGTTTGGTCCACAAGGCTGGGCAACTGTTGGGAGAAAAGTTCCTTTTAGTGCTGCTGTATCCCTTATACAAGGGTACAGCTGTGTATTTGTGCGGTTTTACCATGCTAGCCTAGTTAGCCTCAGTGTGTATAGGTAACAAGGTTTGGTGGGTCTTGTTAAACCAGGAGTGGATTAAACTGCTGTGCAACGGGAGTCTCATTTCCATCCCTGGAACATTTGAACACATACCTGCTGTGGGATGCTCTCTCCAGTCTCTCCGTCCACAGGCCCCTGCCCCTGGTTCAGACTGTTCCTCCAGCTGTCTCCCGTCAGCTCATCCTCTTCTTCCTCCTCCCCCTCGCTGCATCTCTTCTCCACCTTGTTCTCTTTCTGTCGGCTGCTGTAGTCGAACACCTCTCGCCCCGCGCCCAGGTCAATGTCCTGACGCCACAGGATGTCAATCAGATCGATATCCTAGCAGCACAAAAGACAAACCCCGCCCCCTTCCCGTTAGAATTGTAAAACCAAAAAACACGAGTGCTCTGCAATACAGCGCTGGCCAAAAGTTTTGCATCACCACCCCATAGAATTAACTCAATAGGTTTCAGAAAGTTGAATGTAACCTGCTGAATAATGTTAGGTTAACATATTGAATTGCACAGCGCTTTGTAGTTTTCCATATACGTAACGAAAAACTGGCAAATTCAGGTAGACTTGTGCAATATCATTTTGTAGTTTCTTTGATTACATGATGTTAAATTATGTTCAAATTGGGTTTTTTTGTGGGTTTTTTTTATATCTCAATCCTAAAATTCTAGGTGATGAAAAACTTTTTTTGGCAGGAGTTCCTTTTGTAATTTCGGTTTTGCGTTGTAGAACTATTACAGAACACGGGAGATGCCATTTATAACGTGAATTTGAACTTGCACATGAAACATAAAACTTGCAACAGATGAATTAGATTAAGAAATTCACACTATCCCTGAACCCAGTCCTGGGTTATCAGAACTGACCTCAATAAAGTATATTACTATTTAAATGCTCAGGAGCCAGGAGTTTTGAGAGATCAGAGCTCTGTTAATTAAACCGTTTCTTTTGCTGCAGCTGCATGAACGACTCACAAAATACTTGATCAGGCTGCTATACTGAAAAGTGCAAATCAGTTCAGAGGAGGTTTAGAAGGGGGCCTGACTCAAATTCCTAACACCTGGCCATTTCAATAATATGCCTAATATGGGCCACCAAGAAATAAAAAAAATAGTTAGCAAGGATGGAGGTTAGGTTTAAATTAATGGGTGCATATATTTACTCTGAGGACTGGGGGAGACAGGCTTGGCAAATCAGACCCAATTTGTGTGATGTGTCCTTACTGAAGGAATGAAGCTAAAAATAGCACCTAACCCCCCCCAAGATAGTTTTTTGGCAGGGTCCCAGAGGTCTCAGCTGACTGCTTTGAGTCACACACTGCACAGCTCAGTCTCTTCCCTTCAAGTTTGACTCCACAGAGCATTGAATATTTAAAACACATAAATAAAAAGAACGTTCGACAGCCAGATCGAGCATTTCATTTTCGTTTTTTGGCCCCAGAGAAGCAACAGTACCGCACTGAGTGTTGATAAACGCACCTGACGGCACGCTGCATTAGCACAATCTCAGCGTGTCCAGTTCCGATTCACAGACCTCTCTATGGCTGCCTTTGTGTTGCTCCTGCTTGCATCACCCAGTGACACCACGCTGCTCTGCACGTCAGGCTGTACAATTGTACCATGTTGTTATTACCAGTTATTCAACCTCCGGGTCCTGAAATTATTATTTTTTTCGTTTCTTTTGCAACTGGTTCTAACCACTTAGCCTGCCAAGCTCTGTTGCTTGGGCACAGCAAGCACCCCCCAGCCCACCCAGCCCACCCCAGAGTGAAACAGGCGCTGTCTGACAAGCGAGATGTTAACTCAGATCTCCCAGGCCTACCTTCTCATCTCCGCGCCTCCCGGAGGTCGTCATTCACCTCGCTCCTGAACTCAACGAGCCAAGAGGGAGCGGCAAACAGCATCCCGACTCCCAAGCCAAGCCAACTCGCATTTCAAAACGAGGGTTGTTTTTTTTTTTGTTTTCTCTTTTGTTCCCCCTACCCTTACAACTTCCCTCCACAAGCATCCAGCGTACTAAAACAATCTCGCCGCTGCCAAAATCCACCATGTTATTGCTGTCCCTTGCTCGATATTTCCAGTAACTTGTATATTTTTTTTTTTTTAATATAAAAGTCATCTATTTGTGTTGCACTGTAATTACATGCTTGATTGGCCACAATGTACAGGTAACAAGCTCGGGGTGTGTGCTGTAATAAACTTGTAGTAAATCCAGGAATGGATCACCCTGCTATGCAGCGGGAGTCATATTGCCATCCCTGGTCCCTCCATTTCACTCTCTCTCTTCCCTTTCTGCCTGCATTGTCCACTGCAGGTATTTTCCAATCCCCAGCTCGGAAGCTGCCATGGCAAGAGTCCAGGACAGCTTTCAGCCTTGGATTACCACCGCAGGGCACTCACAGGAGAACCAACCTCAAATTATTACACTCAGCCCTTTATTGTTGACTGAATGGAAGAAGAAGAAAAAAAAAAAGGGGGTTTACTGAAAGTCATGTGACTGGAAAGAATCCGATTTAGGAATCTCATTAAGCCACAGCAGCAACAAGAGAATGTGTCCGTCTGTCTGTCTGCCGCTCAGACGAATCTCCTAATTGAGTTTACTAATCCCAGCGGTATAAATAAGCTCTCTCTGGCTGTGACCTTCGCACAGGGCAGGAGGAATGCATAGCTGAGCTACAGACAGGGGCTTTTCCATTTAAACCACTCTTGAGCTTGTCACTTGTACTCTGCTGCCAATCAAGCGGCAAAACCTGGAATGGGTTAAACTGCTAAGCAATAGCGGTCTTACTGCCATC
The DNA here is from genome assembly GCA_030684275.1 of Acipenser oxyrinchus oxyrinchus. Taxonomy (NCBI): domain Eukaryota; kingdom Metazoa; phylum Chordata; class Actinopteri; order Acipenseriformes; family Acipenseridae; genus Acipenser; species Acipenser oxyrinchus. Next base: position 962,777 of record CM060266.1, read on the forward strand.
CCTGCAGTGGGGAAAAAGGCATGGGACTGGGAGCCACTGTGGCTGCACCATACCAGGGATGAGAGCAAGGAGGAATGTGTGAAATATATATAATGTGTGTGTGTATATGTACACATATGTAAGTATTTACAGATAAATCCACAACGTCCTGGCTTCTGCCTTCTGGTGCAAACAAAACACTCAAGTGAGCTAGTGCTGGGGCGATGAGAACGACTGGTTACAATCAGACTGTTAGACTGGGTAGTACAGGTGCTGGAGCCAGTGTATCCACGGCAACTAAGCAACGATTTATTATTTATATAATAAAGAAAACCGCACCAGGGCGCTCTGGGACTTTCTCCAGGGGCGAGGCCAAGCCTCTACTCCGTTTACAGAAGGGACTCTGTATTCCAGCGCGGCAACTTGAACTCTGTGATTAAACAAAGTGACTCATGAGAACAGTGCAGCTGTGAATCACTCTCATGACACTAATACTGTGGAGAGCTGGCCAAGCTGAGACACGCGTGCGCACCCACCCAGGGACGCTAGTGCTGGTGCTGGTTCAACAGCTTCACACAGCGACGCGCTGATGAAGTCTACACCAAGCTCTCTCATTTCTACCCACTTCTGAACCCCCAGAGTGTTCAATATAGACAGGCATCATTTAATATAGTCCATAGTTTGAAAGTGTTTTAGTTACAAAAAAAAACAAAAAACAAACAACCTTTCAAAAAAAAGGTACAAAATGAAAAAGTAGCAGCCGCACTGTATATAATGAGGCCTTAAAATATACACATACCAACATGGTTCAGGGGTGGAAATGACTCTCCTACTGCATAGCAGTTTCACCCAATCCAGGTTTTACTCCGAGCTTGAGTAACCACAGTGTGCACAGGTAACAAGCTCAGGTGTGTGTCTTCTTAAAACTCGTAGTAAAACCAGGAATGGATCAAACTGCTACAGACAAAGCACTGAAGCACAGGGGCTTAAAAGAGCAAGGCTGTGGTTACTGCAGACAGACAGGTAGTCCTTCTATATGTGGCTACGAGAGTGGCTTCCTTACTCGAACCTGTGGCCGAGGGAGAACATGAAGGGTGTTTACCACCCGGAGACCCGGATCAAGTTTCCAGTTACACAAACAAAATTCCCCAGCAGCGTTCCCGACTCTGTACTGTAACGGCATGTATAGAATTAAGGATCACTTTCCCCACGTGTGCTGGGCTCTCGCTGCCAGAGCCTGCCTGGACAGACCGGGCGTGTTGCACAATACCTCCCATTAGTCAACAGCATATGCTTTCAATGACACTTCGAGGGCAAATAACAAGGTCGGCATGCATGCATACGGACGGACAGCAAAGAGACATGCGTTAATTTTGAGTATGCCAGAGATATGCAGCATTCGTGCAGGCAGATAAAAAGGGTAGTAATTTTTTTTTATATATATACATTTTTTTTTTTTTTTTAAATGGTACAGCTATTAACGTAACATTATTCTGCAGATTTGTTTCCATTTTATGAAGCAAAATGTGTCAATTCTATATATAGGGTGATGCAAAACTATTGGCCATAGCAGGACAGTGTTGCAGGCAGACTGGCATTGTGAGATGAGACTACTGTTAATAACACTGAAGAGTCAGGCTCAAGACTTGACCAGGCAGGCAGGCAGGCAGGCAGGCAGGCCGCTAGTGTAAAGGTTTATTTTTGTCTTCTCCGACATGTGACTGAACAAGTCTCGGAGGGACACAAGATGGACAGAGAGGCACGAACTGGAATCCAGACCCAGTTTTGTACTGGTGCTAAACTGATTAAGATCAGCCTTGTTTGTGCTCCAGATAGCTAAGGTGCGGAGTGTGCGCTATTCAGGGTCAGTGGAACAGGTCAGCAGAGTCAGTGGACTGCTATGCAACAAGAAGAGCGCGTGTTAAATAAACAAATAATAAAAATGTTAGGCTCATGTAACCACCGTATTGTTGTGTATGTCTGTGAATATCGAAGATGCATGACCTACTGTATACGAACACAGACATCGTGCCCTGATCTCTGTGCAGGGCAACTTAGTTGGGAATCCAGGGGACTGTGTTGAATATTTCTGCAAAATTGTTAAGGTAGCATTCCCCAGTCAGTAAGTTAACATTACTGTAAAAAACAAAACAAACAAAAACACAATGAGAAAGGGAGAGTGGGGTAGGTGTAATGGCTAAATGAAGCTGTATGACTAGTTGTGGGGGGGGGGGATTAAAATAAAAAAATATAGAAATAAAATGAACAAAGAATAAAATAACAATATCTCGGCACTGAATTCAACATATGTTGCCTGTTATGCTGGGGTTAAAGAACGAGGAGGAAAGGGGGCCAGGCTGGTGTCAGAGATGAGAATCTGACATGACAGCTGGAGATCAGGACTAGCTTCAGGCTGAAAAACAGCAAACAAAACCCAGCCTGCTGAGAGGCTGTTTCATCTCTATGAAATCTGGAGCAATGGTTCTCACGCACACACCCACACACAGCTAAGAGGCCCAGCAACAGCACCACTCCCTCCCTCCCTCCCTCCCTCCCTCCGCAAAACACTACCTGTTGCTAAGTTTGCTGGCTGGAAATGCATTCTGGGAAACATTTCTAGTCTTTTCTATTGACAGCAAGGAAGGATTATATTACTGTAAAAGTGAAACCTGGAAAAGCACCAAGTCTTTTTTTTTTATATAAAAAAAACCGTAGCAATGGGTGTGCTGCATGGGTGCAGTATGCAATGCTGTTCTTTACTGCTGCAGATCTGTGTACACACAGTAGGTACTGGTGGTGGGTTTGGGGTTTTTTTTGTTTTTGTTTTTTTTGGAGTGAAAAGTCTGCACTGGTTCAAAGCAGAAGCAAAAAGCTAAACCTGAAGCCTTATCAGAAGCTTCGATATTCCGTCAACCAACAAGAAAGCACCACAAAAACCAGACTCTGCGAGCGCGTCAGCAGCATATAGACCATGCAAGTACAAAACATAGCCTCGACGAGCCTCTTACTACAGCCTGCTTTTCAGAGATCATTTACAGTCTAGACCGTTGACAGAAGTGGATCAGGATGCGACAAGCATTCCTGTTTTCAGAATCCCTTCCCTCCCTCCCGTCTACTACGCAGTCCTGATTTATTTATTTATTTATTTATTCATTCATTCATTCATTCTTTTCTTGTTGCTGCACAGAACCAAAACACATGCCGCTTTGATAATAAATTGCACAACGCCGACAAGGCTAGACTTGTTAAAAGCCCATTGCCGGAAAAGTTTCAACTATTTGTGCCAACATTCAAATACAATAATATTATTATTATTTATTTTTTTTAGAAATCCCCTGTGATGCGGAGGGTTCAAGCAAAACCGTTCAAAAGCATTTCAACAGAACTCAAGACTCAGAAAGAACAATAGTTCTGGCCCCAGTCTAGATTTAAAAACAGGAAAGCTGACAGAAAGCTTTGAAAAAAAAAAAAAACACTGGGTCATCAAGACTTGTTTTGACACTGTCTCTGAGCTCCTGTGCGGTCAGCTAGGGTGTAACGGTTCACAAAAAAAAAAGACATTGTTAATTTAAAAGAAAAATATATGAAATAAAACTTGTTTGGCGAGATGTTTGTGGGTTTGAGCAATAAGTCAGTTTGTTACAAAACACCCACCCAGTTAGGATTGCTATTATTGCAGTGACCCTGAATTTTTACTAACGCCTCTAAGTCATCACGAGTAAAGCGAATCAAGAAATGTGAAGGACATTACAGGGATGGAAATGAGACTCTTACTGCCACTGCAGTCCACGTTTTAATACAAGCTTGATTAGTATTAGTATTATTATTTATTTCTTAGCTGACGCCCTTATCCAGGGCGACTTACAATTGTTACGAAATATCACAGTACAAAGCATCACAGTACAAGGTATCGCATTATAAAATGTCACATTACAGAATATCCTAATACAGATAAGAGCAGTTATGAAAGTACAAAGTACAAAGCACAATTAGCTCCAGTCTATCGGTAACGAGCTCAGGTGGGTCTTATTAAAAACTCACAGTAAAAACAGGAACGGATCAAACTGCTATGGAATTGTCTTATTTCCATTCCTGCATTAGACAGGTCATGAAACCCAGGACTGGGTGCAGCAGCAGCAGGGCTAGTGTGAGTTTCTAACCCTGCTCAAACTCCTGATCATTTCTATATTATTATTATTATTATTATTATTATTATTATTAATATAGAAATAATTGAAGGCAGTTCTGAACCCCAGGACTGGGTGCAGCAGCAGCAGCAGCAGCAGGGCTAGTGTGAGTTTCTAACCCTGCTCAAACTCCTGGCTCCTGATCATTTCAATAACAACAGACTTGATATGCTGCGTACCTCTTTAGTCAGGTTGTTGCTGCTGCTGCTGTCGTCGTTGTGGAGTTCGCTGCGGTCTTCCGGAGCCACAGCCCCCAGGTTCTCCTCAGGCTCCTGGCCGTAGCCCTGGTCCAGGGTCCCGTTGCCCCTCACTGCCGAACTCTCCAGGTTGCCCATCTCCTCCAGCCCGCCGCTGGCATTCTCCAGGGCAATGCCGGAGCTGCCGCCGCTGCCGCCGGACTGCCGGCTGGAGACCATGGGGCCCTCCGTGTCCCGGTAAGCCAGCCAGGCACTGAGCTCCGTGCTGGGAACCTGCAGCCTGTCCAGGGAGCGCACCTCGCCGAGCAGCCGGCGGGCGGTGAAGTAGTAGTCTAGGTCCACGCTCTTGTGGTGGAGGCCATAGCCGTCCAGCGTGTTGCGGAGGTTGTGGAACTGGGTCTGGGTGTAGGCGGAGCTGGGGCCCAGGATGATCTCGCGCAGCGGGGGAAGCTGGGAGCTCAGGTAGGTGTCCACGTCGACCCTCACCCCGATCAGGCTGAGCAGGATGGTGAACTGGATCAGACCCTCCGTCAAGTACTTCTTCAAGTAAAGCATGGTCTTCAATGAGAATTGGGTTAATAAACAATATATATGTATCTGTTTAAAAAAAAAAAAAAACAGTGTCTCTCTGCTCCTGGGGTTTTTTTCTTTATTATAAAAATTAGAGAAATATATATTTAAAAAAAAAAAAAAGTCAGTAAAATTTGATCTCTTCTTTAGGTCTTGGGGTTAGGAGGGAGATGGGATGATTTTATAGATTCTTAAATAAAATGCAGTGATTTTTTTCTCTCTCTCTCTCTTAGAAAACATTCAAGAGGGAGGTACCCCCCCTCCTCTCCTCTCCTCTCCTCTCCTCTCCTCTCCTCTCCTCTCCTCTCTCAATGCTTTGTTTTGGGTTGTTTTCCCCCCCGCCCCAGAGTTGAAGGAATCAAACAGAAAACCGAACTGCTGCTCCTGCCTCGCAGTCAGCCTGCTTTCCTCCAGCTCAGAGAGGCTTCTCCTGTGGGCTGCAGCACTGAGAAACAAGCCAGCCTTAATGCAAACCGTGGAGCTCGAGGACCCAAAATCAAATCTGCTCCTCGTCGCTCGACTCGGGACGCCTGTAAATCATAAAAAAGAAAAAAAAAAGGGACGACAAGAAAACACAAAACTGTATTAAACAAGAATGATTTTAAAAGCAGAGACAAGGGTGCCAATGTCTTAGACATTTAGTCCTTTTGCACAATGGGTCTATGTTTAATAAATGTACAATGTGCTCTCTTCACCTCAACCTTTTCCTCAGAGAATGCAATGACAATACATTATATATATATATATATATATATATATATATATATATATATATATATATATATATATATATATATATATATATATATGTTTTTGTTTATAAAAATCTGTTTGATATCCACAAAACTGTTCTAAGCTGTTGTCAAAAAGAAGTCGACAATTTTTTGTTTTTATTTGTGAAACAATTTGAAAAAAAAAAAAAGCCAAAAATATTCTTTAAAAACAACTTAACACTTTTAAGCTTTTTTTAAACACGACTGTTCAATTTAATAGCATGCCACACTTTCTGCAATACAAACTTAACAACTGGGGCTGTGTTTCACAGGCTGGCCTTTTGCCATTCTGCAGTGCAGAATCAGATGAGAGAGTTCTGAAAATCCCCCTAGCCTTTCCAACAATCCACTGACTAAACCCATGAGCACTAGCGCACTATATCTGAGCATAAAATACCTTGCCAATCTGTTCCTCTCCACCTCATCGTGATTTATTTAGTGCTTTCTTATCACCGGGTTATAAAAAGAGGGTTATAAATCTCGCAGTTCACATCAAAAAGGTATGATGAAACCAAATGAAACAATAGGGCCACTTTCTTTTTTTAAACCCGTTTGCAACTTTGCAACAGCACAGCTATGCTACATTAGATTATTTATAGACAAAGAAAACAGGTAACAAAGCATACATGCCACCTGAGACAGCAGTATTTATTTATAAAGCGTTCTTATTACCCAGGATTCCTCTATCCATTTACAGTCTCACCGGTACCTCTGAGTATCTACTGGCCGAGTCTGTTTTTTGTTCACAGTACTTTTATGTTTTGAACCCAGACTACAACTGCAAACGACAACCAAATATTATCAGACGATTACAGATCAAGACAGCAAAAAAAAATGCTTTGTGAAGGTATGCAATAATAATAATAATAATAATAATAATAATAATAATAATAATAATAATAATAATAATAATAATAATGCAAGGTTTGGTTTTTAAACAATAAAACGTTTTTGAAAACCTGCAAATCGATCCATGTGTTATGCAAAAAATACATTGGGAGCGTTCATGGCTTAGCTAAATTGGTCAGATTCTGCGCAGAATGATCTCCGGGAACGCACCCACTGTTACAGAAAGAGACAAGCAGCTCCCAGGAGGCCAAGCGGCAACTGTCACCTGACCTACTTTCTGGAAACCGGTTGCAAAAGCGTGTTTATTTATTTTTTTTAGTGTGTGTGTGTGCACAGTGTATGATGCAATCTTAACAGTTTCCTGAGAAATAGCGCGGTCTTCCCACCCTTTACGGACGCATTTCCCAGGCTAAGATTTGCTCTTTTAGTATGTAGGGACTATTCGCCAAGTCAAAATGCTCGTTAATTTGCCGTGTACGGTTTGGTTGCTTACCATTACTGTCTGTACTTATTAAAATCAACACGTGGTCAGACTCGGTTTGCAGAAACGAGAGCATGCAGTAACAAAGCAATCTTATCAAAAGCACTGCCTTACTTTGCGTTTAACTATTTTAACTGTGCACCGGTCTGACAAAAAAAAAATACATGAATTAAACTCTTGTTTAGTTATTTTCACTATAAAAGCTGGGTTTGTTTTTATTTATTTTAAAAAACGCCTTCAAAATTGACAAACCACGACAATAATATTATTATAGTGGTAAAGCCTCCGATCTCTCACTCAACTCCAAACACAATAAATAAAATCCTAACATATAAGTTAAAATCTAATCCCACGTCTGCAAGTCAGTAGTGTGGTTTTGTCATGAAGTCCCGATGTTTTCTGAACCCTAAGACTAAACACAACCAAAACTGCAACGTGACAGGTTTCACATTTACGAAGCACACTTTTCTCATTTGCTTTTTTTTTTATACTGAAATTACAGCAAAGCCGCTGAATTTCAACGCCTCCGAGAAGGGCGTGATTTGAAACACAGTCAGTACAATACAGCGAGCACATCAATCGTTGCCTTTTGTATTCTTAATAATAATAATAATTATTATAATACCTGATTTAGTTCTCACGAGTTCTTAACTTCCTAGGGTATCTCTTGTATCATCCACCTCAGGAAAAAAAAAAACGAAAGCGCCCAATAACGGAACACTAAAAAAAAAGGAGATGTCTTTAGATTTATTATTATTACTTTAAAAAAAAAAAGAAAAAGTCCTCGGATTCATATTACGTTAATCAAAGGCGCATCATAAATAAAATATTATATTTCTACAAATTATAACAAACACGCAGCCTGTCCTCGTACTGTATTAATTACTCTATGAGAGACAGACAGCTCCTCCTGCGCTTGGGAGGAAAGTGAAGTTAACTTTATGTTTTGATGAAGCGAAATATAATCTTTTATCTGGGGGAGGGGGGAGGGGGAATTATATATATAGGCTAGCCTAGAAGCTTGGTCCACCCCACAGTGACGTCGTATTGTTGTTTGCTACAAAACACAATCATGGAGACACCCCTGTCCGTCCCTCCTCCCTCCCTCCTCCCTCCTCCCCAAACTAACCTGACAACAAACCAAGGAAGGGTCGCGCCGGCACACTTCTGCCCTCGTTGCTAGGACTATATAAAGCAGGATAGGACAGTCAATCCCGTGATGCAGTTCGGTACTCAATGTTATAAAGTGCTCGACGGGCTCCACAAATGGCGCCACTGTTTACCAACTCCGCCCACTGGTGACATCATCTTCCTGTCCTTCTTTATATCGTCCAAGCTTGACAACCACGCTAGCAACAAGTGGCGCCACGGAGACGGATAGCGCCCAGCAGCCAATCAGAGTGTAAGATAGCGGGTTGGCGGCCGCCTTCTGACGCCAAACAGCCAATTAACTTGAAACAGGGTTGGGGTTTTTCTACCGGGGAGGGACGGAGGGAGGGGTCCCACGCCGGGTAGCAAAGACAGTGTTTAACTTTGTATAAAACGATTATATTTTGATGTATCATTTAAATAAAAAACGAACATTACAATTAAGCGCATTATATAATTAATACTTAGTACATCATGATCCAGTTATTAATGAAAAAAAAAGTGTCGTCGGCGGGTTTTGTTTACGGAGCGACACGTGAAAATAATAAAAAAAAACTTTTAATTAATATATATATATATATCGTTTTGATACTCACAGACTGCAGAAGGTCTAGTATTTTCGGTACTGAATGGACTCCGTTTTGTGGCTAGTTTTCATTAACCGTAACGTTGTTTTGTCAGATTCCCCCCCCTGCCATTGCAAAATGCCTTGGTCCGCAACAGCACGTGGACTCACGCAGTGCGCAGGCGTGGAATATTCCAGAGCGCACTAGTTAGGTGACGTCACAGCGTCAGTTCTGATTCCCCGCCTCTCCTGGGAGCTGGTGATTTAGCAAAGCACAAAACGTGTTTTATCAACTATCGTTTTTAATGCAGCTGGCTTAAAGGGCCATATACAGGGACATATACAGAGTGACACAGGCAGGCATACAGAGAGAGAGAGAGAGCGAGAGAGAGAGAGAGATAGATAGACAGACAGAGAGAGACAGACAGGCATACAGTCACAGAGAGAGAGAGACAGACAGACGGACACACACATACAGAGAGAGAGACAGAGAGACAGACAGACACAGTGAATTATTCTGCACTGGGAAGGAATCCCATGCATTCTCTGGCCTTTAGTCTGCAGTACAACAGCGCAGTCTGAGTCCTGGAGGAAACGAATGCCCACCCAAAAGGCTTTCAATTGAGCAAACATCAATAGGGTTACCGAAAAATGAATCACCCTCACAAAACAATCAATAATCCCTGTGTGTTGCATTTTAGGAATCTTTAAAAATCGCATGTATTTTTTTTTAATGATGCTTATTATTATTATTATTATGATGATGATGATGATGTCCCTGTCACTAAAACGCTTCACATTTCTCAGTGTGCAGTCTCAAGAGGTGACTGGAAGTATTTACCAGGCTCTTTTAGTCTGTTCCAAGGCAGGACAGCGATAGATACTGACCCTAAACACCCATAATCCACAATCTTACTCACTTACGCGACACTATAATATAAATGAACTGCTGCGCTACATTCCTCCATGTCTTAGCATTGTACGCACACACCGCCAGTCAGCAATTCTGCTTTACAGTCTAGTTCTAGCTGTACAGAACCTGAGACACATGTTTTTCTTCATCCCCCTTCTTGAAATCTTCTCTCATTCCAGCATCTTCAAGTTCTGTTTGATCTTCAAAAGCAAAACAAAAAAACACGTAAATGCAATCGTTTTCATCCCTTATGCTGTTTTTATACTTACCCCTTGTTATGCACAAGTACACATGCAGGGGAAGGAGGAGAGGAAAATGCCACTGCATGAAACTCAGGCAGGACTATAGACTACCATTCTATACCAAAATAGACTATACAGGCTAGTGGCCAAAAACTAGGTAGCATGCACTGTATTTAACAAGTGTCCTCTACTCAAATAACAGCTTTGTTTTACATTTTACATAAATAAACACAATGGTAAAGCTGGATAGGGTTCTTCAAAAGCAACAATCTTTATTATATCCTGTGTGTGTAAAGGGTGCATTGGCCAGACTGTAGAGCCAAAAAGCGTGACAGCTGTGAGTAAACTCTGGCCATCCCAAGGTGCTTTTCGGTTTTGAACGTAGTTACTGTTTCCCCTATAGCAGGCCGGCGAGTCACAAAATGGGCCGTGTCTCCAGAAATGTTTAACAGCGCGGAGAGGGGGGTTGTGCAAGTGACGTCATTCCGGCTCCACCACAGAGCCAGCGGCGCGTTCTAAGTGAAGGAGGAGACGGAGCCAACATGGCGGACCAAGGGGAGCAGTTTCATGGCCGCGCCAGACTCCGGAGACGCGGGTGCCTCCCAGCGATGAGTCACCGGGGAGCCGAGAGGTTGTGTTAAAAATGACAGCTCGATCTTGTCCACGTCAACAGCATTGAGCTACTTCAACTGCCACCATGGAATCTGGAGCTCCGGTAGGTGATCGGTGCAATGAAACGCTTATAATGTTCATTCAAATGCAGTATAACATTGCACAGGGTTTTATTATTTGTATTATATCTATATATATATATTTTTTTGAAAACAGGAAATACCTCGAGCGCAAGAGGCCATTCTAAATACATTGTTACAGAATGTTATAAAATCAATCATTTTAACTACACTGAAACGTTTCCATACTGTATGTGTGGGTTTGTAATGTATGCAACTTATTCAATGCAATAAGTCTCCGTATTTAGCTCTGTTCGCATTTTTGTAAAAATAAATAAATAAATACATACATAAGTAAATACTATAGTGTGCAAATAAGGGTTGGGGGGAATTGTACCCTCCATTGAGAATAGAATTCTGCGTTTAGAATGAAGAGAGGAATTAAATTGTCAACTCCCATGAAGCAGTATCGATTGTTAGAAAGATAGAAATAGCGAAACTGGCGTTTAAAATAGGACTACTTGTTTAATTAATCTGACAATGATAAAAACACTGACGCAATGCAATATTCATGATAACCATAATAATAAACTTTGCTGAAAACTTCCCCGACATATGTCACGTCACGAGTGGTTATACGTACTCCCGACACGCAGCCTTGCCACGTCTTGTACCGTCCGCGACGTCATCGAACTCTCATCTTTGTAGCTTTTAAATGTAACAGCCCAGCACGTTACTACGTCATGCTTTCGTTTCTTGCAAACACCTTGCAATGTAACCCGCTGGACGTTTTGTTACTGAAGCCGACGCCGTTCAAGTACTCCTCAGCTACAGCTACAGGTCAGGGCCCATCTTGTGGTCATTGTATAGGACAGGTTGCCCGGGATTCAATGCAGTAAGGTGTGCGGGTTCGAGTATTGCAGTTGTTCAATGTGTATTCAACAGCTCCATCCTCTTCAAGTCTCCTAAAGCACGCCTGGTGCTTCCAGCAGCACCCCGATCGCCAGTCCCACCTGTCATCTCGGCTCAAGTTCTGTGATACACTTAGACTCTGAATCAGAAGCAGTCAGTGCATAACAGAACTTTGGCTTGGACTGACCCTGCAGCCGGCTCGCTGTGAACCCCGGCGAGGCAGAGGCTGGAGAGCGGAGCGGAGTCCTGTCTATCACTGTCAGTTTAGTCCCAGCACAGGTTCTAGAGCTCCAGTTCTACTGACGAGTCCGGGTTTTTGTTTTTTCACCGGGGACCTAAGCGTTCCTCCGCAGAATCTGGTTTTCTTTCCAGTTCTAGCGTTGTAAACGTTTACAAGGAGAGTGAAAACACAGCAGTCTAATAAAGCGGCATACAAGCCCAGATAGGTATGGCAAAAGATAATGAAACGCTTGAAAACCATGGTGAACTGTGGTAAATGCATCTATAACCATGGAAAAAGCATGGGGCAAAAACATCAATATATTACTGTGGTTAGCTTTTATAAGTGAGGTGCATGTACTGTTTTAAATTATATATATATATATATATATATATATATATATATATATATATATATATATATATATATATATATATATATATATATATCTCAATTAGGTCTTATTTATGAATGCTATAGAAGTAATAAGGCATAGCACCACCAGCTCATCTAAGCTCCAGTAAGTTTAGTAGCTCAGACAGCCCTTAGCTTGAAGAATACGACAATGTAATCAAAGCTGCAAATAACTTTTTTTCTCTTGTTTAGGAACCCTCGCTTTATACAGTTAAAGCACTTTTCATACTGGACAACGATGACAACCGGCTGCTTGCAAAGGTGCTGTTATAAATGGATACAGGGTTTGTTTGTGTGGGATGTGTTCATGTGTGCTCAGTCATAGCAAATACAGACAACAAAAACATCGACATTAAAACAAGAAATGCATAAGAATGAGAGGTGAAAACACATAAACATTCCCAAAAAATAAGCAAGTAAGACGGATACAAATACTTGTGTTTGTAAGTCAGGTTAAACAGGTCTAAGCGTAGGTCTTTAACTCATGTGTCCTCTGCCTATCAATCTCGGGGGCGGCAGAGTCCTTTGTTTCTTAATCAGTTAGCTTCATTTTTTTTTTTTTACAGTACTATGACCCTAAGCTGTATCCTTCCATGAAAGAACAGAGGAATTTTGAAAAGCATGTCTTTAACAAAACACACAAAACTGACAGTAAGTTTGTTTTACTATCATTCTCCATAATAATATAATAAAACACATTGTGCAGAATAACCTTGTGTTGTTTTTTGGGGAACTCTTTTTTTTGTTGCTTTGTTGTAACAGCCTGTGTAGTGTTGTAAAGCACGGTGCTTGGTGTGTGTGTGTGTGTGTGTGTGTGTGTCAGTGTGCTTGTTGTATAATTGCTGTTTCTTGCCTGCTTTGTAATATCTTCTTCTCCCCGGACCAGGTGAGATTGCATTTTGGAGGGGATGACAATTGTTTACAAAAGCAGCATCGACCTCTTTTTGTACGTCGTGGGGAGCGCCAACGAAAACGAGGTAATATTGCAGTGGGGGTAACGTGCTGTCCACCCGGCGCCTTCAAAAAACATGCCTGTTCAACACTCAGCTACATTCAGAAACGCTGAAAGAAACGTAATACATCCAGTGACCATCAAAGTCTTTCTCAAATGTTTGTCATTGAATTCATGGTGTCTTTTAGCCTGTCCATTGAAGACATTGAGAAAGACTTTGAGTGGAAATGTTTGTCATTGAATTTATTATGTTACTTTTAACATATTATATATATATATATATATATATATATATATATATATATATATATATATATATATATATATATATATTAAAAGTTCCTAAAAACTAAAATATATAATTACGTCTGTGCAATTTGAAAAAATATAAAATGTATCTGCTTTGTTGTTGTGTGTTTTTTTTTTTACTAGCTGATGTTGATGACTGTACTCAACTGTCTGTCCGAGTCTCTCAACCTGATGTTACGGTAAGATGTTGTCTTTGGCTTCCCCTGAGCTGTGCTTTCTAATTAATCGGATAATGGCATTGCTGTGCTGTGCTGCCTTACAAGGTGTCATTATTACAGAGGAACGTGCAGGCTTAGTGAGACACAGTTAGAACACGCAGTTTGAATGCACATGCATGTGTGTGCGCTTCGAGTAGCAACGTCCTTCTCACCTTTATACTGCAACAAACCAGCAGGCAGAGGTTTCAGAATGGCCGTCGTTAGTTAACCGGTCTTTGAGCTGTAGCAGAGTGGTGGCACCTCCTCTGTAGAAGCCGCTGGGAGTGAAGTGTCCGGTGCTTGTATTCTACGTTATATTAACCCGTCTGTCTCCATTTCCCAGGAAGAACGTGGAGAAGCGCTCCCTGGTGGAAAATCTGGATGGTGTGTTCCTGGTGGTGGACGAGATCGTGGATGGAGGGTGAGAGAAGCAACAGTGCATTCACGCTGCACCGATGCATTCACGCTGCACCGATGCATTCACGCTGCACCGATGCATTCACGCTGCAACAATGCATTTGTGCAGTAACAACGCATTCACGCAGGCACTTTTTAAGTTTCAGTCACAGATCCTGTGTGTATCCATGTCTCTTCCTGTACAGGCAAGTCGTACATAGCTCTCAAAACACTTGCAGAGTCTCTGCATTCATACTGAGCATGTTGAAGGGTGACTTTTCTTTGGCACGGCAAGACCTGCTTATCTCAAGAAGAAACAGATTCTCAGTGTCTCTCGCACACTGCGGTCTCATCCACCCGCACACAAACACAGTGCTATTCCACGCTTAAGTTTCAGCATCCAGCTACATTCAGAAACGCTGAAAGAAACGTAATACATCCAGTGACCATCAAAGTCTTTCTCAAATGTTTGTCATTGAATTCATGGTGTCTTTTAGCCTGTCCATTGAAGACATTGAGAAAGACTTTGAGTGGAAATGTTTGTCATTGAATTTATTATGTTACTTTTAACATATTATATATATATATATATATATATATATATATATATATATATATATATATATATATATATATATATATATATATATATTAAAAGTTCCTAAAAACTAAGCACACAAACACAGTGCTATTCCACGCTTAAGTTTCAGCATCCAGATTTAGTTTACATTCAAGTATTAGTGTTCAATTTATATGTTTTATTTTTTTATGGAATTAAAGTTAGGTAACTTATTGCGGACTGTAAATAGCTGTATTGTATAGATCAGTGTTGTAATGTATATACAGTAGCTGTATTGCACAGAGCTGTATTGTAATGTATATACAGTAGCTGTATTGCACAGAGCTGTATTCTGCAGTATGATTTGGGATGTGACTCTCCCTCTCTCCCTCTCTCAGTGTGATCCTGGAGAGTGATCCTCAGCAGGTCATCCAGAAGGTGAATTTCAAGGTAAGATAAAGTTCTCTTTCCTCTCGTGGCGTCCTCTTTGGTGTTCCTTACCTCCTTCCTTCCTCCTGCCTCCCTCTTACCTGTCTTCTCCTTCGTCTTTCTTCCCCCCCTGGCCCCTCTCCCCTGGTAGACCCTGTCCGAGCCCGCCTACGGCTTCGTTCTCTTTGACTATATCTCGGGTAGCGCTGAGCTGCAGGGCGAGCGGACCCAGAGCGCATAGAGAGAGAGGCAGAGAGAGCGAGAAGGGGGGCAAAGCGAGAGAGCTCAGGTAACCCTGCATGTGCTCACACACCACAGTACAGGGACTGGGGCTCTCCTACTGCTAGAAACCGCAAGGGGGTCTGAGTGAAACAGCAAGTGGAGTGCTCTGCTTTTGTTGCCTTTGAGATGCTACACCATAGAGTTTTTTTGTATTTAGTTGAATCTCTTCCTTTTTGCTTTTTTCCCCCCTCTCTCTGTCTGTCTAGGGTGATGATAGCCCCCTGTCGGAGCAGAGCGTGGCACAGGTAATAAGAGAAACCTCGCCTTTGAAAAAACATTATCACTGGGACTTGGCAGCCCTCCTGAAAGGTCTGCAGTGGTACAGACTCGGGTGAATTCAGGGTAAAAAGGGATGCATGGTGTAAGCACGGAGCAAGCAAAATGAAATGCAAAGCTACCGAGATGTCAATTTCCCAGGGTAAACTCTTACAGGAAGGGGCGGGTGATAGGAGCTGTTCAGGGATTCACACCAATAATTTGCTGCTGTTTTTTATTCCAACTGAGCTCTGTGGTCCAGTGGTTAAAGAAAAGGGCTTGTAACCAGGAGGTCCCAGGTTCAAATCCCACCTCAGCCACTGACTCATTGTGTGACCCTGAGCAAGTCACTTCACCTCCTTGTGCTCCACCTTTCGGGTGAGACGTAGTTGTAAGTGACTCTGCAGCTGCATAGTTCACACACCCTAGTCTCTGTAAGTTGCCTTGGATAAAGGTGTCTGCTAAATAAATAATAATAACTAGACCCTTAATTTTAACGGTTGTTTAATTAGACCTTTTTAATTGTTCTCGGCTCCTAAGAAGTTGCAGAGTTCAAGTTACTTAGAAAATGTTCTTGCTGACTTGAACTCTGCAACTGTTTAAGAGTGTAAAACAAGTTAAAAAAATAAAAATAAACAAATGATCAGCTCAAGTAAGGGTCTCGAAGTAGCTGACAGCTCAGATGGAATGAAAACCAGCAGACACAGGGGGGTCCCCATTGTTTTTTTTTAATCGATGTCTTCTGTCCTCGTTCCTCTTCAGCGTCCCCCGGGCTCCCATCGTCTCATTGCCTCCTGTCTGTCTCGTTTCTCTGATGTTATTAAATGAATTAAAAAGCCTCTTTTGCTCTCTCCAGCTTGCACGCCAATGAAAACGAGTCTCACAACGGGCTCTGGAAATGTAATTTCCTTCAAAGAAAACCGCTTCATAAACCTGGTCCCCCGGCCGCTTTTCTATTTGAAACTGTACTGTGTCCCTTGGACTGCTCATCACACTGTGACTGAACTTGGTACGGGCGCTCCTTAGCACCGGTTCCTGGGGGTAACAGAATCCAGGTTAGGGTGGACCTCTTACATATAGGTTCTATCTTGGTTGGGATAATAAAGCACCCCACAAAAACAAACAAACAAAAGAAACCACACCTGCAGAACTACTGTGCAAATGTAATGTGGTGAACTTTACATAATGGCAATTGCTGTAAGCTCATAACTGATACTAACAACAATAATAATAATAATAATAATAATAATAATAATAATAATAATAATAATAATAATAATAATAATAATAATAATAATAACCTGCTCTTCTCTCTTCCTCTCTAACCTCTTTTTCACCCAACACTAACTGCCCTTCTGCTTGAATCCCCTCAGCAAATCTCTGCGAAACTGACAATGCCGTCCAACGTAAGTTACATCCCCTGTGAGCCCCGGTTTGAGCGTCTCCAGTGTGTGGGGCGGGTGCTGCTGGGGTTAGCGGGGGGTGCTAGTGGGGTATCACAAGGAACCGGCTCCACAAACAGATGTACTGTACCCACAAATGCGCCAGTCTGCCTCTGGGGTGCGATACAGGGGTTTATAGCATTACTACCCTGTTAAGCACTTGGCAATAACATTGCATTTATAGATTTTTGTTGCATGTGTGTGTGTGTATCTATATGCCGTTTTCTAAATAGCATTTTAGTACCGTGGGATTTGTTGTAACATGATATTGCAAGTCATAAAGAATACAGAGCATAATCGAGTCCTTCCTTAGCCATTTGGCTCCGTAAGTTTTGTTAGTTTGTAGGGTTTTATATATAGATATAAATGAGCTGCAGCGACATCTGCTGGTTGTTTTATGTCATGTAGCGAAAAGGCTAGATTGCAACTCCTTTGATGTAACCGCGTCAAAGTTGTTCATTCAATAGGTCGGTCATGCCAAATGTTTGTTGACTGACACACGCACGCACGCACACACACGCACACACACACAGAACAGTGCAAGCGCGGGCCACACAGGGAGGACAAACCAGCTTTGAAGTTTGCGATGCAAACACAGCACGCCGATTGCTTAAACGGCGTTTACTGTGTGCAGTCAAGAAATATATTGTAGTAAGCACCTTTTTTTATATAAACATTAAACACTGCTGGTAAAATTAATTCCAAATGACCCTTATGCGTGAGAAGAGAGAGGGAGACGAACTGAAAATATCGGATTTATTTTGACTCACTCCTGGGTGCAGAGAACATGGCTAACTGGTCAAATAAATCCGACAGACCGATATGGGATGTTTGTTTTATGTTTTTTATTGCAGTTTTGGTGCTTAATTCCTGTTATCTGTTTTTATTTCAGGTGTTGCAGTCGGCAAAGGAACAGATCAAGTGGTCGATACTGAAGTAGAGAATCCATGAGTCACTAAACCACAATGCAGTGTGTTTAATAGAATTAGTCTTTGGAAAATTAGTGAAAGCAATGCCATTTTCTTACAGCTTCAGCTGGTTCCCTTGTCAGTGCGGCTCCCTTCGCAGCAAGCTCGATTCCTGGCAGCGCGTTCTCATTTGAATTTTTTTATTTTATTTTTTTTATACCAATTTCAACCAATTTATTAAGAAAATATAATTTTAAAGCATGTTGCATTTTGGTTACATGTAGGAATATATATATATATATATATATATATATATATATATATATATATATATATATATATATATATATATATATATATTTTAGAGATGCGTTATAATTATTTAGTAAATGCAGGTGTATTGTTTTATATAATTCATTAAAAAGGTAAAACGCTTTCTTGTGGAGGCCACCGAGATACGCACATTTCAACATTGCAAAAGTCAGTCAGTCAAAGACACATTGAGATATCCAATTGCACTTAGTCAGTATAAAAACTTTTAACTATTTTAAACGCATCCATCGGAGCATAATTGTATATGGATGAGAGAACACGCTGATAATGATCGATCTGTCCCGGGGGATTGCATGGGCTTACATATAAAGTGCAGTGTATTAGTTTGTACATTAAGCTATGTTGATGCATTCTTTTTTATATTCTGTAAGGACGTTGCTTGTTACTGAAAAGAAAAATAAATCAATAATAACAATACCAAAGCCATACAAAATAAAATTAAAAAATTAAAAAAAACGTTAAAACCTGAGAAAGAATATGAGCAAAATTCTGACGGCTTTTATAGCCTGTGTTTGGAATATAAAGAGTTTTTTTTGTTGTGTGTGTTTGTTTGTTTGTTTACCTCGGAACGTTCTCGCGTTCTGTTCCGTTGAGCGAAGCCGAGTTTTCGCAGAATTCTAGAATTTTTTTTCAGAACCCGTAGAATTCTCATAGAATATTGAGACCATGAGATACTACAGAATAGAGATATGTGCGTTCAGCGTACAGCGAGCGCATGTTTAAAACGGATTTACAGTTTGTTAAGAATGTGTCACAGCACACTAACACCGGGGTGAGAATATTATACTGACATATTTACAGCGTTAATATCATGTGTTTGCTAACTGCAGCAGAGAGATTAAAATATATAATAGTTTTTTTTTTTTTGTTGCAATTATTATAGTTATGTTAGTGTTTCGATTACATTATTGTACAGCACCGCCGCACAGATGAAAACAACATAAAAAAAAGAATTTAAAAAAGTAATAATAATTGTGCAAATGCCTAAAAAGTAGTATGCAATACGCCTTAGAGGTCAAAACACACAAAACAATACAATTACAGATACAATGTTTATAACAGGAATGTCAACTTGAATTAATGCCTTTTTCGGATTAATTAATGCAGTCTACTTTATTACAGGCGTGATATTTAGTGCGAAACAAGGTTTTCGTTTGAAATTGTATTTTATTTATTTTTTAATGCAAGCCAAGATTGATTAAAATGTGAATAAATATTGTATTGATAATTATTAATAAATACCATATTTATTATAATAACGTGTGTTGTTTGTTACTTTTAATTTTAATATATTTGGCATTTTTAGAATGAAAATGAAAAAAAAAAATCTACTTGCTGAGTTGTCATTTTTAAACAGCCAATCACTGTAGCGCTGCCCTGCATAAATTAGAATGAATGTTTCAAAACGCGACTAATTTGCATCGAGGGGTGGGGCACAGAGGTAAACTATTCTGATTGGCAGACTGTCAATACAAGGCAAGCAATCAGGGGAAGTTACCCGCCCACTTGGAATGTAACAGGGCGTGAGATTCTCTGCATTAAAACGCCCAACCTGATTGGACAACATTGGTGGTGGGTGGGGTTTAAATGTCATGATGTAAAATAGCTTAGCTTAACTGTGCTTATCAATGAGTTCTTTATATAATTGTTATAATCGTTGTTTACATTTTTTTCCATCCCAACTATATTTGATAATGTTGTAATTTGTTTTGTATTTTACAAAATGCAAAAAAATCCATATATTATATATTATATCTTACGTTTTAATAAGCCAAAAAAAGTGAATTTAAAATAAAAAAAAATAAACATTCTACAAATTAGAAGGAATTTCATCATTAAATATAAGAGACGTAATTGTAGTAAATTTGGGGAAGTATTCTAGAATCCTAAATAAGAAAAGCCTAATTATTCTATCCCCCGATGGGCCGATTTAGAGCCGGTTTTGGTTTCACGCCGAACCCATCTAGAACTTTCCGCGGTTCCGTATAGAAGAACGAATGCTTATAGAACCCACTAGAACGAGAAGAATTATTCCAAAGGAGGAAGAACCCCTCCTAGATAAGAAGCCGCATCGGGGAACAATGTGACTCGGAAAGTAACATTTGAATCTTATTTATTAAAATATTACACACGAGTTATCCAAACGTATCATCATCATCACTGTAAATAATAGTATATTATTATTATTATTATTATTATTATTATTATTATTATTATTATTATTATTATTATTATTGTATTTATCTTGCCCTTAATTGTATTATTACTTGCACTGTGATTCTTGAAATGTATTTTTGTTTACGACTGTAAGTCGCCCTGGATAAGGGCGTCTGCTAAGAAATAAATAACTAATAATAATAATAATAATAATAATAATAATAATAATAATAATAATAATAATAATAATAATAATTTGTTCCTGTTACGTAGCCTATACCATTAAAAAGTAGATCTATTTCAGAAGGTTAAGCGTAAAGCTTGATAACTCACTGCTATCTGCAATTATCCAATATTGTTGAATAAATAATTATTTAGAATGCAATCCTTTCTCAATTCCAAGTAAGAGCACTGCCCTTTAAATCGAGGCGGGTTTGACAGTTTTTCTTTAATTCTTAGTCTGTATCGCCATCTAGTGGTAAAACTTGGTAACGCCTCATGTGCTGTTCGAGGTTCTCCTGCATGCCCATGTTTCTCGTTCAATGACGTGTAACGGCGGGGCTTCCTAACCCTGGTCCTGGGGGACCCCCTGTGTTTGCTGGTTTTCATTCCAGCTGAGTTCTCTATCACTTAATGAAATCCTTAATTTCACTAATTATGTGCTTAATTGTTCATCGCTTAACTTGAAACTCTCCAAACTGTTAAAACCTGAAAACAATTAAAAAAGAAGGTCTAATTAAGCTAATGAATAGTTCAATTAAGGGTTAAATTAAGTAATTGAGAACTCAGTTGGAATGAAAACCAGGAGACGCAACGGATAATTAAATAACAGGTGCAATTCTCTAAATATCAGCTAAACAAAAGTGACAAGGATCAGTTTGTAAACAGCAACTTTAATAAAACACGCACACACACACACACACACATAAACCCGTAACATGCTCAGCACTCGAAAATGTTAATTGTTCAATAATCGATCATAGTCAGTACGAAGACACGGCTCAGTACACTATACAGCGTTCTCTCAAACGCGACCCCTGGCGGTTTTGATGTGAAACCGCACCGTTGTAAAACATCTTGCTGGAGAGTTAATTAAAATATGAATACAAAATTCCTAATTAAAAACGTTTGAAGGGTGATTGGGATTTACAATATGAAACCCCACAGCTTTGTCCTGGTACCACTGCTGTTTTCTGGACCAGTGTATGAGAGTATTCAGGGGCAGCAGTGTGGAGTAGTGGTTAGGGCTCTGGACTCTTGACTGGAGGGTCGTGGGTTTAATTCCAGGTGGGGGACGCTGCTGTTGTACCCTTGAGCAAGGTACTTTACCTAGATTGCTCCAGTAAAAACCCAACTATATAAATGGGTAATTGTATGTAAAAATAATGTGATATCTTGTAACAATTGTAAGTCGCCCTGGATAAGGGCGTCTGCTAAGAAATAAATAAAAATAATTCTCTGTCTTTCATGGTAGGTGTTAAATGAACACGTGTTGCGTCGCCCCCCTCTGGTCATATGGTAAAGTGCAGGTGACAGACATTAATAGCGCCTCGGTCATCATACATAAAATGGGTCTATTATTTCTATGGAAGGCAATCCAGGTCAAAAACGCATCATTTAGTACACGTATTGATTTGGACCAATCAGATCACATAAAATACGACGTGTTCTCAATAACTGTCAATGAGCTACGCATTTTCTATGTAGTGGTTGGTCATTTTACAATAGTGCCTACATAGGGGCTGATCATTTCACAGTCATGTGTTATAATTACAAGGGTAGTCAGTCACCTTCGGGATAACATATTTTTAATTTCGGACATTATTATTATTATTATTATTATTATTATTATTATTATTTAGCAGACGCTTTTATCCAAAGTGGCTTACAGAAATTAAACAAAATATTATACCCAATATTACAGATTGCAAAATATTATACAATATTACAGGCAATAAAAATGCATAACAAACACATCTATACAGTATATACAAAATAAACACGAATAAAGGAAAATACAAAAAAATATATAAATAGGAATTTACAAATAACGGTTGGATACGTGGGTTTTGAGAAGGCGAGGGAAAGCAGTAAGACTGAACAGTCCTGAGGAGAACCGATAGCTGGCTCCATAAAATACATGAAATAGTCTTTTAAAAAAAAAAATCAAGAACAAGGAAAATTGCAAATCATGCAGTCGAGAGATTTTCTTCTGCGATTCTATTGATTTAACTGACGCGTTTCTGAACCCGGGTGACCTTCCATATATTTCCATGTTTAGCATCCTTCTACGCCTACAGTAGTTCTTCTGTCAACATTTCTACCTGTATTGCTGTACCTAGCGGGAAAACACTGATAGTACCCAGGTACCATGGCTGTCACTGGGGACAAAGCGCTGCATGGTAAAAGCATCGCAAACGTGTATAAATAAATACATAAATAAATAAATCAACAATAATAAAAGCTAGTAGAAAAGCACCTTTAGTTTATGCGTTACATTGTTTGAATAGTCTGTCCTTAATTATAAAGTTTGTGAAAAGTAATATACAATGCTCTATTTATTTTCGTTAAAAATGTCAAAATGTTGTTGACTTCAAGGGTGTGTTTCGTATCAGGTATACCCCCTTCATTGCAGTCTTGAACCCCCGCCCCTGTCTGTGACAAAAACAAGCAGTGCAATACAAACGCATGTTTCTTTCGCGACGAATTTCAATTGATTCCAGCAGATCATGGTTAAACTTCAATCACAGGTAAGGTTGGGGGGCGTGTCACAGGAAACACTTACCACGCCCTTGCAAATCAGCTTTCCAATCAGATACGGGTGCGAGGAAAATAACAGCCAATATTATGGAGGTATGTAAATGTAGGGGCGTTCCCGGACTGACCACTTAGTTCTATCACATGCTTGTCATTAATAAAAATACCGACGTTCTATTCCTATGATTAAATAACTAGTCTCTCCAAATGACCAACAAGAGAACATTATTATATTTTAATTCATGCTCCCGGATCATGCAGAACTCTCCAGGAGATATAGGTTAAAACAATGGGCAGATTTAAACCAGATCAATGAAAAATAAAAATAAAACACGCCGTGTTTTCACAAGGTTACGTGTCTAGTGTCTGCGATTATTATTTGTTTATTTAGCAGACGCCTTTATCCAAGGCGACTTACAGAGACTAGGGTGTGTGAACTATGCATCAGCTGCAGAGTCACTTACAACTACGTCTCACCCGAAAGACGGAGCACAAGGAAGTTAAGTGACTTGCTCAGGGTCACACAATGAGTCAGTGGCTGAGGTGGGATTTGAACCAGAAACCTTCTGCTTATAAACCCCTTTCTTTAACCACTGGACCACACAGCCTCCATAATAGCCTTCTTAATAGCCTTCCAATCCCATCCCGACTCCTCTCTTTTTCCCCCTGTACTGTTTCCAACATGCAAACAAACAAAAAACAAATAACCACCACAGAGAATCTTACTTCAGAGAATCTTACTACAAAAATAATTCACATCGCACTCTTTTTAATAAAGCTAGTAGATCCTCAATGATCCAGTGTGGAATAGTGTTTAGGGCGCTGGACTCTTGACTGGAGGGTCGTGGGTTCAATCCCAGGTGGGGGACACTGCTGCTGTACCCTTGAGCAAGGTACTTTACCTAGATTGCTCCAGTAAAAACCCAACTGTATAAATGGGTAATTGTATGTAAAAAAAATAATGTGATATCTTGTAACAATTGTAAGTCGCCCTGGATAAGGGCGTCTGCTAATAAATAAATAATAATATTTGACATTTTAAATCTGTTTGTGTGAGTTCAAGAAGGTGCCCCCTTTCCAAAACTTTAAGAAGAAAAAATCATATCTGCATTATAAAATAGATAGATAAAACAACAACAAACTGAACGTGGTCGCTGAATGGGGCCGCATTCACATAACATTAGCGTGTGATATTCCCGATGCCTAACATAGTCCTAATAAACAACACCCAGGTACTGATGCACACAATTGTAATGTGCGTAATACGCTTCGGATATCAGTTAATGTGCAAGAGAGAACTCAGAAACAGCAGACAGCTCTCTATATCCAAGGAGAATCGGGATCCAACAGGATACTCAGCAATCACTAGACTTCACGAAGAAGAAAAGTCACTGATAAACTGAAGAAGCAATTTGTAAATATGTATAGAACTCTATTTGTGTATAGTCTTGTAAGTGAATAACGACACAGATTTTTTTTTTAAAAGTTGACATATAGACTGCATGTCTGATACAAGCCTGGTGTTTCCGCATGCGAGGTCAAATCAGGAGGTTTTTTCGCCAGAACAAAATATGATATATGTCTCTCTGTGTCTCACTGATGCAAAAAAAACCCAAAACAAAATACAAATTCTGAATAAATGCTACTGTGTTCTAACCGCGCCGGAATAAATCAAAAAAGATGACTGCTGCACGCACAATGGATCGTATTGTAGAGCTGGGGACTGTTGCCTTCCACGGACCAGTTTGCTAATTACACGCATGACACTAAAATCATACCCGGCGCTATTTGAAGCAGATTTACGAGCATGTGTTTTAATATGGCCACTGTGGAGTCAGACAGGATGATTATATCTGCCGGTATTATCAATCAGATCGGAATGTCATGCTCTGGGGTTTTTTTTGACGCGTCTGTAATCACAGCCACAGCCTAAACAGACATACACGGTTGAAGAAAGAACGCACTGTTCCCCGTGCGGTGTGCATGCCTGTAATGCGCTTCTGTGCAATGCGTTGTAGGGTTTATTATTATTATTATTATTAAGCGCACAGCAGAGAGAGTCGGGGGGGGGGGGGAGGAGAGGGTACGACACGTATAACATTGCAATTCAACTGAAATGATGAGTTTATCATTCAAGTACTCATAAACACCTCAACGCAATGCAGTCCAACCAATAACATAATTAAAAACTGCTTATTAAAACCGTTAAGAAAAGTGTTTTTTTCTGTGATACGTATCCAAACGGTTACGTATCACCATAACTCCCCTCTAATCTGAGGCACGATGCTGGTGCTGTTTCGTATTATAGCCCACATGCCCACCAGCCACCCTTATATCTAATGTAGCGACCCGTCATTATAGCCCTACATACGCCAGCGCCCACTCAGCCACTGCTGACTGATCGCCTAGACTACAGCGTAGCGGACCGCGCAGTTTTTTATGCTGGAAAAAATTGAAATAAAGAAATGGTAACGGACTGTTTTTCATTTCTAATGCACTCTAAATGTACATTTGTTTTAACTGAAATACATCATACGAAATTAGATACACCATATATAAATTATATTAAACATGTCATCTTATATCTTTTAATTTATTTATCTAATAGAGCAACTGTATTGCTTTCAGTATTTCTGTAGAACCTATTTTAAGGGCATAATTTACGACGTTATGGGAAAACGTTAAGGATAAAACACACACACACACACACACACACACACACACACACACACACACACACACACACAGAGGAATAGCTTGGTCCCGTCAGCTAACTCTTTCGGAATTTAAAATGAATACAAAGTAACTGTCCCGAATGAAAGATTACTTCCATCCTTCCCTGTTTGAAACGAAAAAAAAAAAAAATCCAGGTTCTTGAAGTCTTAACACACATGCCTCTACTGACCACAAGGGGGCAGTAACAAGGTGCAATACTGTGTGGCTACAGTGTGTGGACCAGATTTATTATACTTTTGCTCTTAAGTTTGCACACTTTTCTTTTTTTTTGCATCACAGCAAATGAAATAAAAGCATGATAAACACACACGCTCCTAGTGTAATATATAGAGGGACATATGCTTATAGATAAACACAGCAAGTGTAAACCACTATCATGCCGTTGAGGGTAAAGAGAGTAAAAGCGTTGCCTTACTGGTGCAAGGCTGTGGGCATTGCTGGTTTAAAGAAGTCAAAGTCATTGTTTAGCACTTAGATAAAAAAAAAAAAGGTTAGTCCGCGTCTGTTTAAAAATACTGCATACGTTCTGAAAGACTGCAGGGCAACTGGTTCAATCACAGTGCCACAAAACTGTGTTAAACTTTACAAACATGTTTTATAAGCACAGAAATACAGAGGCACTGCTGGTTTCGCGCTTCTGTTTTCCATTTAAAACTGTTTTGTTTATTTTTTTAAAATGAAGACGGCTTTATATATATATATATATATATATAGTTTTTTGTGTTTATTAATATGCTTTACCACACCTCTCTGTGCTTTACAATGCTTCCCTATGCTTTACCACACCTCTCTGTGCTTTACAATGCTTCCCTATGCTTTACCACACCTCTCTGTGCTTTACAATGCTTCCCTATGCTTTACCAGACCTCTCTGTGCTTTACAATGCTTCCCTATGCTTTACCAGACCTCTCTGTGCTTTACAATGCTTCCCTATGCTTTACCAGACCTCTCTGTGCTTTACAATGCTTCCCTATGCTTTACCAGACCTCTCTGTGCTTTACAATGCTTCCCTATGCTTTACCAGACCTCTCTGTGCTTTACAATGCTTCCCTATGCTTTACCAGACCTCTCTGTGCTTTACAATGCTTCCCTGTGCTTTTACCAGACCTCTCTGTGCTTTACAATGCTTCCCTATGCTTTACCAGACCTCTCTGTGCTTTACAATGCTTCCCTATGCTTTATCACACCTCTCTGTGCTTTACAATGCTTCCCTATGCTTTATCACACCTCTCTGTGCTTTATTACACTTTGCTGTGCTTTTACTGTAGGGAATTTGTTTTATCAGGGATCATCTGTTAAACTCACACAGTTGCCCTATTACACTGCCCATGCATGGCAGGTTTGTGTTCAGAGTTAACATGCGGTCCT
The DNA here is from genome assembly GCA_030684275.1 of Acipenser oxyrinchus oxyrinchus. Taxonomy (NCBI): domain Eukaryota; kingdom Metazoa; phylum Chordata; class Actinopteri; order Acipenseriformes; family Acipenseridae; genus Acipenser; species Acipenser oxyrinchus. Next base: position 989,979 of record CM060266.1, read on the forward strand.
GGCACCCGAAATGAGCGCCGGGGTGCAGCAGCACGCTTCTGTCTGACCCGGTGCTGAACCTGTGATGGAGAAAGCGTTTCTGCTGGCAGCCTGCATCCTCTCAATGTCACAGAGCGCCGTAGGCAGGGCTGGTGCATACGGTAATCAGCTCTGGAAAGCAGGCGCTGCACACACATGGCCCCTGGACCTGTTTCCTGCATAGGGCATGCTGCCCCCCTCTCCAAATAAACAGCCCGCCCGCTCGGGTCGTTTGAACTCGCCATCTGCCCAAACAGAACCAGCTAATAATAAATGATGCTTTTCCTTCCACAAACAACACCGCACCAGCTCTTAACCTCCTCCCCCTGCCCCACCACACACACAACACACACATATATATATATATATATATATATATATATATATATATATATATATATATATATATATAGACACACACACACACATATATATAGACACACACAACACACACACACATATATATATAGACACACACAACACACACACACACATATATATATATATAGACACATACATAGACACACACATATATATATAGACACACATATGTTTTGAACAGTATTATATTTTATTATGTTGCTATGAACACAGTACAAGTAGTAGTAGTAGTAGTAGTAGTAGCAGTAGCAGTAGCAGTAGTAGTAGTAGTAGTAGTAGTAGTAGTTAGAGCCAATAAAAGCAGAAAAAAAGTTTGCATTACAAATGACCACTCATGCAAACCCCCCTCCCCAATATTGTGAAACGGAAGCCAATCAAGAAAGCGAGAGGCCATGGCTGCTGTAGCAGGAACAGATAAATAAACCAAGCTGGGTTAGATTTATTAGTGGCCGCCATGCCCAGGTCCCTCTGGAGCTGAGCGCCGTGGCACTGCCGTCCAATCCCTGCGTGTCGGTCCACTCACTAGCGCTTAGCTTTACTCTCCCAACACTGCCCCCCCTTTTGGGCTGAAGGCCCCTCCGCTTTCTCTGCTTCACCCTTTTTAAGAGTTCACCACAGTAAAAGCACAGCAAGGTGTGATAAAGCACGCTGAAAGCATAGGGAAGCATTGCAAAGGACAGAGGGGTACACATTACTAAAGCCGGCACAGCTCAATAAATGATGTTAAACGCAGACCACAACAGTGGGGAAAAGCATGTCCTTATTTCTCCTTCTTTTGATTATGTTCTAATAAAATATCAGAACTTTGCACAGGAGCTGAAGCTAGTGTGGCTCCGGCAGCAACATACATGGACACAAGTGAATGTTTGATGTAATTCGACAGACTCGCCAGCAGAGGGCGAACACAGAGTTCAGTTGAGTCGTCCATTGCGCGCTGTCGAGTCACTTGGCTGTGTTACAGACAAGTCGGTGTGCAGATGGCTCGCTGTGCCATCAGACAGATTGCTGCCAAGGTCAGGGCGCCACCAAGAAGGGAGACTCTGGTGAAATTAGAAATTAAACCGTTTACAGTCCGATTGAGATATGCTGGTCTCTCCAGCCAAAAATGAAATTGACTTGGCAGACGTGCCTGTACACAGCGGGGCAGAGAACCGGGGCCAGGAGCCGCCCCAGTAAACGCGCACTGCGTCACGGGCTGTTTATCCAGAGGAAGAGAGCGAGAAAAAGAAAGAGTGAAATAGAGAGAGAAAGAAAGAAAGAGTTTTCTGGAGTGATCATCTTCTGGCTGATATTATTATTATTAATTTTGATTTACAGCCAAATATTTAGAGGGGGTGCTTTTCTTCCAAGCGATCCAAACTATTCATCATGTTGAAATGCAGCAGCCCTGTCCTGTCCCTGCTGGGAAGGGAAGAGACTCAGCATGCTTCGGATTCCCGATTAACCCTTGGCTGTGAATTTTTTTTTTTTTTTTTAAGAAATGCCAACGCATGCAGAGAACGGGCGCGCCAAACACAGCGAGGGCTGAGCTCACCCCTGCACTATAAAAAAGGCGGATTTTGACCCATGAAAAATAGACCAAGTTTAGGGCCGTCGTTAATAAGTAATTGATCGTTCTGCGGTTCGTCCTCTTCTGTTCCAATCTTGATATTTTAAAGGGAATCACATTCAGCTGTAGTAGCAGTTACTGTCTACATTACCCGTTACATAAACATCAAGCACCCGGCTGTGAGCTGGACCAAAAGGCATACTGCAGTGTACCGCCCACCACCACCAGGTGGTGACAGAGTGCAAGACGCGAAATGCATCCTCTTGAGTTTCACACGCGCCACAGTAAGATAATGAAGTCCGGCTAATTAATCACTCATTCGTTACATTGGAAAATAATTCATAAAGCATTAAAACCACACAGCTTTTTATTGTTTTATTTAATGTAGCATCCTCAAACGTAGTGCAATCCACTTTATACCAACACAGCCCCCTCAAGAGAATAATCGGACAACGTAAGCATTGGTAAGGTTTTACTGGAACTGGACAAGATGCAGCGTTCAGAACAGCGTCATACTGTGACTCAGCCGCTGACTCTTTTACAGCATTTACAGAGATCTATTAATACGATTTTGTAGCTGCACTATTTGACAAAAAATGGGAAATGGGTAACACTTTACATGGTATCTTCAATTACTTACACAAAATTACAATGTTATTGTGCAGTTACAATGTACTTACTGTGTGAATCTTTTTGCACGACACATGTAAGCACACAACTGTATCAGAAAAAAAGTTAGGATTATATCGTGCAAAAAAGATTCACACAATAAGTACATTGTAAGTAACTGTACACAATAACATTGTAATTATGTGTAAGTGTGCATGTATTTACCAAGTAACTAGTATGTTAATACAAAGTCATTGAAGACATGTAAAGTGCTAGCCCAAAATGTTAGGAATACTTTTTTTTAAAAGGTTTTTTTAAAGTGAAGAATTCTGCACATAGCTTGAATCCTGCAGCCTTTACAAAGATGACACAAATGCTACATGGTGTTCGATTCATAACTTTATTTTCTTTCATATCTCACTCGCTCCGACACCCCGCACAGGCATTGTTCTGCGCCCCCCTTTTTTGACAAGTCTATTTTTTTTAAAAAAAGCCACATTGTCCCACTCTAACAATAAGCCACCACTCTACACCTCTGTGTGTGTGAGCGTCACCCTCTATTCCGAACAGTGGGGCCCCTGTCGGTCACCCTGTATTCTGAGCGGTGGGGACCTGTCAGTCACCCTGTATTCTGAGCAGTGGGGACCTGTCAGTCACCCTGTATTCTGAGCAGTGGGGACCTGTCAGTCACCCTGTATTCTGAGCAGTGGGGACCTGTCAGTCACCCATGTATTTCTTTATTGTATTTTATTGTGACAGGGAGGTGTGATCTCAGAATGAAAACTGAGACAAAGAGAAGAGGACTTGCAGAAGCAGTGATTCAATCTGCCCATTGTTCCTGATCAAGATGAGAGAGGTTCCTTACTGCAGCCCAGAGAGACCAGTTGACATGCCGTGGAATACCAATCATGGGGGTAGCCAACGGAAGCATTGAAGCCTAACCATGTACAATACGCTACATTACATTCCACATGTTTTTCCTAATAGGTAACATTAAATTTAGTGTGTGTGTGTGTCTCTTCTTGTATAGATATCTGCACACTGGGAGAGACGCTTATAAGCTTATAAGAGACGCCCTGTTAGCTTATCATAACAAAAAAGTCATTCACACACACACACACAGGCACCAGGATGGTTAAAGTATGCAGATCTAATTGTGTGTGCTGGAGCCCCTCTTGGTGTGTGTGTGTGTGTGTGTGTGGGTGGGGGTGTGTATATATTCAATAATAGGCATGTCTGTCTCTCCCTCTGGAGGAATAGGTAGACAGTTATAGCATGCAAGGCTTCCACGTTTTATACAGCCTGGGGCCGTAGTAAAGGTTAAGAGGTACAAGTGTTCCACTGTATTAAATATTCCTGATTAAATACGAAACTGACTCTTGTCAATTCAGCCGTGCAAATTTGAAAACGCTCACTGCAAGTTAACCTTTTAAAAAGACCTGCACATTCTTGTCTCTTTTTTGTTTTAACGTTACCTAATCCTGCCACCACAAAGAAGTATTCTCCAGTATGCTAGTCACTGTAGTGAGCTGACGGTAATATACATCATAGATCTATTGTTGTCATTAATTTATAAATGGAGCCCTGCATTTTAAGTTATTTTCCTGTATCTGTCTGGTAGAGCCTCCCCAGCTGCACTGCATTGAACATTAGAGGTTTCCTTTCTGTGAAAGAAGTGGGTTTAGATTTATACATGCATGCATGTTAAAGATATATATTTGAAAAAAATATGTTTGCATTATAAGGTTGCATGTGTGTTATTTAAAAATGCAATACAATTAGTTCTAAAACAGATTTTTTTTATCCGGCAACCCACTCTGTTAACAGCCGTCTATTACAGCTATTACTGTTACCCCTACCCTGATTTGCATATCATGATGTGCACTGACCCCTCCCCTCCCCACTGTCTTGTGTAATTTCCTTATAACGCGAATGTTCTAAACGCATAATGTGAATTCCGTGTTCCCCTTAACATTCCGAATTGCACGAGGCGACTCTTCAAATACACAACGTTCCACCAGGTAATAAGCAGAAATATATCATTAGAATAATATTAAAAAGCAGAAACAACAATTTAAAAAAAATAAAGTATAAATGCAAACTTTTTTAATGTATACATTTTTAACGCAAGATTTTTGTTTTTTTGCAAATTTTTCGAAGACTAAGTGGAACAGATATCTAAGATGGCAAAATATTGATTTGTTCTGTAAACGTTTTTTTCATTATAGTACTTTAAACACCAATGAAAATAAAAGAGTGCAGTGAAACTGCGATTATCCGAACTTCGGTTATCCAAACATCCCGGTTATCCAAATACCCTGGTTATCTGAACACCCGAATTAACCGAACAACCCTGTCTCAACCTGTCCTGTTGTGTGCTGTGCTCTTCTGCCCTGCTTGCAAATAATATATACGGACCAGCCCTCAATCTCTCGTATCTACAGAACAGCACAATGCTGTATATAGTTACAGGCAAAGGGGTGAATTGTATCTGTTTAGGAGGTTTCTTGTGTGGTGAAAATCATGTACAAAAATGTCAGTGACATAATTCGATTATTAGAACTCCCCCTGGTCCCAATCAGATTGTTTTACTGTATTAAAAAAAAAAATGTAATTTTTGTTCTGAGCAGATTTTCCTTTTATTTTACCACCAAGGGCTGTACATTTTAGCAGCTTTAAATAGCGTGATTCTGCAGGACTTTCCGAATGCAAATCCAAGTGCAACAAGACTGAGCCAAGGGAATCATTGATTCTGACATCCTCGTTTGATACTGCATTTTAACATTTAAGCAAAAAAATAAAATAAATCAAATAAATTCATAATAACCTGCATCAGAGATATATAGCACGACTCGCTGTGTTTAATTAAAACCAGCCACACGGTACTTTAAAAAGTAAACATTCTAATTAAAATAATTGTGTATAATCACTTGACTGTGATCGAGCTCCCCTTTGACAAGTAATATAAATAAATAATAATTTCGTGAATGTTTTCTTTTTTTTTTGAGGTTATCCGCGAAAGAAAAACACCAAAAGAACTATTTATCATTCTGAAGTTTTGAAAACTGATTGCATTTAATATTAAACATATGGGAGCACTTACTGTGAATCTTAAAGGTGTAGAGCTCCATTTGGGTTTGAGAAGTAGATATTAATACCAGCACGGCCATTTTATTGACACCCGCATCCTAATCAGGGGTGGAGTCCATTCCTGCTTTTCCATTCCAATTCCATTGTCGATTCATTTTTAAAATCTGTTCCAATTCCCATTCCCTTTTAATCAATTCCGACACATCATTGATCAAAATTGCAATTAGCAGCATTCTGTTGATTTTTTTAAATTGAAGCCACTGTGTGTTTGTTAATTCAACAGGCTTCAAAAGAAGCTGTTGATCAAATCACAACAATTATTATGTCTCTGAAATATCAATTCCAATTCCTTTGAAGGAAACGGAATTGGGAATTGATTTTAAAAAGGGATTGGAAATGAAATGGGAACTGAAAACCAGGAATTTACCCCAGCCCTGTATTATGGTCATAAATACCCACCCGACTTATAGTTCAGCAACATAACAGTAATAAAAATACAGACACACTCATTAGAGAGTTATGATTGAAGTTTTACAGCTGCTATCAGCCTGCATTTCAATATGACAGCAATATTGTTTGGATTATAGGTCAGATTGGGTTAGCTGGATTTATTTATACTAACACCCCCAAAAAACCCCAAAAACACAGGACTAGGTTAAATAAATGATAAGAATGTGTAAATCCAAGATGGAAGTATAGAACATTCATTTCCCACCTATAGTGGCTTTCCTAAACATTCTGTGTGTTTGCAACTAAGCAGAATTCTAAAAGATAAGAGTCATAGACATTCTTATCCTTTATTGAACTGAGCCGCTCACAGTGACAGCAGCAGACCTTTACTGAACCTAGTAAAGAAGGAAAAAGGGCACTGAATTGCTGCAGCAAACCAAAAATGTTTTAGGGGTGTAGGAATAAAAGCCAGGAACAAAAGCCAGCAGACTCTTCTGTGATTGACACAATTTGTGAAGCGGCTGACTCTTTTTTTTTTGGGGGGGGGAAATCTTCCCCTTTTAAAGCTCGGCTCAATAGGCACAAAAGCCTTTAACCTCCTGGATTGTGGAATTCCCTGACTAAGGGAACTGAAATCCTTTTTTTACTCCATTCAGTTTTTTTTTGTTCTTCTGTTTGCCAAAGCTAATGAGCAGCTGCCTGCAGCCAGCCCTGAACGATGTCTGTCAAGAACATCACTCCAGAAAGGCCATATTGCATTATTGTATTTAACGCCAGGCTCGAAATTAAATCTAAGTTTACGGTCGCTGTCATTGCTGTACTTTGTAATGGCTACGATCCCAATGCAATTGTTGTTGGGAGCTGTGCTTGAAGTACACACACACATACACACGCATGCATGCATGCACACACACGCACAAACACACATGCACACACATGCACACGCACGCACACACACATAGGCAAATATTAGCAAAGCCCAGTCTTCCCCCAGTCAGGAAGGGAGTGTGAAATAGCTCCCACACAGAGGATATACAGACAGAATATCCTCTTGGTCGGTTCCAGGGTTTGGGTCAATTCCTGTTTTTCAATTCCAATTCCCAATTCCCTTTTAGTCAATTTCAACACATCACTGCAACCCAAATTGCAATGGGCAGCACTCTGTTAAAATTAGCTTCTCACTGTGGCAACACATTACTTAAAATGAAGTCACTGTTTGTTAATTAAATTGGCTTCAAATTAAAGCAATTGAACAAGCACAACAACCATTATGACTCTAAAATCTCATTTGTTTTTTTATTAGTTTTTTTTTTCCCAGAAAGGAAACATCCACACAATAAAGTTCCCAAACCAGAAATAACCGACCAAGATACATTTGTCTTGGGGGCTTGTAAGGGGTGTGAACTTGCCTCTTATTCCTCTTAGAATCACAATGGATGATTTTTGTAGTTTTGATGTTTAAGACAACGATTAAACTCGGCTGAGCCATTTGGTTGATGTTCTGCGAAATTACCACACATTTTTATCCTTTTTTTTTAAAAAAAAACTCTTTATCAGAATGACTAACTTAATACAGATATGGGATTATACTTTCCCAACACTGCAAACCTCTCTACAGCTCTAGCAAAGATAACTCCTCTCAGAACTGGAGATAACCCCACTAAAACAAAATGCAGACCGCTGTTTCAGCCCAGGAAAGATAAATCTAGTTAAATTAAAGAAAAAGAAAACCACATTTCAAATATGTGTACTTAATTTATATATATATATATATATATATATATATTGTTATATTGTTATTATTATTTTTTTTTTTTAAGTACAGGACATTATTTTAAACTATTCGATTATCTTAGAGTAGTACTCCTCCACTTTTTCTCCCTACATGGGCTATGGTAGAAAAAACTGCAGGCTAACAAACTGCAGTTGTAATGCATTGCGGCCTGTCGTTTGAGAAGTCTGTGGGAAGCCGGAGGGCTGGGATAGGGAGAGGGGGCTGGGATGGGGGGAGGGGAAGGGTAGTGTCTCAGCAGTGGAGCTCCGTTGCCTGTATTCCCTACAGTTCCTGCTTTCCAGACATGCCACGGAGCCAGCCCGGTTAATCAACAAAGAAAAAATGTACAGGGCTCCCTGGGAGACAGACGGGGTCAAAGGTCAGGAGTGCAGTCCCTTCTGGTCAATTAAAACCCATTCAGCTTCACAGGACCGCCCCCTTCTCTCTCTTTATATACCTATCTGTGTATCTCTATCTATCTATCAATCTATCTTTCTATTTTTAAATCTATCTGCTGGTAACATTTAAAAAATCATGTCCATGAAAAATAACGAAATACAGCGATTGTTGTTCGTATTCCTATAAAATGTAATTTACTGTGACATTATTTACAGAAGTATAACTACATTCACGTGTGTTTTTCTTTCTGATTCTGTGCAATGATAAATCTGCTTCCTACTTCGTGCTAGCTCTCTACCTACCTTTTAATTTTAATTTGCGGATCACTCTAATACTGATGACTCAAGTTAAGACTTTTTTGATTAATATATGAAACAAAGTTTATTTTCCTTAATCTGGGACTGTTTCTCCAGTGTGTCTAGTTTTGTTTTATGTGGTTCACACTCAATTATTTATATAACACTTAATAATCTTGAAGAAAAACAGACCTATATAGGGGATATGGTCCAATTGCAATACGTGTTGAACAAATTATCTAACTAAATACTTGAAAACACTACCCTTTAAATTCCTGTTGGACTTTCTTCTGATGTTCATAAATTCAGCTATAATGTGTCACAAGCTTTCAAGACTTGGGGTTAATTATTGTTCAGTTAGTCCAATTAAAAGGTATCACATCTCCTTGTCTTTGTCTATCATCTCTGGACACAGGGCTATCAAGGGCTATAACATGTACAATGTGAACACAAATATAATATGATGGGGTATACCTAGCGATGCATTTGTTAATCATATACTGTGAATAACATCTAATCAAATGATCTGCAAGGTATTATGCATGGCCCAGGAGCAAAGGGCAGTGAAAGACATTCTACCCCTACCCCCAAAAAACAAACATTATTCATTGTATAGTATGGATTACACAACAGTACAAAGGTTAATATGGTGAATCTACTGCCTGTTTTTTTTTTCCTTATGACTCTTTGAAAACTATCTATCTATCTATCTATCTATCTATCTATCTATCTATCTATCTATCTATCTATATATATATATATATATATATATATATATATATATATATATATATATATATATATATATATATACACATAGACCAAACAGGTAACTATATTTATTACAGTACAGGCAAAAACTAGAAACAATTCAGACTCCGCCGCCGTCCTTACAGCACCATTTAAAAAGTATCACTGCGATAAAGATAGATGCCGTTTGCTTTGTTTGCATTTGATGTAGTTTTGTTAGCATTAAAAAAAAAACAACAATTGCACACAGCCATCATGATGTTGCTGTTGTTGTTATTATATGGTACTTTTGTAAAATCTCCATCTGGATAAGATAATCATTACAATTAGTGTAAACTGCAGGAAGGAGGGAGCAATTTCTATTCGGGGTAGTTTCTTATTAGTTTTATTCTGTTAAAAATGTTGTTTTCCTTTCTGCAAATGTGTGTTTGCTTTAAAACAGGCCCCAGAAGACCATCCTCCGTCTCACAGTCTTGTTCTTTTTTTTTTTTTACATTCTCCCTGTTTTTAAATCTTTGAACTGTTTGTTGCAATCTCACAAATGCACACACACACACACACACACAAATATATCTATATCTATATCTATATATATATGATATCCGCTTGGATAGAAATAGTTATTTCTCCCTCTGTGAAGCTGCTTGCCTTTTTTTTTTCTTTCTGTGTTTTTTTTTTTTTTTTTTTTTTTTTTACAGCCTGATTCTGTGCAGCACAGCTCATTTTATGATCCTCGGCGCTACGCTGCATATTTTTTTTCACAGTCCGCTCTCTTTAATTTCAAAGCCTGGGAACCGCTTGAGAGCCCTCCTTTCACACAGCTCTGCAGGGCTGTAAGTAGGGCAAAGCGAGACCAATATAGTTATTTTCCCCCCTCTCCTCTGAACCGCATTCACGAGCCTGTCACTACCAGAGAAGAAGCAATAAAGGTCACAGACTTTGTCTGGAGCGTAACCTGTGCAATATGCTGCAGGAGCAGCAGCAGCAGCAAAGGCAGACGGCTCTCCTGAGCGGAAAAATAATGGGGAAGGAATGAGGAGGAAAACAAAAGCAAAACGAGTTCTCGACCCTGGAAATGAAGAAGAAAAACAACAAGAAGACGACGAGGAAGAAGGAGGAGAAGGAGAAGAAACAGAGGTAAGAATGTGTGCCCTGCAAAGTTGCCAGGTTTTTTTGTTTTTTTTTTTGTCACGAGGATAGATTGTAATTAAACAGGGCTCGACTGTTTTACAGCATGGGCTGCAGCTGAAGAGAAGAAAACAAATGCAGGCTGCCAAGGAGAGAGCAGACGGAAATTCATCACCAGCAGCCGGCCTCCACAAGCCCAGAATGGAAGTCTATACCGACGAGGTTTTTGTCTTTGTTTTGCTGTTTTTTGTATTTTTTTATTTAACGTATGGCTCTGTATATGCATTCTGTAGCAGCACGTTGTATGTTAGTAGAATTTTTTTTTATTTTTTTTTATTCAGCCCAAATGTGTTCGTGGCAGGCCTTGCTTTTCTTTTAGTAAATGTAAAATGTATATTGTTTACTGGCCCAGCAATTGCATGGTACTAATTTTTTTTTTTAAGACTTTAACTATTGTTTTTTTTTTTTTAAAGATAGAAAGTGCCTTGTTGTACAGTTATATATATTTTTTATATATATTCTATTCTTAGAATATCTTTAAAAAAAACACTTGCCATATGTAGCACATCCTTAGGTGTAAACAGGTTGTCCCTTACATGACGTGAGTAATTTCTTATGCAAATAGACCCCTCAATATGTATTTTGTAATGCAGAGTTTCAGTCGATGGCTCGTAGGTGCTTGGTTGGTCAGTGTTTTCCCGAACATTCTGATAAATAATGACTCTGTGGGTCATTCCCAGGAACACATTTTGCTGCAGAACTTGAATTACAGTCAGTAAAACACTGAGAACTATTTGCATATCCCTCTGGAGAAGAATGAAATTTGAACCCACCCCGGGGGTTTGTCACATTGAACAGGTACTGCCCCAGGAGCCCTACGCCCTATTTTCTAACCCCAGTATACATGCTCAGAAAAAATAAAAAACTTCCCAAATATTAATTATCTTCTTTCTTTTTCTTTGCATAGGGATTTGATTTACAAGCTAATAATCCGGATAACTTATCCGATTGCGACTCCACTAGAGAGGTAACCCGAAACATTTCACGAATACAATGCTGCCTTTAAAAAAAAAAAAAAAAAAAAGACTGCCGTTTTCTGGCTGTTTTACACATTTGGCACGCCGACAAGCAGTGGGTTCATCCTTTTTTTTTTTTTCTTGCTGTTACAGGAATCTGATTACCTGCAGTCAAGGCCTAAATCGGAACTAATTGCAATGGTTCTGTGCATGCAAAGGGAAATGGAGGGTTTGAGAGAACAAATACGCTGTCTCACAGGTAAACACACACACACACACACACATGTACGTGCCCTTTATTACAGTTATTTTAACTCATGCATTCCAATTCTCGTTCAGATTTACTTTGTGTACACTCAGACGTTTAAAGCTCTCCTGTGGCCCCAAGAAAGCTTTCAAACACTCTCCAAATACAGCTGGCACACAAGAGTGTAACCATAAACCTGCCCCCCCTGCAACACTGTACCCACAGTGGATTGGTTCCACGTGGTATTCCTAACTGATGTGTTTCTGACATCCGCTTACGACAGTGTTGCAATGGGGACAGGTTAGCGGTTACACCCGGATGTTCGAGAGCAGACATGTTTGAGAACCACTGAGCTGTTTTTTTTTTTTTCATGTGATGACTGATACAGGAAAGAATATAAAAAGCAAATCCAAAAAGAAGAAGAAGAAGAAGAAGAAGAAGAAGAAGAAGAAGAAGAAGAAGAAGAAGAAGAAAAATATGAAGAAGAAGAATATGAAGATATTGGTTAAGATAAAATGTAGAAACACGAAAAAAGTTCAAACAACAAACATTTTGACGAAAAAAAAAAGACCTCAGCTTTGTCATTGAACTGAAGTTCCTGTTTTAGTGGTTGCAAATTTTGCACTGTTTGAGGGTTTAACAGTTTCGGATGATTGGTTGATAAAACTGTGATGTCTCATTCAGACCCGTACCTTTGAAAATTTCTCTTTGATCGTATTTCGATCCGTGTCTTCGACAGCTTGCGGGAAGCTAGCCCGGAACATCGAGGCTCTGATTGAGAAAACTCAAACCTGGGTGAGTGGAGATGACAGCAAGCAGGACGTTCAAACGGACGGTCAGCAGGCACTCATTCCGTACGCGATGCCGGCCGCTGTAGTGGTCAACGGGCAGTGGGTTGAACAGGCCTCCCCGGGACAGGGGGTTCTGACAGAGCCGGGGCAGGAGCCACAGAGGAAAGGACTGTACGTTCTCCCTGAGGTACGGGCACCGGACCGGAATAAATTTGTAAAAACACAAAAATACAAATTTTGTAAAAACACAAAGTTTACAGTTTACTTTTTTTTCTTGACATCTGAAGGAGTGCTTTTGTCTGAAATGTCCTGAAATAAATGCTTTCTTAAATCATTTAACCCTTTTAAATTATATTTAATCCATAACTAAAACGTTGCTTAAAATGATTATTGCGATGGCAGTAATATTTTGGTTACCTTAAATGTTTTTTTGTTTTGTTTTGTTTTGTTGTACTTCAAAATACAGCACTAGAGATAAACTGCAGCATCCTGTACTGTGCTATGGGGCATGCGGTCTGGTTACAGCCAGACCATTGAAGTGAGGGGGTGAGAGTAGCACTTAGCTCTTATATTAGCTATTAGTTATTAGCATATAAAAAATAATGAATATTAAGGCTTATTTGCATGGTAAACATGATTTCCCCATGACTAAGACTTTGCAGTAGATTAGCTATAGATTAACAATAGCTTCCATTGATTCCCTATGCTTTAGGGCACCTTTCTATGCTTTAAAAAAATATATATATATATATATAAAAGAAAAAACAGATGGGGAAAGTTACCTTAAAAGGAATTTAAAAAAAGACTGTAAATCACAACGACTAAAAACAATCCCAATGCTTTCTAATCTTTTTTTTTTAGTATATAACGCAGGATCTTCTAGACCACTGCAACACGACTTCGACGGCTCAGAAACTGACCAATGACCTGCTGCGAGGCCTGTACGAGAGGGAGTGCCTGGCGTCTCACTCCATCTCCGGAATCGTTTACAACAAAAAGGGATGCCCCAAGCCAGCCCTCCCGGCAGACGAAGTCCAGGCTGTATTAAGTGAGCCCAATTCACTACTTAATGATCAGCAAACCTCGCGCCCCCTGTGTGAAAACATGACGAGGGCTCGGTTTCAATAATCTGTAGGTCTAAATCAATCTCGTTGGTGTTTTCCCTCCAGCGATGTCAATTCATTCATTGGCCTCCAAATTAGCATAACCCTTCTGTCTCGATTTTTTTTTCCATTATTTTTTCGGGGTAATTAAAAAAAAAAAAACTCTATGGAGTTCGAGAACTTGCTGTCGAAACTTTTGAAAAAAACAAAAAACATATCTGCATTGTAAAATAGATATAGATAGGAAATTTAACATGGTACAATTGTGCACGCAGTGACTGAAGGGGAGATAGTAAAAAATGCTACATAGATTATACACAAATACAACAGAATAGAGGTTTATAAGTGCTAAAGTGGGGTTATTAAAATTGGAATACATTGAAAATTATTTAGAACATGAACATTTGAAGTCGTGACTTGTGTTTAACTTCATCTAGACCATGCAGGTCTAGACTTCAATCAAGTCTCCTCTTTCCCTTCTTTTTTCTAGGCTGAAAACATTTACATTTTTTTACCCTGTCCTCACAGCTCATGCCAGCGAGTCCTGGGGTTGGCCTTGTCTTCTCAAGTGCAATAAAAAGTTATTTTAAAAAAGTCTTTATAGTGACGTGACCAAAACTGGACACAGTAGCCTAGGTTTGGGGGGGGCTGGGGGGGGGACCTTTCCTAGAGTTGCATTCCACTGAACGATTGCTTCATCTTGCATACAGTAATTCATGTTTTTTTTTATGCGTTTACAGGAACAGTGCAACATTTTTTCCCTGGAAAGACCGATGCTGAAATTAAAGGCTACATCAGACAAAAACTGCAAAATGAAGCCAAGAGGCTGAGAAGAAAACCACAGCCTCCCGAGATCAAGGACAGCTGAACACCTCTGTCAAGGAAGGAAGGAAGGGAGAGAACCCTTTCTACAGAGACTGTGTCTTGAAATCAGCCTGGCACACCACAGAATAGATCTGTTCTGCTGTGTTAGACATAAAACATAAAGACATAAAACAGTAAAGCAAAGGAAATATCTAGTGTGTGTGTGTGTGTCTATATATATATAGACACACACATATACATACAGTATATTAGTGGTCCTCAAGGTTTGTGTCCATAAAAAAATAACATTTTGTGTATTTCTCAAAAGGTTGAGGACAGGATTACATTTTCCCTTTTGACATTTAACATCAAGTTCCAAAAAGGAAAACTAAAATGACATTTTATTAATAAATGCCACAAAAGCAGAGATTGATCAAGCGCGCGGATGGACAGTAACAGACTCCCAATCGATCATTACTGCAGCTTTCCTGATTACGCTGCAAGTCCACAGCTTTGAGGATCACTGATATGCAAATATATTTGCGGCTCCCTTTAAAAAGTCAACAGAACAGCTTCCAGTTTCTATCCCAGATAGCACAGGGGGTGCCTTGTATGCTTAAGTATTCATTCCCCACCCTACTATTGAACAATTTAACGTATAAGGATTTTTTTTTAAATAAATGACTGTTTAATAAAAAAATAAAAAAAACGTACTTAGTGGTAACCATTGATTCCTCTCTGTATGATCTATGTATCTTTGAAGTTTTGCTTCCTACGTTGATTGTCCAGTACCATGATGAATTCTCCTGTTGTTTAATAGGACTCACTCTGTTCAGGGACCAAGGCTGACATGGCTGTTTAACCTGCTAACAAAAATAAATAAAAATAAACCAGTTTTAAAAATGCCTCGGGGATTATCATGAATGAAAACCATACAGTTTTTTTTTTTTAAGAAAAGGTCTAGTGCAATTTTGTCAGCCTGCTGCAAATCCAATTGTGTAGCAGTTCCAACAGCAATAGTTCCAGACCCTGGTTTTGTCAATTCATCATATTGCCTTGTGTAATAAACTCCAACTGTAAAAAAATTAAAAAAGACAAAAATGTTTTTTGTATCTTCTCTGCAGAAAATTCAGGGTGTAAAACAAAGTTAGAGACAAGCCAGTCAAAGTCAGATCTCATTAGAGAATGACCAGCACCTTTTTTTTTTTTTTTTTTTTAAACTTTTTGTTTCTGCTTAATGAGGTGTGTTATGCAGTTATGGGCCGTTTAATTGATCGGTCTTTGCAATTGTGCTTTATTTCGAAAAGAAAGAAAGAAAGAAAGAAAGAAAGAAAGAAAGAAAGAAAGAAAGAAAGAAAGCGTGTGATAAATGTCTGGAGAAGATTAGTTCTAAATCAAGGCGGTTATCATCAAAAAGAAGGACTGGTGGGAAATACCAAGATAAACTACTGATTTCTGATTCCTACATAAAACGTATAAAAATGCTGGAAACACACATTTAAAAAAGCAAAGCTACTAAGATTGGAAAAACAGAAGTCTGATTTATTCTAATAACATGATGTTAGCAGGAAATACGTTTGAATAGAAGGAGAGAGAGAGAGAGAGAGAGAGAGAGAGAGAGAGAGAGAGAGAGAGAGAGAGAGCAACAGCAATGGTAGGGGGAGGTGCTGGAGATGCAAAGCGAGATTCAATGCCACTCATTTACTTTGATTTCCCCTTTGACCTCTAACCGCTGCACACCCTGAAATGGTCAGTTTCATTTATGGTGCTGATGGAGCCTGTGCTTTCCATGCCATCTGCACAATGGCAAGAGAGCCGGGCCAGGGGAGAAGGCTGGGAGAGACGTCTTCAAATATAGGCCTATCCAATTACAAAACAATTACTATGCAGGGCGGAGCTAGTCAGCGTTAGTTTAAATGGTGATAACGGAAATGTAGTTATGCATGAAAACTTGTTTTTAATGAAGTTCCTATTTTTTATTTATTTTGTATTTATTTGTTAAAGTGGAGACAATGCCATGCTAGTGTGGATTGTCTTTCGTTTTATAACAGCGACTGCCCTTCAGCAGCTAAAATGCCACGACAGAGTCCAGAGAGCTGTTTGTTTTTTAAGAATTAGTTTCAAATAAAAAGCATGTGGGGCTTCGTGGCAGAATGTTCAGCCCAAAAGGTTCTGAAGTGGCAAGTTTGAGGATCAGCTTGTGTTCTCTCTGCTTTCCAGTTGCGTGTGTTCCATAGGACCTGTAAATTCCACGGACAATGCCATCATCAGCCGAAATCTTGTAGCTAATTATTTAAATAGTTCAGTTTATCAGTGACTTTTCTTCTTCACGAAGTATTATCTAGTGATTGCTGAGTATCCTGTTGGATCCTGATTCTCCTTGGATATAGAGAGCCGTTTGCTGTTTTGGAATTCTCTGTACTCTATTTTATATATATATATATATATATATATATATATATATATATATATATATATATATACATACATACATAAGTAGTTTTAGAAGAAATGAAATGAGATAATGAAAAATACAGAAGAATAGTGGAAAATAAACAGACTCAATGCCGGAAGGTTTAAATAGAAAGGAATACTAGATCGTTACTCATTAACTATGTAGTAAATGACATCACAAGCACATTAATAGATTTAAATTGAAATAAATAGGTGGTTACCATGGCATCAAAAGTCTACCTCCACTGTCTGCTTTCAACACACTTCCCTCCACACACAATCTATATATATATATATATATATATATATATATAGATTGTGTGTGGAGAGGGGGCGCAGTGTAACCAGCAGGGAAGCTGGAGGGGAAGTAAATTATGATTAAATATCCCCTCCCTTTGAGATTTAATATCTTATTTATAACGATTTGCTCCCGCTGGGTAAAGAGCATTGAAAGAAAAACACAACACGCGCTCCTGCCCCGCAAGAGTCCACAACACACACACACACACACAAATAAAAAAAAAAGTAGAAAACAAACGCAGTGTCGCACAGCGCGGCGCGATTACACGCCACATTTATCCTCCATTTGTCAAATGGATCCCTTTTTTTTGTTTGCAAAAGATGCAAAAATTGGATTTGGAAAGTCGTATTGGGGTGCTGATGAGTGGGGAGGGGAGGGGTACAATTTTATCTTAAGATTAAGTAGCAATTTTTTTTAAAAAAACAGTTTTAAATTTTTTAGACTTAGATTGGTAGTATTAGAAACAGTGGCAGCACAGACACTGGAGTGGCAGCTTTTTGCACAAGGAGTGAATTTTGGAGGCACTAGTTTAAGTCTCTCAGAGGCCTTTTTAAAAGAAAAAAGAGCTGCGTGTGTGGGACCTCTGTGTGTGTGTGTTTGTTTCTGTAAAGTAATCTGCTTTTCCACTCAGTTTATTGGGCTTCTCTTTCCACCCTTCCCCTTCCTCCCTACCCCTTTTGAATAAGTACACCGTGGGCTATTTTCATGTTGTCTTTTTGGTTGTTTGTCATTTTTGTTGTGTGTAAATAGAGTACAGAGAAGAGAGAAGAACCTCTCTGAACCCCCGAGACCACGTCAGAAGCACAACCACAATGCAGGCCGTATGGTGAGTGCTGAAGAGATGGAGGTAATCAATGAGTGAGGGAGACAGGCCTTCCATTGACAGCAGGAGGCCTAGGCTGGTTGCCACGGCAACCTGGGCCTGCTGGGCCTCCTCAGCCTGGGCCTTGCCTCGCTTTTCTGCAGCCTAACATCTGCTTTCCACTGGGATGTGGGGAATTGACGGAAAGAGCAGATGAGGACCCTTAAAAAGCGAGCACAGAGAAAGAGAGCGGGAAGGTGGGAGGGAGGGAATAGAG
Organism: Acipenser oxyrinchus oxyrinchus; assembly: GCA_030684275.1. NCBI lineage: Eukaryota > Metazoa > Chordata > Actinopteri > Acipenseriformes > Acipenseridae > Acipenser > Acipenser oxyrinchus. The sequence continues at coordinate 1,008,218 of CM060266.1, forward strand.
GGAGAAAGAGAAAGAGAGACAAATTAGGCCCCCCCGCCCAATGAGGGGAGTGTAATTTATTTATTATCACGAGGAAGAGGTTGTTCCACAGAGTGGTTTGATTAATGTCCAGGCCTCCATCTTGTCAGTCTGTTTTTGTCTCCTGAAAGGAAAACAAAGCACAGGGGGGGTCTGATTTTAATGGGAGCCGCTCTCTCTCCTTTTTATGTTGCCTGGGCCTGTCTACGGTGATTGATAGCTCAGACAATGATTGGACAGACCCCAGCTATCCAGCTTATCAGGGGTATCAGCTGTAGGGGGGGGGGTGGGGAGGCTTGAGTCAGAACGAGAGGCGGAGGAATCAGATCCCTCCAATTACAAAGGAAGAATGAAAAGAAAGAGAGAGAGAGAGAGAGAGAGAGAGAGAGAGAGAGAGAGAGAGAGGACAGCTTTGCTGTTTTCTTTTTTTTTTTTTTGAAGATCTGCAGACCTCTACCTGTTATTAAGATAACATCGTCAGTGTCAGTTCTCTCGCTTTCAGTTCTTAGTCAAGGCCCAGTTCCCAGTTCTGGGTCAAGGCCTTCTTTCTATTGTTTGCAATCTCTGTTTCCCGAAGCCAGACCCCTTGTTTTTTATATGTGTTTTGTTTATGTTTTTTCTTTTTATCTCCAATTTTGATAATGTACCAAAGTCATAAAGCAACCAGAATGGATAAAGAAGGGAGAGGAGAGTTCGTGAAACTAGAGCAAGATTGCTTATAAGAGCAGTTTAAATAAATTAAATTAGCAGTGGGGGAGGGAGGGAGGGGGAACGGGAACCATTTTAGGAAAAATATAAAAATGCATGTGATGTGAAATAAAAATAAATTATAGGTAGAATGTGGATCCATTTTATATATGCTCATCAGAATAATAATAATTAAAAAAAAAAAAAAATCTATGCTTTCCTACACTGGTGCACAAATGGCTTCTTCCTACGTGATCAATTACTGGATGAGGTCCTTGTAAAAATATTTTAAAAGAGAGCAACTAAAAGTCCAGCTCAAAGTGTGATTCTCAGCAGGTCTGAGAATGGGGATTACTGTTTGTTAAACCTGTATCCCAGAACAATAAGAAAATAAACATAGCTACTGCTGTAGGAGAGTGGAGTGCCATGACTGTATAAGACGTCTGAGTTTTACAGAACGAGGATGAGAAAGACTTGATTGCTCCCATGAGCTGAGTCAAGTGCATGTACTTTTTTTTTTTTTTTTTTTTTAAACTGAACAACAAACAAAACTTGTTTTTTAAAACCCGACTGTAAGAACAGGAAAAGTTTAGAACGAGAGGCGGCTTTTAATCGTGATCAAACACAGGTCTTTTTTTTTTTTTTAAGATTTGTATTCTTCCATTGACGGAAAGCAGTCCCTTAAAAACATTTTCCTTAGTTCTGTTTTGTGATGCACAGGAATAATAATAATAATAATAATAATAATAATAATAATAATAATAATAATAATAATAATAATAATAATAATAATAATAATACCAGCTTCTAACATATAATGTAATGTAGTGATGCTCACACATATATCACCTTAAGTTTCCTATGTATCTATTTTATAATGCAGATCTGTTTTTTATTTTGTTTTGGTTTTTTTAAAGTTACGGCAGGGAGCAACTTCTCGAACTCCATAGAGTTTTCACAAACTGTTTTAAAATGTCTAAAAATGTAATTTAAAAGGTCTGAGTGAAGGGGATAGATAGATAGATAGATAGATAGATAGATAGATAGATAGATAGATAGATAGATGGGCCGCAGTGAATCACAAAGTTATAATTGCATTGAAGGGTCTAGACAACGTATAGAGTTCATTGGAAAAGTCACGTAAGGCGATGTGTCATCACATCGGTTAATTATAACATTTTGACTTAACATAGCCTAATTACGACTTTTATTTCTTATGGACGGAGATCCAGCCCTAGTGTGTGTATGTATCTATATATATATATATATATATATATATATATATATATATATATATATATAGCAGTGGTATCTATATTGTATAGCACCTGTCTTTGAGTGCCCTTTCAGCCTGCTCTCTGGGGATGGACACTGTTTGTATATCTAGGCAGAGATGTGGCTGTGGTCTGTGAGGCTTATTAGAGTGCTGCTGACTATGACAGTGTGCAAATCACATGGCAGCTGAGACACAGGGAGTCATGGAGAACACATCAGGATCCCCGGACTGGGGGACATCGACGGGACATCCCGTCAGGCTCATACTGGGCTGGGAAACAAGGAATGATCCGGCTTAACTGGAAATGAAAATAAACGAGATTTCAAAATGCCTGGGGAGATTTTGCCAGTCTGCTAAAAAGCCAGTCGTGTAGCAGTTCCAACAGCAATGGTTCCAGACACTGGTTTTGTCAATCCATCATATTGACTTGTGTAATAAACTCCACCGCTTGTAATCGCATTTTAGTATTATACAGTTAGCGCTTAGGGTTGTGTGTCGTAAGGCTGTGAATCTCTGGAAATCAGATGACAAAACCTACAACATGTAGAATCAGAAATTCTGACTTGTCAAGTCAACGGCCAAAGATGAACATATTTTATTGAGTTTAATTCTTGCACCATTCGTTTGGAGTTAAAGTTTAATGAGGGTATCCCAAAGCTGATGTTTGTGTTTTTTTTTTCTTTTTTAATAATGAGCTAAAAACCAAAACGTGCCCTTGTTAATTTCTGTACAGCGCTACACATCAAACAGCAGCGCAATACTAATTTACTGTTAGCGTGGCGTGACCATGAACGAACTCAACTCTGGTTCATATGCATGCTGTTATTGCAGATGGCGATTTCAAGGCTGTGTCTTGGGCGAATTCAAAAATATAGAAAACACTGTCTTTCGGGATTACGATTACAGCTGCTTGACTTAGATTGCCGGCAGAGACAGCCTGTTAAAAATAGCTTTGCGATGAGAAGGGGGAGGAGGGTGGGAGGAGGGGTCAGCAAATTGAATTGGTTCTGCTTTACAAATTTAATTTACAAGGAGGGAGGCCACTAACGCAGATCTCTAAACCCAATGCCCTGTTTTGTTTTTAATGGAGAAATTGATTTTTACCGCCCTCCGCATTGTACAGAGATGTGATGTTTATTTGGCACATTAAGAAAGAAAGCTCTTTGTCCTTCTGCTTACATAACCTGATTGCCACATTGTAAGCTGGTGGGAAATGTGAAGACGTCTGTCAATTAAGCAGCAACAGCCTTAATTCTGATTGGCAGACAAAACGAATACCCAGAAGTCAATGTGGTAAATGTGCTTTACCGGCGTGTTTGGGGTGACAGGCGGTTTTGTTATCTTGTGAGTGCAGGAGAACACACAGTTGAACAATGGTAGCAGAAAGTATGGTGCAGAAAACAAAACTGAGCAATGCTTTTCAAAGCAGTTTGGATTGATTTGCGAGTACTGTTCACTGAAGCAGAAAACTTCAGATTTTACATGCAATCATGCCGATTGCTTGAATTCATTTCATGATTTATGTAGTCAACTTTTGATTATAATTATTTAATGGCGGAACTGAAAGTATCCAATATAATCACAACTACATAAATGTGAGTGTTTTACACAGCAGGGTTGAATAGGAGGGGAGGGTACGATTGTGTTCTGAAGAATATGGATTTGACGAATGGAGCAAATTTTCAAATGACAAACATCCACAGGTCTGATGTAATCGAATTCAGTCTAAATGCTTGTATGAAAATGTACCACTGTAAATTTGCGAGGTAATTTTGCAGTCCCCCACACCATGCTTTTCCCAACGGTTACACTCCGCATTTACCAGTTTACCATGTTTTTTAAAATGTGCTTTACAATATCTCTCTGGTCTTTACCATGCTTACCCATGCTTTCTCTGTGCTTTGGTACACTTATTTAGCTTTGCTTTTACTGTGTTAAACTTTTAAAAGGACAATCGCAGACTGAAAATAGATAAAACCGCATAAAAACAAAACAAAGGGCAACATTTAACTTAAGGAGGACACAAAATACAACAAAAATGCCCAATGCAGAAACCAGTTAGACATTAACAAACTGGGTTCAAGAGAGGGTTGGAACCTGGTCTCTCAGACAGCCGGAACTACCATGTGGGGTGTAAACAAACTGGACTGCCAAAAAGGCCTGCTCTATAATAAATTAGAAGGCGCAGAAGGCAGCTCGCGGAGGAATGTTGGAAACACATGCTGAGGAATTCCACCTTAATTTAAAGCAGAGCATTGCCCTGAAACCCTGAACCATTATTAGGAGAGGAGTCTGTTTCTAATAAGTTCCGGAGCAAGTAGCTGGAGGGGGCTGAGTTAATGCTGGGTTGAATCCACTTAAGAGAGGCCATATTCCAGCTGGCGATAAATCCACTGTACCACTGGCTGTGTGCATGTATGGCCAGCATGCAATCGGCGATTATACAGGGAATGAACCGATACCTACAGTGACTCAGGAGTTACCACAGGTTCAGACCAGCAAACAGCGTTAAGATGTCCGGTTGCATTTTTATTATCTGCAAAGGCACATCTGCATACCTGCCTTTCTGCAGGCCTGTTTATTGAAACCGATAGTTTTGAAAAGACTTCTGGTCGAAATGCTGGTCATTTGATTTGTCGAAGCAAAAAAATGTTATTATTGTTTGACATTTTGGGTTCATCATGCACACCCACATCTGCATTGATGGGCTTGGGAGGTCTGGCCAGTATATCAACACAATAATACACTCATGAAAGTTACAGGGGCGAAAGGAAATACTGCTGCATTTTTATGCTTGACATATCAGTTTGAGCATTACAGGGACTTGGCCTGTTTTGTCAGTTTCCTTCCTTGTGGAGACTTGACCGAGCAAGCACTATAAATAAGCACACACACACACACAAACGCACACACCCTCGCTCCCAGCTGTTGTTTGCTGGCGCTGTGATTTCCAGCACTAATTATTCAGGTCCTAACAGCAGCTTTGAAGGAAGCATGGAGGTCAGGGACGTTTTGATCCCTTTTTTAAAAAAAAAAATTGGCGAAGGCCTCCCCCCCCCCCCATCACCTCTGGGATCAGGACCCTCTGGTGCTGTTAAGTGAGTCCAGAGTGAGATTGATCGAGGTCAGCTCCCTGATTGCGCCCCCGGGCCGCCTGGTGACTCCCAGCCCTCGACAGAAAATGAAAAACCAGTAGGAAGTCCCCAATAAACAAAATATCGAAGATCACGCAGTTATCAAAGTTCAACCCCCTTAGCAGCCGGGAACGTGACAGAGACAGCATGTGTTGAATGTTTCTTTTCCATGTATTTATTTATTTTATTTTACCAAACTATTTTTAAAAGGTCTGGTGCTGGCAATTTTGTCAGCTTGCTAAAAAGCCAGTCGTGTAGCAGTTCCAACAGCACTGGCTTTGTCAATCCATCATATTGACTTGTGTAATGAACCTCACCGATTGTAAAAACTTTTTTTTTTAATTTTGTCTGCAGAAAATTCAGGGTGTAAAACAAAACACAATTTAGATACAAGCCAGGCAAAGGCAGATCTCATTAGAGAATGACTGCAGTACTTAAAAAAAGAAAACTTTTCGTTTCTGTTTTAAGAAGCGTCTTCCACCGAAAGACAGGAGAAAGAAAGAAAGATGGATACGTGGAGTGAAAGAAAGAAAGATGGGCAGAAGGAAAGAAAGAAAGAAAGAAATAGAAAATGAAAAGACACAAGGAAAGAAAGAAAGTTTGTTATACCAAAAGTGTCACTCAGTGACAGGGGCTGGGTCCTTTAACTGAAAAAAAAAATGTATATATAGGATTTGAAGCGGGTCACATTTGCACTGCACTCTGGAGACAGGTGTGGTGTTGTCAGGAAGGTGAGGGATGGTCGTTTACCTGGCTGAGGGTGTCATTCTTCAAGGCTTTACAAAACCATTCGTTTCCCTCCCTCTCTGCCTGAAGTTAATGAGGTGATGTCGTCTTGCTCATTTTTTCTCTCTCTGTTATAAGAAAACAAAATTAATTGTGCTTCGGGGAAAAACAAGTAGGCAAACCAGTAAACTCCCTCCCTCTCCTCTCGAGTAGAAAAGACCCCACCCCACCCCAAAAGGATACCGTTGCGGTAATGAAGCACCCCGATAACCCCCCTCTCCCATTACAATCTAACGATGCAGCAGTTTCTCTCCCTTATTGTTTTGTGTTCTGTCTCTCCCTCTGCCGGTGGCATGTGTTTGCAGTGAGCATCAATCCCTCTTTGCCATCCTTCCAGGCGCATTTGTCAGCTTTTGGTGACGTGACTTAGTTTGGGGAAAAAAAATAATAATAATTTGCTAAATGTGTTATTTATTTGTATCTACAGTTATGACTAAAAGTTTTGCATCACCTAGAATTTTGGGATTGAGACATTATATTATATATATGTCATACTTGTACATGCTAGAACCAAAGTCATTGTATTTATCTTGCTCTTAATTGTATTATTACTTGCACTGTGATTCTTGAAATGTACATTTGTTTACGACTGTAAGTCGCCCTGGATAAGGGCGTCTGCTAAGAAATAAATTATATATATATATCATCATTTAGATATTTTTTTTAACATCATGTAATCAAAGAAACTACAAAATGGTATCGCAAAAAAAAAAAAAAAGTCTTCCAGAAGCCATAATAGTAGTACATGTATTTCATGTTAGATTTCAAAATGTCACATTTTTCAGTTTTGGTCAGTTTTTCTGTTTAAGTATATGGGAAAACTACAAAAGCCGTATGTAATTCAATATGTTAACGTAAACATTATTCAGCAGGTTGCATTTGACTTCATGAAGCAAAATTAGTTAATTGTATAGGGTGATGCAAAACTTCTCGCCATAGCTGCATTAATTTGAACCCACTTTGTTGTGCTTGCTTATTAAATAGGCATGGTGCTTGCTGCAGTACTTTCTCTGCCTCGTTGCAGTGGGAAGCCCATCAGTACTTTTACTCCCCAGGCTTGTCAATACATCATCTTTCACAAGAACTATATTTATAAAATTAAAATTAAAATAATTTATAAAATAAAATAAATACATCTAAATGACACATTTTACTGTAGGAATACCATGTTTCCTTAAAAGCACAATACTAGTGAATAGAAGTAATAAAAATAAACCATCAGCATGGTTTTACCATCAGCATGGTTTTACCATCAGCGTGATTTCCTGGTTTCTGGGATCGCGGGAGACACAGCGTTTGGAAGCAAGTTCCAAAGTGTCCTGGTGCAATAGTTTCCATCAGCCTTTGCAAGCCTTAACTTGTTAAGTACCAAATAAAATGTTCTTTAAAAAAAAAAACAGAACACAAGCTGTATCTATTGATGTAATTAATTTGCTACATTGCATTTAGACTTCACTTTTGCAGGAAACAAAATTAAAGCAAGCATCAGAATAGTTAAAGAGAACATTTAAATAACAGGTAGATGCCAGTTTAAAAAAATGCTCCAAAAAATTACAAAAGTAGCCTGTCCTTAAAATAAGGACAATGTCACTTAATGGGTAAAGCAACTGCTGTGTCTCCAATGAGTCACATGGCTTTGTGATTCCACCAACCCGGAAACCAAATTGGCTGGGCATAAAAACAGTTGATTTTTAAAATGCTAGAATAGAAAGAGTACTCGTGACAATAGGGCCTTTTGCAATTATCATATCACCAAAAACGCATGTTAGCAGTCAAACAAGCACAGCATTCAAGGCAAAAATAATTAATTTATCAGGTTGTGGTCCTTCAAAACTTTTATTAAGAAAGTATTATTTTCCCCTTCTCTATCTCCCACTACTGCCACCAGCCACCCGGTTCTCCTGTTAAAAAAAATCCCACCTAATTAAGCCGTTTCATTTTATTTTTACAGCACATTTATCTTGAGGCGTGAGCACAGCAGAGGGCTCCACTGTGACACACACCTGCAGAGAGAGAGGGAGAGAAGAGAGGAGAGACAGAAAGGGAGAAAATGGACAGAGTGGCATAGTAGCTGGGTCAAGATAAAAAATGTAATAAATTCTGTGCTTAAAGACAGATACTCTATCGGTCCCTTTCAGTCAGTATAGATTTTAGTTTCCACTTATTTTTTTCTCAGATGCATACAGTTTGTATTCATTCTTTTTATTTTTTAAAAGGCCTGCTTTTCTTAATAAACTAAATTACAATGCAACTATTTAACACGGTTGGTGTTGGCTGTACCTTGAAATAAAAAGCAGATCGCTTGTTTATTGCGATGGACACAGCTTGTCTTTGTGCTCCTCTGCTCTGTTCTGTTCTGTTCTGCCAGGCAGCTTGTGAGTACTGAGGTGAGCAGTGTTGTTTTTTTTCTCCCGGTCCCCTCGACTGGAGTGCGAGGACGCGCTGCAGCAAGGAGATAATGCCCATTAGCTCCTCAATCTTGCGAGCATAATGTGTTTTTGACGTACGATTACGCTACGGGCCCCAGAGGTGAGTGCAAGATGACACCATGATGGAGTATCAGATACTGCCGACAGATTTAGAGTGGGCCATGGAGGACAGCAAGCAGGGAGTGTGCGTGCGTGCGAGTGTGTGTATGTGTGCATGCCTGTCTCTGTGCGTGTGTAACGATTCACTGTGGATCGATGAATCATGATGCTTTCTTTACATGCTATATCGCATAGTAATGAGGCATGGATCGCTTGTACCGTATAGCTCATTGTAGTTTTGAATGAATTATTACTCTTAACAAGTATTATGTTTTTATTAATAAAAGAAAGTGATGTATATGAAGCTATTTTTAAACTACTGTTTTGGCTTATTTTTTAAACAACACTGTCATGGTCATCAGCCCTCTAATTAATGTAAACTCACTTCTCACAAATACATATATATAAGAAAGCTCTCAATGTCATAAGAAAGAGCGACTTACAATTGTTACAAGATATCACATTGTACATTATTCATTATTTCATTTATTATTTACCCTTGCTCAAGGGTACAGCAGCAGTGTCCCCAACCTGGGATTAAACCCACGACCCTCCGGTCAAGAGTCCAGAGCCCTAACCATTACTCCACACTGCTGCCCGTTGTATGCATACTTCTTGTTTGATCAGATTTTGTATCTATACTTATTTTAGAATGATTTTTAAAACGATAATAATAATAATAATAATAATAATAATAATAATAATAATAATAATAATAATAATAAAACACTGTTCCCCAAAGCACCAGCTTACAAGCAAAAGTGCCAGTCTGTGTTGCACAGTCTAATTGCAGTATAGCATTTTGTTTTTCTTTCTCAAGGAAAAAGGGGGGCTGAGTATTGCGACACTCGATATATTGTGTGTAAAAGGGTGCGTTTGACAAACCTCTCATCTAACAAACGATGTCTTGTACAGAAAGACCAAGACGAGGGGCGTTCCAGAGACTGGGGGGCTAAGTGCTTAAAGATGGGACAGTGCTGGGGTCTGTTTGTCTAGGGGATTAGGTTACCACATTTACAGCAGGTCACAGAGGCAAGCTATCCGATGCGATGATCAGAGACAGCCGGGCAAGAAGGGAGGCAGGGGCCCACAGCAGCAAGACAGAGAGTACTGGAAACACAAGAATATCAATTCTTTCAAAGTACGCGTCTGTTCTGCTGCAGAGTGATGAAAAGATCTGCCCCTGACTAATGCTGTTTTTTCAAATGTAATGACCTATAAAGGAAAGGAGAGAACCCTTACAAAAGTTTACCGCTGTGTTTTCGCAAGGCAGTTTTACCATGCTTTTCCTATAGTTTCCCCCTGGTTTGACAGGTTTATTAATAATGCTTTACCATACCTCGCTATTCTTTACAATGCTTACATATGCTTTGCCATGATTTCACAGAGCTTTATTACACTTTGCTATGAGAAACTGTTATAAGGGAAACACTCTCAAGTATAGCAGAAAGTGTGTTATTTATTTCAGCCGTTATTTTTGCATATGATTTATAAATCCTGTCACCGGAGAAATCACAAACAGAAATGCCACCGAATACATTACCAGCAGTGTTTGATTCAAATATTGATCTATACCTCTCACCATTGCCGCATTTGCCAAAACTAATACATAACCATTGTTTGCTAAATAAGTTTGCACAAGTTCCAGGGGTGCATTGGTTGCCATTGGCATTTTGCAAACAGTAATAATACTAAAAAAAAGAGTTTCAATCTAAAATGTGCTTACTAATTCAAATTTAGTGTCCCCCCCCCTCCTAATTTAGGATCATGTCTTCATGACCTCAGGCTGGGAACCTGACCTTTGACCCCCCCGCCCCCGCCCCCGCCCGCTGTGTGCGTGAGTCAGGCCACGGGAACAGGAACATCTGCAGGATGAAGCGGGCAGCTGTGTGAGATTACACAGAGCTCCATTCATCTGCCAGCCCAGGGTCATAAAGAGAGGGAGAGCGAGACAGAGAGAGAGAGAGGGAGGTGGACAAAAAGAAAGAAGGTTGAATAAAGAAGGAAAGATAGAAAAACTGATAAAGGCCGCGGGGCTGTACAGGGGGTGAGTCATGCACACAGGGGAGCGCAGGCTCACTTCCCGGCTGTGCGGAGTCGCCGGTCTTCACTGGGGATTTCCGAAGGGAGCGTCGCATTGGCTCTGGTGCTCCCGCGGGTTAGGGATGCAAAACCGGCCGGGACTGTTTCTCCTCATCACGCTACAGCAGACCCGACCGGCCAGGCTTCCAGCGAGCTCGGAGCGGACACCTGCAGGGCTGGCCTTTGTCCTCCAGAAGCCGGTAGCTCGCTGATTGATTAACAGAGCGAGCAGAGAGAACAATAAAATACCAATCCCAAACAAATCCACTGTCCCAGATAGAATTGCCACCCCTGCAAATAATACCTTAACTCACACCACACAGGTAAAACGCACGTAAAGAAAGTAGCGACGTAGAGGAACACTTTCAAGAAGGGGGTGGAGGAGGGCGATTATGGGACGAGAAGAAGGAATCCTTTCCTTATCAGTCCCCATTACACAGCAACAAACTGACAGCTTACCACAGGACGATATAACAGCCCATTGATAAGCTGTCTGTCTGAGAAGCAGGCAAAGTACAGTAAAAAAAAAAAGGCATCGCAAAGACTGACTGTGAGCCCGGAGAGTAGCAGCAACTTGCGATTGATATATTATTATTATTATTTCTTAGCAGACGCCCTTATTCAAGGCGACTTACAATTGTTACAAGATATCACATTATTTTTACATTCAATTACATTATTTTTTACACATTATTTTTACACAGTTACCCATTTAAACAGTTGGGTTTTTACTGGAGCAATCTAGGTAAAGTACCTTGCTCAAGGGTACAGCAGCAGTGTCCCCTACCTGGGATTAAACCCACGACCCTCCGGTCAAGAGTCCAGAGCCCTAACCACTACTCCACACTGCTGCCCATATAGTATCTCGTGAGGGTTAAGTTTATCAATTTTTTTTTCTTCATTATTCATCCCTGACGTTCATTTGTAAAACACTGCCAACCACACTACCAGTTTAATTCCTAATCTCTTTCACATAATAAATAAATAGATAAATAAATAAATAAAAATAGAATGGAGTCTTTGGTTACTCCAGAAAAAAATGTTGCAAGGGGGTAAATTTGGAATCTT
>CM060266.1:1022296-1267296 GCA_030684275.1 Acipenser oxyrinchus oxyrinchus
TTTAATAATCAGTTTTATTAAAAACATAACAGCAGTACTTACTGTTACCGGACCCTTGATATTTGTGTCCGGTTCATCGGTTCCAAAGCAGGAACCGGGGACCCGGTTTCAAAGGAACCGGTTCGCTCATCTCAAGTTTAAATATTAACAGAACGTTCAGAACTGTACAAGTTTCAGAATCCATTTAAACATTTCTGTTAGCATATACAGCATTATAACCACCCCTCACTCCTTTCCTTCGTTTAAATATCTTTTAGTTCTTTCCTTTTTCGTTCAGTATATTGTGCAAAGGGTTTTCCCCTAAGTAACACACACACACACACACACACACACACACACACACACACACACACACACACACACACACACACACACATAAAAATAAATCTGCTTCTTCCTGTTATCTAATCACAAACTGCCCCACAGCACGTGACAGGAAGTGATTTCTTACCAGGAAGCAGCGGCAGCTTTTAACCCGTGGGAGAACCACTTAATCACGTGACTCCTAGGAGACCCAGCGTTTGGAAGGGTGTTCCAAAGGCTGCTGTGAAACTGAGTTATTCGGAGACAGGCCAGCAATTGGAACTACAGAATAAAACGAAGCATACAAAACGAGAGACATGCATGCAAGATTTCTGAAAACGAATATGTGACGTTTGTGTGTCCACCAACGCGGGCGCGGCTGTGCCGTTTCAGCATCCGCGGCTGGCGAGCAAAGGGTTAAGCCCGCAAATCCGCAAAACCCGGTTAATGAAGGCCTTGGCGTTTTGCTGCAGATTAAGCACCAATTTGCATAGTAACTTTATTCATTTCCAACCGCCGCCAAGCCAAGCCAGTTTGTCCTTTTTGGACACAGTCAAGCGTAGCCTCCGGGGGAGTTTGACAAATGAATTTCCAAGCCGCTGTTTTCCAGGGTAGAGACGGGGCACGGCGCTGACAGTAATTGATAGCCGGCGTGGTAAATAGCGCAGAACTTTTTTTAATAGAAGTGCAAGAGGTATTTCAATAGTCCGGTAATGGAGAAATATGAAGCGGAGGGAGGAGGGAGCGTCTCTGTGTTTCTGGAGCACTTCACCGGCTACAATCACCCTGCAGCCCCCCCAGGAGATAGCCCGTTTGTTCTACCTTACCCCCAGCCCTGTGTGAGAGAGTGGGGTGAGTTTGAACGGTCTCAGGCTAGTTTACACGAAGGGACGAGGGGTCTGGTCTGTTAAATCTAAAGGAAGCCAGACTCGTTTAGCTCATGGTGCTAATGGGTAATGTTTCTGGCTTACCGTTCCCTCTGTGCCCTGGCTGCCTTTTTCGTTTGCTTTGTCCGCTGTTAGGGGGCTTTCCTTTCGCTAATAAATGATCCTACCGCGCCTCATGGTTCTGCTCCCTGCGTGTCTCGCAACACAAGTCCCTCCCCAGGTTAAATGACCTAGGATGAGCAAGACTACATGAAAGTAAGGCTACTAATCTAATATGGTACTAGAAGTGATTTTTAAAAAAGAATGCAATGTGTTTGCTATAACATGTCTTGAGATCTACATAGCAGAACTACGGAATTAACGAGAACGCTTTCCACCCTTAATACCAGAACGACATCAGCACCAACACCGACCCAAAACGCAGCAAAGAGAATTGTGCTGTGAATATAACACTATTTAAATGAACCAGGTTCTCAATCAGGGAGACTGAGGGGTCCAGACTGCATCGGCGCCAAGACTAACGTCGCCCAAACGTACAAAGGTGCCAATCTACACAATAAAAGCCCCGCAACTTTACACGAGACACTTGAAGTGTCTAACCAAAAACACGCCACCAGCGGCGTCTTTAACTGTCGAATCAGCTCTTTACGGAGAACAGGGGGGGGACTCGGAAGAAAACGACATTGAGATCCGTTTACATTCCTGTAGGAAAGAAAAATGTTGAAATGTTTGACACTAATTGATAGCAAACGTTGTAAACAGTTCATAACACCTTATCTGTTTCCTAGTGAAAGTGCTCGCCTCTCTCCCCGGGAAGGGTGATTAATAGGGGCCATCACTCACTGTCCCGGCTCGCTGAAAGGCAGCCGCACGCCCATCCCTCCTCTGGACTGCGATAACAAGCAGCAGGAATAATGAGGGGTGTCATTCCACTTTTCATTTTGATGGCAAGTCGTTACGGGAGTCAAAGCCGGGGCCATGCTGCCATGAATCAAGCCGCTGTGGTATGAAATTAAAACAAAACAGAACAGGCCGGCCGCCTGCGCTTACCTGCGATGTTAAAGAGACAGCGCGCTTTCGCTTTTCCCTGGGTTTATTTTTCTTCCCCTTTCTGTTAGTGGTGTTAGAAAATAAGACGTCCAGTTTTTCTATGTGATGTGTTGCTATGCTTGTTTGTGTGTATTTCTTTAAATCCCACACAAAGGCAAGCTGGTGGAAAGTTATTGATAAGGATACGCGTTCTTTATTTGGGTATGATATACCGGTAATGATACATTGTCGGTGTCTTGTAATCTCGTGTGATATATCTTACTAGCAGCGCCTGTGTGTACGCGTGCGTGTACGTGTACGCGTGCGTGTCAAATGCATGCATTGTGAGTATGTTCTAGAACGATCGAGGCTACAAAAAGCTGTCCCTGGAGAATTTTTTAATTATTATTTTACTTTTCGTTCTTAAAAAAAGTTTTCAAAGTGCAGCAACCTCACAGGGACACACAGACAAACACACACAGCACTTCTTTGCTCGGGATAAGTAAGGTATAGGTGGCTGATGCAAACTAGACCGATTCCCACAGTGTCGTAAAAGGCTCTTTAAAACAAAAAATAAACAACAATAAACGCTCTGGCTTTTCAGGGGATAGGCGGATCAATCTGGCCTCTTAGTCGAGTCTTCATCAGACAGTCAAATGTCATCCAGTTACCAACAAATCCACAACACCATTCAACAGTATCATTTCTTTTTGTGTGTATTTAGTTATTTAAAATGATAACATTATAGAGATCGGTACGGCACAGTTAATGATGACAGGTACAGGGTTCAAACAATGTTGCATGATATTCAGAGGCAGAGAGGTGTGGCTTGCAGTGTTGGGAGTTACACGGCGACTCCCATCTGATTAACTGGTCTGTTATGCGCATCGCTGGGAGATGTCTGATTCGATCTGGAAGACACAAGATACATTTACATTTTAAAACATCGCCCAGTTACTCTCAAGAGCACCAAATGTAATCTGCCTCCCTTAGAAAGTTTTAAAACTTCTGGTCCACAGCAGATCAGACTTGTAAGGTATTGAAACAGATTTACAAAGCATTGCCTCTCCTGTCTTTAATTAACTCTAAATATTGCTTGCTTTAGCCCAGTGGGATTAGGAGTGTATGGCAAGGCTGGTACGACAGACCTCAATCAGCAATAATCCGGGACTATTTTAAAGTGATATGTACCGAGCGTGTCGTTATTGGTACAGTATTTTGTAAAGCAGGGTTACAGAGAGCTGCTTACATAGCAGTTTGCTGGTCTGGATGTCAAGGGTTAAACTCTGATACTCCTGTTATTACAAGTAAGACGTGGTACTTTTGGTATTACAGTACTAGCTCATCAAGTCTGAAGCCACAATGCATGTTTGTTTATTCAGCGAGCATAAACACAAGCGTTTAATGTATTCATAGCTGGGACGTAGGGCTTAATGATAAATCCAGCCTGACACTAACAGCGGATTTTAATTCTGTACGCAGAAACACCGTACCATGCACGCACCAGCACTGTCAATTACATACCAAATGCATTACTGGCTTAAACAAAGCGGGTTAGTTAAACTTAGTGTCAAAACAGCTATTACTAGTAACTAGCACAAGACAACGCTTGCGACAGACGCGGTCTAGATAGGTTAAAACCACACAGACCAAAGTTTGTATTATTATTATTATTATTATTATTATTATTATTATTATTATTAAAACATCAATAATCATGGAATAATCAAACGCAAGCTGCATGATGTCTATATACATATAAAGTGAGATGATGAGCGCCCTCTACCGTTAAATATATGTCAATGTTTTTCTTTCCATATATTTTCTCCCATTTCCCATATACTTTTTCTATTTATAAATTTAACTATACGTTTCTCTTTCTCCGTTTGTTTTTCTTCTACCTTCAAAATATCATTTACTGTTGTTACTTCAATTCCCCTTAATTTTCTGTTGAATCTGTTTCGTTGCTGAATATATGTATTGAATTTTCCGAATATTTGTTCCACTGTTTCCGCAATTACTACGTATCTTAGTATCTTCCTCGCTGTTTTTTCCTTTCCCCATGTGTTTGTATTTCCCTGCTTTTGAGTGGTTTTTTTTATTGCTTTTCTACTGTGTGTAGCATGTACACAGAAACAGACACGTCCACACATGGTGTACGATTTGGCCAATCAGAGAGAAGCTACGGACGGTTACAGCCAATAAGAAGGTAAGCAAACTCCACAAGAGCCAACGAAACGACGGGATTCGCCAGAATATGTGTATCTCGCCTATCCAATCGGTATTGTTAAATCTTTCTTTCCTTTTTTCACATCGACTAATCAGTAATTTAGCTTGACACTATTCATTTGCATATCTAAAGCATTCATTTAGAAGGAATACACACACACACACACACACACACACACACACACACACACACACACACACACACACACACACACACACACACACACACACACACACACACACATATATATTTGGATATTAGATAAAAGGGGAGATTAGATAAAGGGGCATTCAGAACAGAAAATAGGAGGCACTCTTTTACACAGAGAATTGTGAGGGTCTGGAACCAACTCCCCAGTAATGTTGTTGAAGCTGACACCCTGGGATC
The DNA here is from genome assembly GCA_030684275.1 of Acipenser oxyrinchus oxyrinchus. NCBI lineage: Eukaryota > Metazoa > Chordata > Actinopteri > Acipenseriformes > Acipenseridae > Acipenser > Acipenser oxyrinchus. The sequence continues at coordinate 1,027,133 of CM060266.1, forward strand.
CTTCAAGAAACTGCTTGATGAGATTCTGGGATCAATAAGCTACTAACAACCAAACAAGCAAGATGGGCTGAATGTTCTCCTCTCCTTTGTAAACTTTCTTATGTTCTTTTATATATATGCCAGTTAAAACATGCTCCAAAAATGTGCAAAGTAACCTGAGGATAATGGGATTTCATAGGTTAAGGTTTCACAGCACGTATTATGCTAAAGTGAGATCCATGAACAGCATTTAATTTGACATCATTTAAAACCAAGTGAAATTTCGGCTAAGATGCGTTTCTGCGGTGTGGCCACAGGGTGGCAGTACCGGGCAATAAATTAGATACTTGGATCGATAGAATGATGGCGGTACTTTGGGTATAAAGAGTGGAGCAGTGCACGGTACCAGCAGGGAGCGCCATAACCCCTTTCTTATTATTATAATTTTTTTTTACAATAGTGCTCTGTAAAAAACTTTAGTAGCAATTACTAGGCGCAATACATTGAATCAATCCCCCCCCATTTGCTATTTGTTTATCACAAAACTAAATCTCTTTAAGCAAATGCAAAACAATAACGTGCCAAACAAAAACAAAAATACTGATGAGGGACGTTTGAAAAAACGGCTTGAACTGTGACCTAGTAAATATTGCCAGCTATTGTGCAAAGCTGGTTTAAATGTGAAAGCGATTCTGAAAAAAAAATCAAATAAACAAATGCCTAAACACTAATCTCCATGCTATCTGAGTTTTGTTTTATTTATCAAGTGGTTGGCATCTGTGTATAAGGCATGCAAAACAGTCGAGCTGTTAAACCTGGTCCATTTCTGATTTTAAAATGTGGTTTTGCATATAAACAATGCTATATTTGCACTGCCATTTTTCACCCCCCTGTCCTGTCCCCCCCCCAGTTTTTCTCATGGTTATGTTTATTAATATGCTTTACCATACCTCGCTATGCTTACCTATACTTTACCATGCTTTTACTATGCTTTATTATGCTTTGCTGTGCTTTTACTGTGGGAAACTTATATGTTTGTTTGTTTTTTGTACATGGGAGCCTAATTGCCTAAATAGGAATGCATGAACTGGTGTTTTTCAATCTACTGTAGGTAACAACCTGCAATGCAAACAAACCTTTCATCTCTAGCAATCTTTTCAAATCGCTTGTTTGCATTTGACAGACAAACACACTTGTGTGCACGCGTTGTGTTTGAAGTGTGTTTGCAGAACTCCTTATCTCCTCTCTCAGAGCTGTGGTGGCTGTACACTGGCCCTTCTTCAGGCAGGTAGCTGGCAGGTGGTTTACCGCCACCGTTTTCACACGCTGTTTGCATTGCAGGCTGGAGGCTAACCTCTTATCCCGGCTGATCGTGTGAATTCCAAAATGAGATCACTGTGCAAACTTGGCATTGCAAACTTGAAGCCTCGCGGCTGACTGATCACTGTTGATTCGATTCAGATCTTTCTTTCCTTTCCTGTTTCCATCCGCCAGAGGCATGCACACGCACTTTTAGAAATAACCCAAATAAACCCAAAATGACTTTTCGATTTAAAGTCTTTCTCACTGTCTTTCGATTACACAATGCCCTAGTTAGACCCCTCCTACAATACTGTGTGCTATTTTAATAATTACATATTATTGATGAAGGTGCAGAGAAGGGCTGCGAGGCTCGTCCCAGGACTGGATGAAGGTGCAGAGAAGGGCTGTGAGGCTCGTCCCAGGACTGGATGAAGGTGCAGAGAAGGGCTGCTAGGCTCGTCCCAGGACTGGATGAAGGTGCAGTGAAGGGCTGCTAGGCTCGTCCCAGGACTGGATGAAGGTGCAGAGAAGGGCTGCTAGGCTCGTCCCAGGACTGGATGAAGGTGCAGAGAAGGGTTGCGAGGCTCGTCCCAGGACTGGATGGAGGTGCAGAGAAGGGCTGCGAGGCTGGTCCCAGGACTGGATGAAGGTGCAGTGAAGGGCTGCTAGGCTCGTCCCAGGACTGGATGAAGGTGCAGAGAAGGGCTGCGAGGCTCGTCCCAGGACTGGATGGAGGTGCAGAGAAGGGGTGCGAGGCTGGTCCCAGGACTGGATGGCATGACCTAGGAGGACAGGTTAAAATAATTACACCGCTTCAGCCTAGAAAAAAGAAGGGAAAGATGGGACTTGATTGAAGATAAGATCATTATAGATAAAGTTAACCCAAGACATGACTTCGAACTCAGCACAGAGAAGAATAGGAGGGCATAAATGGAAGCTGAGTAAAATTAGTTTAAAACAGAAGGTAGGAAGCACTTTTTTACAAATGTGACAAGTGCATGGAATAGCCTACTGGGTGACATTTTTTTAAAAAAGCACTAGATTCTGTGCTTTTAAATGAGTTCCTCCCCAACAGGAACTAGCCTTGATGGGCCAAATGGCCTTTTCTCGCTCCCAAACTTTTCTTATGTTCTTATGACAGTCAATGCCAGACTTCTGGAGTTGAAGTCTTTCTCTGTGTCTTCAGTGGCTTTTACAGAACTCATCTTTTAGAAATATGAAATACAAACTCGATCAATTCAATGACTGGGCTTTGCAATGCTTTCACTGTGCTTTAGTACCATTTGCTGTGCTTTCACTATGGGAAACCTGCACACAGACTGTATTTGTGGACAAGAAGGATCAGGTGCTGTACAGCCGGCTCACATCTGCAATGCATTTGAACCTAAATTTGAAAATGCCAACTTGGAATATTATCTGGCCTCCCCCAACCTGCCTACGGAACCATTCCCAGGGAATTCTAGAGAGAGAGAGAGAGAGAGAGAGAGAGAGAGAGAGAGAGAGAGAGAAACTGCACTCAAAACCAGCTCAGCCTGAACTGAGTTTCGATCGTGGCATTCATTGAGAAAAGAATCTCAGTGCACTCCAGCACGCACACACACACACACACACACACAGAGGGTGGGGCGAGATTCCTTTGTAAGAGATGCATGCAGGTGTTTTGCAGCATTGTGTGTATTGATGCAAGGTACTGTGCAAATGTATAGATTCATTATCATTGCTTTATAATAGCACAGCCATGAGCAGCATTACCAGCAATGGCAGCTCAGTAGATATGGAGCAGATCAAACTGATATCAGCCCACTGTCTGCCTGGTACTGGTAAGGTATTGTGGTACAGCAATGGATAACCATTTTGGTTGGACGTGTATGAATACATCAACATGAGTCCCCCTAACCCCTTCCTGACTGGGGGGGAGACACACACACTCCCTAGAAAGGCTGCAATGTGTTTATTTTAAAGGCTGGGTGCCAGGTGTTTTATAAAGGTGTTTTCCAAGCTGAAACAATTAGCTCAGTCAGTGTTTACTGTGAAAAGTAAATACAAGCCTTGTTTAAATTCACTACAGTATTTTTATTTATTTTTTTGCAGTTTCCAATAGCTATAATATGCATTGACCAGGCCAACTCTCTTTGCTTACTCTATCTATCTATCTATCTATCTATCTATCTATCTATCTATCTATCTATCTATCGTTTTCATTTTTGAACACTCTCAAGACCTATCTATCTAATGATGATTCAGATGAGTAAATTGCAATTATTTTACAGTATCTAATGTGCTGTTTGACCCTGGTGATGATGATCTGCTAAATTAGGCGAAACTGACATTGCATTTCCATACTTTGAATACAACTTCTTGTCGGTTTCGGCGAGACTTGTGATTTGCCTGCGATTTGGTCTGGCAATGCAAATCTCAGGGAGGGCTCGCTGGCTTTCCTTTGTCACCCTGTCGCTGCAGACACAATAGCTTTCGCACACTGCACTTTCACACCCTGCACACAAGCACCACACTGTATTTATATTAATGCACATGTTAAATTAAGAGGAAAGAGAACCATGTTTTTCCCATGGTTGCATGGTGCACAGTTTACCATGCTTTGTTAATATGCTTTATCATACCTCTCTGGGTTTTGCAATGCTAACCTAGGCTTTGCCTTTCACTTTATTACACTTTTAATATTACTTTTTATAAAAAGCTCTTGGAGCTTGTTTAGTATGTGATGCCTTTTATTAAATAAGTTTCACAAAATATATTCATATACATGCTGATAAAGGGGCAGTCTGAGTCCTTCAATTATCCCTCAACAGTTTTAATTTCCTTTTAGACGATGTAAAGCCGCCCTGAATGTGGTCCCACATCTCCAATCTCTCGTCTTGATCGCTATCGCTTTCTGTTCTGGGGGATCTGGGGTTTTGCCTTGGAGCTGTGTTTTGAATGGAATCATGAATAGTTTCCTTTTTTTAATCAGCAGCTTTCTATCAGCCACTAGCACAACAGAAACGGTAACAATAACAAACATTTTGCAACCGCGCTGAGACGAAACTCTCCACTCAGGATTCCCCTTCCCTGGATAATATTTAACTAGCAACAGCAGGTAACTAATACAGGGCCTCAAGAGAAACCAGTCATTAGAGAGACCAGTCGTTACAGTACAGAGTAATTGGGGCCAGTGTTCAGACCATCCAGTTGTTCTGATAATTGAATTATGACACTGACATTTTTTATATGACTTGCCCCAATCAAGAAACCTCCTAAACAGATACAATTCACCTCTTTGCCTGTAAGTATATAACCTACAGCACTGTGCTGTTCTGTAGATACGAGATTGAGGGCTGGTCCGCGCATTTTCTTTGCAAACAGGGCAGAAGAGCACAGGGCAGGCTGACAAGGGGCTGTTCGGATAACCGTGGTATTCGGATAACAGAGGTGTTCGGATAACCGGGGTTTGGATAATCGAAGATTGATCGTACTCTGATGTAGCCAGACATCATCTCAGTGTGGAAGTGGATTGCTTTTAATAGAAACTACTTTCAAAGGGAGAAATGATTCATTTAAAATGATTCTACATTAAGTCCAAAGTATTCACATTTGCTGCAAACAAAAATCCTTTTTTAAACTCGTTTTTAAACAAGCTCTAAAATATTGGGCTCGGAATCGAATTTCCTGTTCCTGTTAAAGAATTCCTTTTAAAGGCATATTAAAACGTTTTTTTTTATTGCTCGCAGAGATATTCACAAAGGCTTCTAAACTCACAACAACTACCTTCTGTATTATTCTAACAATGCAGATTTTAACTTGGACAATATCGTACGATACTACCTGCCTCTCTAGATTAACCTCCACGAATATTTACTCAAGTCACAAAGGGCAGGGCTTAATATTCAACTTGACAGAGGGAGGAGAGAGAGAGAGAGACACACACACACACACACACACAGACAATGCACCTGCTAGCATACACCTGATTCTCAGACTGCAGAGCGGTGAGGGAAATTGCTGGAGGGACTGAGAAAGAAAGAAAGAAAGAAAGAAAGAAAGAAAGAAAGAAAGAAAGAAATCGAGATTTTGAAACAAACAAACAAACAGAAAAGCATGTTGGTGAACGATTTTTCTCTCAGTTTGCAGTCAGTGATATCCAGAGTATGACTTTGCATAGCTAACCCTGCTGATTATACACGCTCAGCCCGGGTGCAGTGGCTCACTTAGCAAAGGATTAAAGGAATCCTTCAGAGGGGAACTTGTACAAACAGGTGAGGCTCTTATTTTGACTGTGTTTATTTGTTGTACGGACAGCGTATATGTTTATAGAAGAATGTTATGCATACATATTGTAAAATCGATGGTACAATATGATAGAGATTGGTCTGAATCCTGTAGCATCACACAGAACATCATGTTATTTAGTATGGGGGTGCTGGGGGTGCTGTAGGGCTTTTAATATAACTAAATGTCACTATGTGCTAGTACAGTATTTCTTCTAGTGTCCTTGTACTGGCCAGATACTAGATGACGAGTAGTGTATGTATGTATGTATGTATGTATGTATGTATGTATGTATGTATGTATGTATGTATGTATGTATGTATGTATGTACGTATGTATGTAGATATGTCAAGTCTCAATCATTTTAGGAACTTTTTTTGTTGTTAATTTTAGAAGTTTCACTCCTGCAATTTAATGGAGTACTCTCATATCTCACTGACCTTGGCGTCTTGCATGCATGGATGGATGTGCATATCTATCTCTGTGAGTTTAGAGCTGCATATTAAGTAACCTGCTAGGTTATATGCTTTGTTTATCCTCTTAATACTTAATAAAGTGTTGGATCATGAATATTCGATCAGCAGTTCTTCTCCTCTTACATCATTAGGCAGAGCTGGAGCACAGCGGTGTTCATTTCCGCTATTTAGTTACTTTCTGTCACGGCAAACACACGGGTTCTGTAGAAGGGGGTAGCTCAGTGGTTCGAGGGCCGGGCTGCAGAAAGGGACTTGGGTTCAAGTAATCCCCCCGTATAAACTCAGCATTGACCATGCAAGGCTTTCAATTACAGAGCACGTAATATATGGTAATTGCTACATAATTGTTAGGAAATTAGTGCAGTTTGCAAGGTCAGTAACTCATAATGCTGTAATCATCCAGAGGTGACTGTAGAAATACCTGGTAACTATTTAGAAGTTATTATCATTTATATTGCAATAAAGGAGTGCTAAATAATCAAGCTTCTTGCATCTTGTTTTTCATAGTGATATTATCACTGGTGCCCATTTCCCTTTGTTTGTTGAATATGCTTTGGCCCTTTGCTTGTGTGGCTTCTTCCTGGTCACTTATCACATGGTGTGTTCCTGGGTTCCTGTGTTCCGGGTGTCAATCAGACCAAAGGTACCAGGATGTAGCAGACTAGCTGTATTTAAATGTGAAATATTTGCATAAACCGAAATAACATTAAAAAAAAAATAGATATGTCATTTATAATAGATATGTCATTTTTCAGAGGAGTCGTGCAACATGCCAAACCAACGTTATACACTTCCTCAATCCCATTGCAATCACAGGTTTAATTATTATTATATATTATTAGTTTTTTAATTACATTGTGCACCGTCATGTTTAAATGCCATGTTGTATTTTGCATTTTTCAGAAATCCGGTTTGATCAGCTACCTGGGAGTGTATTTTTACATACTTAGAACTGTGCAATCTGTAACTGTGTCTCACTTGTTCTGACTTTCTGAAATCAGACTCCTATTGCATAGCAGTTTCAGCCATTCCAGGTTTTATTACAAGCTTGATCAGCCACAGTGTGTACAGGTAACAAGCTCAAGTGCGTCTTATTAAACTTGTAGTGAAACCAGGAGTGGATCCAACTGCTATGCAATGGGAGTCTTATTTCCATCCCCATTGAGTGTATTAGTGTCCTCTTCAGAAGGCGCTACCTGAAACATTTTATTAAAAGCATATTTGACCATTTATTTTACATAGGGATGACCCTGCCACCAAACTATCGATCCACTTCCTGTCCAATGTATTGACCTCTCACTCACTTCCTGTGCAGCTGTATTGACCTCTCACTCTTACTCACTTCCTGTGCTGGGGGGGGGTAACAATGGGGCAGCAGTGTGGAGTAGTGGTCAGGGCTCTGGACTCTTGACCGGAGGATCGTGGATTCAATCCCAGGTGGGGGACACTGCTGCTGTACCCTTGAGCAAGGTACTTTACCTAGATTGCTCCAGTAAAAACCCAACTGTATAAATGGGTAATTGTATGTAAAAAAATAATGTGATATCTTGTAACAATTGTAAGTCGCCCTGGATAAGGGTGTCTGCTACGAAATAAATAAACTATATGACGTCACTATCATAATACAGCAACAGCTTAGCCACACTCACATGAATTCCGAGTTACTTTTGGCCAAGTTAACTAACCTTTGATCCATAGGAAAGGTGACATCTTTAGTTATTTATTTATTTATTTTTGCTTAACCAGAAACAACTCCTTTTGTGCCCTTAAGCCAGTTCCGGTTCTTAAAGTACATTTTTCCAATGATGTCATCGTTGCACTGCGATAAAAGATTAGCTATTGAAGGTTTTTTTTGTTCTTTCAATTTTGTGAACCGTGTAAAAAAACAGGTCCTTTTTTTCTGTACTGTTAGCCGTCTGTTTTTGAACTTGCCAGCAGAAGGTCCAGGCTGGTTTTTAATAGTTTTATCTCAGCAATTGTTACCACAGTATCCTGGAAACACAGCATTTATTTACTCTGCGTTGCTTAAAAAAAAAAAAAAAGCAATGCTTTAAATTTCAACGGGCAATAAATCTGCTGTAACAATCACACAATTGATTATTATAAAGCATTACTAAGTACTATCGTTATATCTGCACCATAAAACCAGACAAGGAGGCAACTGACAAAGATTACAGACTGGTTTGATCATTAATTTTGGCTTGGTGAAGCCGTGGTGGGTCTATGGTGCAAAACCAGTTCTTGTTCTGCAGTGTCTTCTTTTAAATATTTTACATGTATTATCATCCTGCTTTCTGATTGGCTGAACCAGGGTACATTCTTTTTTTTGAACGAGCTGTTATGTTCTAACTGTCCTGCAGGAGGTGCTGGTGTATATACAGACACTACAGCGTGTTTTAGAAGTATGAAGCTATAGGTTGCTAGCGTTAACTGTTTAAAACTCACAACAGCCACCGGCCTAGCGACAAACATGGCTTTTCTAGAGAATAAATTATTATTATAATCACAACAATTGTATTATAATCAATTTAGTTCACAATATAGTTTTCAATACACAAAACAGGAATAAGTCAACACACCTTTTGCTGTTGGTTTATTGTTAAGCAACACCCATCCACCCACCTTCCTGTTTTGTGTTTGCTATTACAGGGATTTATGGCATTGAAAACTGTTAAAGCTGACTAATAAATAGCTTATTATTTTGGACTTTATGAGAAAAAAACATTATGAGAATTTTTCAAGAATGAAAATGGGCTTTTATTATTCCGAACTGCACCGCCCTGAATATAAATGATTAACAAATAAGATCAACAATAAATGCGATTGTAACAACAACACAAAAAAAGGCGCATAGGAGGCTGTGTGGTCCAGTGGTTAAAGAAAAGGGCTTGAAATCAGAAGGTCCCCGGTTCAAATCCCACCTCAGCCACTGACTCACTGTGTGACCCTGAGCAAGTCACTTAACCTCCTTGTGCTCCGTCTTTCGGGTGAGACGTAGTTGTAAGTGACTCTGCAGCTGATGCATGATTCACACACCCTAGTCTCTGTAAGTCGCCTTGGATAAAGGTTGAGTTGGTGGTTAAAGTGTCAGACAGTCATGTGCCTTGATCTGTGTATAATAGATTGAGTTTCTTATGTCATGTTGGCTGCATGTATACAGTGTGTAGTAATCATAATGTAGAGGCATGGAATGGGTCAGGGTTTTTACAGCATGGGTATTTTATACAGGGCGTATATTAAAGATTTGCCAAATACCTGTGTGAAATTAACCAGACAGGCGAATTTTTAATTTTTTTTTTACTGATGCATTACCGGAGATCACTTTTGTCTACGCTTGTCTTTCCAGGACACATCACGCATCGTCATGGCCGACTCCTCATCCTCCCAGAGTTGGTGGAAGCTCACCTTCCTTCGCAAGAAGAAGTCGGAGCCCAAAGTTCTGTACGAAATCCCGGCGGAGTACGGCAGTAACCACGGCAACATGGACGCCGGCAGCAGTGCCGAAGACAGCCAGTTCAACGCGCGGCTGGAGAAGATTGTGGACAAGTCCGCTACCAAGGGGCGGCACATGAAGGTGTCGCATTCCGGACGCTTCAAAGAGAAGAAAAGGGTCCGCGCTACCTTGGCCGAAAACCCCAGTCTCTTCACTGAAAACACGAACAGCGAAAACCACAACGAGTAGCAATGCGCGCACACATACCCGCAACAGCACCGACACAGATTGGGCAGGAGACCGCGGTGCTTATAGATGCTGAGGATCAAGAGGTCTTAGTTCCACGTTAATTATGGAGGTCTGGGTTGGGTTAGGTCACGTCTGAAATCTTTCTTACTGGACGCACAAAAAACAGGGCTTAGCAAAATGATCTTCACTGTCAGTGGCTTTGCAGAAATGGGCAATGTAAAATAGTAAAAATGTGAATATTTTGTCAATAAAACAGTGCTGGTAAGCTATTGCATTGCACCAGCCATACAAGTGCTCCTGCGTTGCTACAGTCGGACCACACAGTGCAATCTATGCCCATTGTGCGGCATGCTTATGGCACAGTCTTTGCTTGGCTTTCTTTGGGTTATTAAACTGCAGGGCTATAATGGTATATATATATATATATATATATATATATATATATATATATATATATATATATATATATATATATTTGGGGGTTTTTGTGCAGCAAAATGAATTGTAACCTTTTTTTCAGTTTGCACACCAAACACTTGAAATCCAGGGACCCCAGTATTTATTTTTGAATAATTAAAATGAATGTAAAATAACTCTGAGCTTAACAACTCTATTTAACGCTAGAGCCAGGCAACATCACACGCCTGTCCTCTACAGACAAACATGTTTTAAATTAAAGAAAAGGTTACCAAAGGGACTGATTGCATCAATTTTTTTTTTACATACGTCTCCTGTGTTTTATTGACTCCTTGAAGGGGAGGGGTTAAAAATAAAAACAGAAGAATATAAAATATTAGTAGGTTACTTCAAACAGATGACTTGAATTTGCCTTTAAGTATACTTAATCTAATGCAGCCCACTCTGTTCCATTAAAAAAAAGGAAGACGCTGTCATTTATTTATTTTTTTGTAAGAATTTGTAAAGTATGAAATATCAGTTCTATAAAGTTATGGAAAGATTTAATTAGAAAAGGTCTATTCACAACCCTTTCATGCACGAAACATTAAAAATAGAAATAGTTTTGGACACTATTTTTAGGAGTTTTTTTTAATTTATTTTTAATCTGTCCCCATGTTAGGTCGCCATGCAGGAAAGGGTATGGAATGCTTCATTTAAAAACAGTAAGGAAATAGTGTACAGTTCACAGAGAGAGGACTGAAAAGGTTTTAAAGCATGATTTTAAACTAAAGGATGGTTTAAAAAACAAAAAAAACTCCAAGTGTCCTGCAGAGGGGAAATAAATTTAAAAAAAAAAAAAAGTTTTGTAGATAAGGGCCCACGAATGAAAAGAGGGTTAGAGAAAACGAGAAACAGCCCACACAGAGGTGTATAATTGCTTTTACTTTCTTTTCAGAAGAATGGTGTTAAATTATCCATCACGGATGCTTGAGGGCCATGCTTGTATGACCGATTTTGTTAGGGCAAAGAAAGCAGGAAAAAAAAGGGAGCTGTGTTTTCTCAATAGTTTTGTACAATGTACACGATGGTGCCCAGAATGATCTTTTTTTGTTGTTTTGTTTTTGTCAATGAATTGTTGTATACAAGGGATTTTGTTTTTTAATTTAAAACAGTTGTATGTAATTTATAAATAAATAAATGATTTTATGAAGAATATAATTATATTCTCAGGTGTAAATTCATATATTTAAACGAGGTGTGGGCACATCCATTCTGTAGGAGATACAGTGCCTTTGCGAATACCACAGACCTAATTTACACGGGGGACATGTCATTATTTCAGATAGAATAATCTTCATGCATGCATCCCACCACTCTGAAACCAAATTTATGCCACTGCCCGTTCCGAATGCTGAATTTTCAACTCCAGTACTTTGGTGAAGTTTACAAACAAGCCACTGACTTCAGTGATTCAACAGTTCTGTGTTCAATTAAAATGATGCAAGAGTGACGTCACAAAAATGGTTTACAAATGCGGAATCGATTTGTATCGTGAGTTAGTCATTCTCCCGCAATCTGGCATGCGTCACAATGCTGTCTTGCAACCAGGACAATACATGAATAAAGTTACTATATATATATATATATATATATATATATACACACACACAATGTGAAACGGAAGCCAGAACTACATAATATACACACGAACCCTCCTGGCAATTTTTTTGTTTAAGAAATATCAATGTCAACACGGACTTATCTTTCAACAAATTATGCAGCTGCTTAATGCTTCCACCGTCTGCCACGCCCCTTTTACGTGGGTATTAACTTTTAACTAGTTTGCCCAGATCGAGTCTGCACTGTCTGCTGCTCACTCATGCTTGAGGTATCCAAGCACAGCCCTGAGGCATACCTTCCCTCCCCAGTATAGTAATAACACAGCGAGTGGACTTTGTCTGCATGAAGCTGGATTGTGTGCAGTCACAATAGCACGTGTAAACAAGATATGTGGTATAAGGTTACCCTGCCACGCCTCACGACAAGATGAAAAGACTGTAACTCAACAAGGACACAATCAACTGTTTCTAAGTTTCGAGAGAGAGATGAGAGAGAGATAACGCGTAACTCAAGTTCGGTGGCTACTTATACATTATAATAAAGTTCAGAGTGTATTTTTTTTTTTTTGTGGCTCTTTGCTTGGTCAGGCCCGCGATCAAAGTATCTTATCTTTTTTCTTTAGGCATCCTAAACCTGCCCTACTGCCCTCTACAGGAAGCACAAAGCACTGCACCCAATTAACCCGTTTCAATGCCTTTGGCAACAAGCAGCACACAAGTAAACGAAACAAAAGTTATGAATTAATTTATTTTTTAAAACCTACATTTTTGCTATACAAACAATTATTTTTAGTAACATTTAAAAAAAAAAAAATGAGACGTTCACAATTTCAATATGAAACTTAACGCACAATGAGGCTGCGTTGCAATGCATTCTGGTATTTGCAGTGCTTATTAAAAAAAAAAGGCAATTTGTGGTCCTGCGAAAAAAAAAAAAAAAAAAAAATCAGACAGATGATGAGGTACCCGGTTTGGATGCAAGTGAGTTTAGGGTCACACAGGTCTGTGTTTACAATTGCGTCCAGCCAGTCGCTGTTAAAATCCGCCTCCTGCAGGGGGTTCTGGAATCTTCATCGTCAAGGCGACAGCCTGTGGAATGTCCACCCTCCTTCTCCCTTGTGCTGCATCGCGCCCTCGGGTCCGTCTCCCTCCACCTGCCGGTGAAACACGATGCGGTCGTGGAGCCTGGTAGTCTGGCCTTGCCAAAACTCTATCACCTGCGGCTTCACGATGCAGCCACCCCTGCCAAGGGAGAGACCAAAAGGGGCTCTGAGAACAGCGGTGTGGGAGGAAGAGACCACTTATGAGGGGTGGGAGGGGGGTTTGAAATACAGTTCATGAGAAAACGACTAGAAGAGGGCTTTGAAATGTTTTATTTTTTTCAAGAATAGAAAGGATCAGTTTTTAGGGTATCATATCCAAATTAGGACATTGGATTTAGATTTATTTTTGTTATATGCCACATGCATTTCAGTATTTTTAAAGAATAATGTAATCTATAGGGAAGAATTTTAGAATATCGGACTGAATCTACACCCAGGTAGTTCTGATTACTTCAGTGCATTTACAGCCAAGATCCGTGTGTAACCGGGAGGAGGCTGGGCTCGAACCGGCGACCCCGCGCACCGCAAGAGAGCATCTTAACCGCAATGCAAGAGAGCCGGGCTCGTCTGCATTTGTGGTTAGAGAGCTTTCAAGCAGAACTGGACCGAACCTGTAACAGCAGGGTATCACACAGCACTGCCCGTCTCACTTGTTTGTTCAGCCCTCAGTACCGCAGCGAGTGTCCCACGGCCTCCACTGCACTCACCAGTAATCAGGCATCGGCACCTCCTTCTCCTTGTACAGCTCCTCCAGCTCTGCGTTCTTCTGCCTCAGGAACTGAAATCAAAACCACGGAAACACATTCACGTCGGAGCAGATTTATTAAGGTCTGCAGGCAAAGTGCACTTTGCAGGTATGCTTATTTTTATTTAGGTATTTTTGTAAGACAGGAAGACAAAAAAAGAAGATCTCTTCGTGTTACAAAACAGCCCAGCGCAATCCAACCCACCCCACCCCAGCTCAGCTCAGCTCACCCCACCCCAGGTCAGCCCAGCTCACCCCACCCAAGCTCAGCTCAGCTCACCCCACCCCACCCCACCCCAGGTCAGCCCAGCCCAGCCCAGCCCACCCCACCCCACCCCAGGTCAGCCCAGCTCACCCCACCCCAGGTCAGCTCAGCCCAGCTCAGCCCACCCCAGGTCAGCCCACCCCAGCTCAGCCCACCCCAGGTCAGCTCAGCCCAGCTCAGCCCACAACAGCTCACCCCACCCCAGCTCAGCTCAGCCCACCCCAGTTCACCCCACCCCAGCTCAGCTCAGCCCACCCCAGGTCAGCCCAGCCCAGCTCAGCCCACCCCAGGTCAGCTCAGCCCAGCTCAGCCCACAACAGCTCACCCCACCCCAGTTCACCCCACCCCAGCTCAGCTCAGCCCACCCCAGGTCAGCCCAGCCCAGCTCAGCCCACCCCAGGTCAGCTCAGCCCAGCTCAGCCCACCCCAGCTCAGCCCACCCCAGCTCAGCCCACCCCAGCTCAGCTCAGCCCAGCTCAGCCCACAACAGCTCACCCCACCCCAGCTCAGCTCAGCCCACCCCAGTTCACCCCACCCCAGCTCAGCTCAGCCCACCCCAGGTCAGCCCAGCCCAGCTCAGCCCACCCCAGGTCAGCTCAGCCCAGCTCAGCCCACAACAGCTCACCCCACCCCAGCTCAGCTCAGCCCACCCCAGTTCACCCCACCTCAGCTCACCACATCCCGGCTCAGCTCACCCAACCCCAGCTAAGCCCACGCCAGTTCACCCCACCTCAGCTCAGCTCACCCCACCCAGCTCAGCTCAGCTCACCTCAGCTCAGCTCACCCAGCTCGGCTCGGCTCGGCACGGCTCACCTCTCTGTCAGGAATGATGGTGCTCTGCCGGCTCACCACGGCTCCAATCTGGCTGCTCTTGGGTCGGGAGTGGAAGTATTCCTCAGAGCTCTGCTTTGGAATGCGCTCCACCGGGCCCTCGATCCGAACCTTGGGGGGGGGGGATTTAAATATATTCAGCATCAATTCTGACTGAATCTGTTTGGTTTTTTTTCTTTATGTTATCACTAGTGCAGTGTTAAATTATTACCCCAGCAGGGTTTACAAGAAACTCACTGCTTTATCTTTGCTGCCTCCCAGCAACATAGCTTCATGCGTAACTAGAAAGGGGTGTGCTCTGCATGACATTTCTCACCTGCCTGTTCAGAGGCTCCCAGTAAAATACAAGCGATGCAAAAGGGTTGCTTTCCTGTAGGTAGAAAAAAAAAAATTAGATTTCTATTTCAAATCTATTGACATGCTTGTGATGTCATTTACTACATAGTTAACAATACAACAATCTACTGTTCCCTTCTATTTAAACAAACATACATACATACGGGTTGAAATAAGACTCCTACTGCATAGCGGTTTCACCCCATTCCAGGTTTTAATACAAGCTTGATTAGCTACAGTGTGGATCGGTAACAAGCTCAGTGTCTAATTAACTCATAGTGAAACCACGAACAGATCACACTGAGATATATATATATATATCTATTAAAATAAAATAAAATAGTGCAGTGCTGTTGTGGCTCACTCCTCACCATCTCCACTCCTTTGCGGCTCTCGTAGTTTGTGAAGAATCGGAAGCCCTCCTGACCAAAGCCCTTGAGCAGCACCATCCTGGCTGAGGGTCTGCCCTCCCTGGGGGGGGGGACGACAGCGAGAACAGAGACCCCCGTCATACCCCGCGAGACCACCAGCACTTAATACAACCAAGAAATGCTTGCATGCGCCTAATTACCACCCCCACACACAAATTTAGAATGCACAATTACGCTCCTTCACCACACTTTTGTGCAGCTCTGGCCAAAAGTTTTGCATCACCACCCTATAGAATGAACCAATTTTGTTTCAAACCTGCTGAATAACGTTACGTTAACATATTGAATTACACACCGCTGTGAAGTTTTCCCAAAAACTTCTTAACAACAACAAAAAAAAACTGTCAAAACACAAAAAATGTGACATTTTTTAAAATCTGAAATGAAATACTAGCGTACTACCATTACGGCTTCCGGTAGACTTTTTTTTGCGAGACCTTTTTGTAGTTTCTTGGATTAAACGATGTTAAATAAAATATCTAAAATTAGGTTCACATAGTTTATTTTTTTAGGTGATGCGAGACTTTTGGGCATAGCTGTACACACAGGAGCTCCACAGTGGATGTTAGCTAGCCAGCGGCCCCTGGTGGATCGGACCAGCCCTGCAGAGCAACTAGCTGCCTGTGCAAACACAGTGGCCAGTTGAGGAGACAAATACTGATTAAAACATGAATCAAGACCCTGCCTCCTCTCTGTGGCTCTCCCATCCTTCCTAATCTGGTACAGCCCTGTGGTTCCCAGGTTAAGTAAGTAAATGGCTTGCTTACTTCGTGCTGGTGGCTAGGCACATGGCATTGGCTTCCCCGATCGCGGGACACTTTGTTGCCTGGTCGAACCAATCGGCAAACTGCTTAATGGGATCCAGAGAGACCATGTGGTTTTCTTCAAACGCCTGCGAAAAACAGACACACATAATAAACGATACATCATTTTAAAAAGGAAAAACTGCTGTGTACCCTAAGGTGCAAAACTCAAAAAGAAAAAGTAAACAAAAATGTGAATAACTGATCAATTATAATCAGGACGTTTCAGACTGCAATTGATTAACAAGTATTCACGTTTTTTGTCTACCTACATTATATATAATAAAGCAATATGTTGTTTTATTGCTGCATACAGAACCTTGACGCAGCACCTTGTCCATAAAACGAGGGGCACATCATTGATCCAGTTATATGGTGCTGTCCAGGACTTGCTCACAGTTAGAAGGGCTTGCAATATGTAGCACTCTACTTTTGTTAGGCAAAATTACATCCCTAATAGGTCATGCTGCAAGTCGGTTTCAGTCAAGATGTGCAAGACAAGCAATCTCACCGTTTTTTTTTTGTTAGAGAGCTGAAAGTGGGATGTTTATGACGCTTATTTTGGTCTAATCACTCCAAAATTATTATTATTATTATTATTATTATTATTATTATTATTATTATTATTATTATTATTATATAACGCTTAGTTATCACGCAGAACACAAACACAATATTTTAAAATATTCACTCATTTTTTATCATGTCGATAGACTGCAATGGACCAAACACAACACATCTTATTAAATATACAACAACAGCGTCTGTGTCTAATTATTATCTCAAGAACAGCTAATGCAACGTCGCAAAGGTCAGGTTATGCAATGCAAGGGTTTCGTAACTCGCCAGTGAGAAACGCGTTGAGGTGACCGCGGGCGATATATGATAGAATTCTTGTAAAGGTGCAATTTACCAGTGAGGTAATATCTATCTACAGCAACACTGACAGCATTTATCTGCAGTGCAAACGCTGCATGACCACCAAGCGTCTCACGTGATCTAGAACAGAATGCATAGTCGTTACATCATCACATAGTTCATAACGCTTATGCAAGGCATTTGCAGTCCGATCTGAACGAACCGTCAGTTTTTTATTTAATAACCATTCTTTAATTGGAATGACTGAATCATGACACGATTCTTTTTTTATATATATATTTTAAAGTCAAATTCATGCATCTGCTGTGAAAACGTGTTTTTTTTTTTTTTTTGCCTGTAAAGGTATGATAAAGCTACGTGATAAAGCAGTTGAATTTGGTATTACTGTTCCGATTGTAATTGTTAAGGCGTGAATAAGGACCAAACAAATTCAGCGCACTATCACATATAAAATACACGGTTACATATTTCGTCAATCAGATAACAGCTTTGCATTTGCGTGCGGTGTTTGTTTGTTTGTTTGTTTGTTTGCAGTACGATTTCTTGTGTCAATATAGAACGACGGCTGTCTCGTCATTGTATTGTTACGTAGCGTGCACGCACCTGTCACATTAACAACATTATGTAACCGACCTCTTTGTCCGCTTTGTAAATCTTTCTCATGTTACCGAGGTCCATGCCCGCGGTCGATTCTGTTGGCGGTCGGTTGCAGGTGCGGGAACGGGTAAAATACCGGCGTGGAGTGTGGAAGATTGGACCCGGACAGAGACAGATATCCAGGTTGCCCTTGACCAGTTTTTGCCAGCCGTGTCTCATTTCTGGGAAACACAACCAGCCACTGCACTGACCGTGTTGGGACGCCCCGACGTACAGCACGCAGGGCACGCCCACCTTTCTCTTAGCGCTCTCGCCCTCTCTCTTCAGTTAAAAAAAAAAACAAAAAAAAAGTTACGCAAATCTAGTATAGATACTGACGTCGTGCAGTGTGGTTGAATAACAAACAGAAAACATACATGATACAGGGATGGAAATAAATCGCACAAATGCACAGCAGTTTGATCAAAACTCCCAGTTAAATATAAACAACGACTGATGAGGTTGTTTTTTTCTGGGATTTGTCAGAGGTTGCTGCAGTAGACTAATTTAATGCAGGGATGGAAATGAGACTCCCACTGCATAGCAGTTTGATCCATTCCTGGTTTTACTAGGAGTTCAATAAGACACACCTGAGCTTGTTACCTACACACACTGTGGCTGATCAAGTTCACCTGGAATAGGTGAAACTGCTATGCAATAGGATTCTTATGTTCAACACCTGCTTGCTGCATTATTCAAACAGGAAGGGATCTGTGCACTCTATCAATAAGAAGACTTTGATGACAACCCAGTTTGCTGAAACTTACATTGGCTTTATGCTGTAGGGGCAAAGTTGTTGCTTTACAAAAACAAAGACCAAGCAGTTTTTGAAGTCATTTTAATTCAGCTCTGCCAGCCCCACCTGCTCTGCATGCACACAGATCGAACACTTCCCTATGGTTAATATATGACTCAGTGTCACACTAGGACAGTTCAGGCTTTTCATCTCAGAACCCCAAAGCATTCTGGTACGTTTGGCCTGTCTCGGGGACCTTTCACAGCAGGACTACACTTACCAGAATGCATTGGGGTGTGAGCTGAAAAACCGGAACTGTCCTGCTGTACATGGAGTCATAGTCTTATTCTTTCTGCCCAGAAATACACCATCTGAAACACCTTATTATTAATACACGTCCCAACAGCATTTAAGAGCCACTTACCTCAAGATGTCCATGCTTGCCAGCAACGGCATTAAATAGAATATAAAACTGAATTTTCAGGTTAAAAATGAGACATTTTCCTTTTTGTTAATGTGTTGTTTAATAGGATCCATACGTCATTTGAATCAGCTTACTGTAAAACAGGCCAGCGGTTAACAAGAAGAAAATAAATAAATAAATAAAAGGTTACTTGGCACTTAAGCTGAGGGGAACACACAAGCACTTTGTCAGGAACAGCATCTTGAAACCTGGTTCCAGGAGACCAAGTTTGAGGTTCCTGTATCAAATCCCCAAGTCTCCCCTGGTGTGCCGTGCTGTAGCCCAAAACCTAGCCTCCTTCCTGAAACCAAATGTCAAACAAGAAACGTTCTTTTATAGACTTTGGGGTCTCAACACAGGACTTGAATCGCTGTGTTCACGACTGCATGAATGCCACGTTTGCAGTTGGCGATTCGTGGTCTGGAAACTTTGGAACAGAAACTCAGGGCACCGTAACTGGTTATCCAGCAAAAAAATAAATAAGCATAAACTAGAAAAGCAGTTCTCACAATTTTTTTTTTTTTTAATACTGGGTGCAATTTATCTAAGGCAACTTTTTTTTTATCAATAGAAAAAAAAAATCTAGAAGAGGTATTTAATTAAAAGTCTTATACAAAGTAGGAATGAGCTATACAACATGTTGCACTTCTTGAAATATACAGTTATACTGTACAAGAGCTTATTTCCAGCCTTTCGAGTAATCTCGCCAAGTTCAAATTGCTGGTCGGCACTGTCAATTACAGATATACACCCTTTATATGTGTTTCTTTTTCCCTTACAGGTTAACAGCAAACAGAATAAACCACTGACCACTAAGTCAGTCAGTGCTAAGTCTGCTCCACAAGGCAGGGCAAGAAACATGAAAAATATGTTCTCTTCTTCTGGTTAGCTGGAAAACACTTATGGAGAGCAAACAGACATAGGTAGAAAATACAAGTTATTAACTGATCATATTAATAATAATAATAAAAAGGCATTCATATTAAATTCTGGCAGTTTTTTTTTTTTTCAAATCCGAAAAAGCAGGTGGTCTATAATTGATGAGTTGGACATAATTGGACTACACACAAGACTGGAAAACATATATATATATTATTGATGGTAAAAAAAAAAAATTGAATTCCACAGCAGTGGAATCCAAACTACATCCAAAAAAAAAAAGTTAATTTAATACAGCGTAAAAAATTAAAGTACATTTCTTTGTGGCGGCGTTCTGATGAGGAAGCACGGTTTAAAAATTTTTTTTAAAAAAACACAGAAAATCTGTGATGGCTTCCCAAAAAAAAACAAAACCCCAAATTCCTTCCAGTGCCAGGCGTCGGAATGTTTCATTTATTCTCGCGCTCTCTTTTTTTTTCATTTTGTGATTTTCTTTAAAAAATATATATATATATATATATTTCATATATTTTTTTTTGGTTTCACAAGTTCTTGGTGTTCATGTGAGTTTTGTAATGCTTGGTGAGGTGGTCGCTCCTCATGAAACGCTTCTGGCACTGCAAGCACTCAAACCGCTTGTCTCCTGAAAAAAAACACACACACAAATAAAATTCAAGTGTGCCACTACTGAAACTTCAAGCCCACACTTTCTGAAGTGTCGCTTACAGGCGGTGAGGTTTAAATAAACCACAGCTCAGTGCTTTCCCGAGCTTCCTTCTTTGTTGTACATGTTCCTGCAACATGCTTCTTCCATGTGACTGCTAGGTGGTGTCAAACAAACAAGCCAGTCTATAGGAAACGTAATTAATGCGTTTTAAAAACTCCTGCAAAAAACTGCACAGCAAGAGGTCGTTTTTTTTTTGTTGTTTTTTTTAAAATCTAAATCCAAGTACAGGTAGTAGACAGCAAGGTGCAGTGTTTTGTGGCAGATGGCAACCACCATTCAGAAAGAGAAAACTGAAAAACGTAGTCCCGAGCACCCTTGTCATCCGTCAGCCATACAAGCCATGTAAGCTCCAGTAAAAACCCAACTGTATAAATGGGTAATTGTATGTAACAAAAAATGTGATACCTTGTAACAATTGTAAGTCGCCTTGGATAAGGGCGTCTGCTAAGAAATGAATACTAATAAAATAATAATAAATAAAGCATGAGAAATTGCTTAGCGACATTCAGACACTATTAAAAAATTGGTTCAGTTTGTGTCTTCATCAAAAAAAATATATACATAGTCAAACACCGTTATATAATGTTGTTGCCCTTATGCATAAACTAAATACTGGGAGTCATGTGTAGCTTGGATGGACAACCGGACAACCGGACGGGGTGGGGGGGGGACGACACTGACCTGTGTGCGTCCTGGCGTGTCTCTGCAGCTCGTCGCTGCGTGTGAAGCACTTCCCGCAGAACACCCAGTTGCAGACGAACGGCCGCTCCCCCGTGTGCAGACGCACGTGAGCCCGCAGCAGAGACGTCTTGCGAAACGTCTTCTCGCACCCCGGGATGTGGCAGATGTGCTTCTTCTTTCCCAGCTCCCCCGGCCTGCAGCAAATTTCACAAAAAAAAAAAAAGGGATGACCCCGAGACTCTCCCACTGCACTGCAGTCTGATCCACGCAATGGCTTCTATTATTATTATTATTATTATTATTTGTTTATTTAGCAGACGCCTTTATCCAAGGCGACTTACAGAGACTAGGGTGTGTGAACTATGCATCAGCTGCAGAGTCACTTACAACAACGTCTCACCCGAAAGACGGAGCACAAGGAGGTTAAGTGACTTGCTTAGGGTCACACAATGAGTCAGTGTCTGAGGTGGGATTTGAACCGGGGACCTCCTGGTTACAAGCCCTTTTCTTTAACCACTGGACCACACAGCCTCCTTTTGTTGGTGCTAAATAATCTATTACCTTTGACCTTCTGTTTTACGATACCAGGAGCGGTATAGAGATTTGAGGCCTATTGTACGGGCTTGCGACTTGGCTCTTCATGAGATTCTCCCACACCGCCCAGTCGGCATCACTTGCCTTTTCTCCGCGTCCTTGCAGTTGGGGCAGGTGCAGGCCATGCGTCGTTTCTTCTCCCCGGGCTGTCCCTGGATCTCCAGAGCCAGCGCGTGCTCCACCTGCAGCTGGTTTCCCTGGGACGGACTCAGGCCGCTGATGGTCAGGTTGTTTCCAGAAACCGTCTGGACTGTCAGGTGCTGCGGTCCTGCTAAGAAGATCAAATGTAACACGGATTACAGGTTGCGTGGTGAAACATTCTCGTTTTTAAGCTAATCTTTTACTTATTGGCTTATGTATTTATTTATTGTAGTTCCACTTTATTAAAATCAGAACTACAAAAAGAGCTGTATCCAAGACACATCCCATGCAACCAAAGAGGATCTTTTTTGTGTAAATGGAACCATCATTATTATTATTTATTTCTTAGCAGACGCCCTTATCCAGGGCGACTTACAATTATTACAAGATATCACATTATTTTTACATACAATTACCCATTTATACAGTTGGGTTTTTTAACTGGAGCAATCTAGGTAAAGTACCTTGCTCAAGGGTACAGCAGCAATGTCCCCCACCTGGGATTGAACCCACGACCCTCCGGTCAAGAGTCCAGAGCCCTAACCACTACTCCACACTACTGCCCCTGTTACTTCATTTTTCACACTGTATTAAAAGCACAGCAGTAGGATATGGCCAACTACGTCAAAAAAAAACAAAACACACATCAGCTTGCTTGTGAAGAACACAACGCCACAATGCTGAGCCTCTTACCTCCAGCGCTGGTGATGGTTACAGGCAGGCCCTGAACTTGCACTCCGTTGATATTGATGGTCTGCACTCCCTGCGCGGATGTGTTCAGAGAGATAAGCCCCCCGGCTGGGGCGATCTTGGGGAAGGTCCTTTCTTTCCGGCCCCCGGGACCCCTCTTTGCCGGCCCCCGACGCGAGACTCAGCATCGTGCCCACGCCTCCAGAGCTGGCCGTGGTAGTGGCTACCGTGGCTTCCTGAACCTGAATCGCTTGCCACTCCCCAGAAGCAGTCTTAATAAGAACCTTGGTGTAAGAGAAACATGTGCTGAATTAGCTTAGCGGTAAATTAACAAATGGATCATTAAACACACCCTTATTAAAAAAAAAAAAAAAAAGTATGGAATGGAATAAGGTAAGGATGGAATAAGGACTCCTGTTGCGTAGCAGTGTATAGGTAACAAGCTGAGGTGCAAAACCAGGCATGGATCAAACTGCTACGCAATGGGAGTCTCATTTCCATCCCTGCATTAAACAGGAGTAGTCTACAGCAACCTCTCCGACAAATCCAAGAAAAATAACCTCTTCAGTCGCTGTTTATCTTTTTCTGGGAGCTTGGATCAAACTGGTAGGCAATGAGAGTCTTTATTTCCATCCCTGTATTAACATTGAACCCAATGCAACATTTCAGTGAGGAGGAAGAGAAGGCGAAGCCCCAGCCTACCTGAGTTGGCTCTGCTGCTGCGGTCTGCAGCTGCAGGTTCTGCGAGGGTTTGTGTGGGACTGTGGGCAGCGTGGCGGAGGCAGCCTGTACCACCTTGAGGGCTTGCTGTGGGATCTGGACCACGTGCTGCTGCTGCTGAGGCTGCTGAAGCTGGACCTGCTGCAGCACCGCTGGCTGGCCCGATCCGGGGCTCTGCAAGATCAGCAAGTTGCTCCCAGCCTGAGAGAGAAAGGGGGGGCGGGGGCAATTATTATTTATTTCTTAGCAGACGCCCTTATCCAGGGCGACTTACAATTGTTACAAGATATCACATTATTTTTACATACAATTACATTATTTTTTTACACATTATTTTTACATACAATTACCCATTCATACAGTTGGGTTTTTAGTGGAGCAATCTAGGTAAAGTACCTTGCTCAAGGGTACAGCAGCAGTGTCCCCCCCACCTGGGATTGAACCCACGACCCTCCGGTCAGGAGTCCACAGCCCCTAACCACTACTCCACACTGCTGCAATTTAAATTTGTCACTTAACCTTCTTTTGCTCCGCCCTTCGGATGAGACGTAAAACTATCGTAAGGCGACTCTGCAGCAGCAGTTGTGATGCGCAGTTTTCACCACCACCCCAGTCGCTTTTGGATAAAAGCATCTGCTAAATGACTAAGTAACAATAATAATATATATATATTTTTTTTTAAACAGACCTTACCTGGACGATGTTATCCGCTGTGGTCTCGATCAGCAGGGTTTCCACTTGCTCTGCTACAGCCGTGGCCTGCTGCAGAGACTGAGGCTGAACCACGGCCACTGCCTGCGCCGCAGCTGCCAGCTTCTTCCTGGACCTCCTGGTCGTCTTAACCAGCGAAACGGGAGCGTCTTCTGTGACGAACTGGGTCGTGTCTCCGTCCCCGATGAAGCTGTTGAGGGGCAGCGTCAACCCACAGGGCAGCTTGACCATGCCGGCAGAGTTCTGCCCCTTCCGAGAGGCCTTGACAGCCACTGTCTTTTGCTGGGCTGCGGGGGTGTGAGGTTGCGTCGTGGTGATGATGGCTTGGTTGGTGCCGGGAATGATCTGTATCTGGCTGTGCCCGCTCTGGGGCACGCCGGAAACCTGTATCGCCTGCCCGCCGGCCGTCTGAAACTGGGGCACCACCTGGTACTGGATGCTGGCGTTGGGGCGGGCGCCCTTGCCCAGGACAGGAGGGTTCTGGATGGTAAACACAAGGGGAGCGCCGGCCGTGTTGGAGGCGCCCAGGCCCGCGGGGATCTGTATGACGTTCCCTTTCGTGGACAGGAAGCCGTAGTTTTTGGGGGGCGCCGGGGCGATGGGGGCGGGTTTGATGGGGTGGAGTCTCCTGGTGGCGGGCTGGGCTGGTGCGGTGCTTGCCGGGGCTTGAGCTGCTGGAGGTCCGATCTTACTGCACGTCGCTGCCAGCATAGCAAGGGGAGAGGGCTGGGAATCTTGCTGTTAAAAAAAATAAAATTAAATTAATAAACGAAGGCAAAGATTTGCACACACGGACTTAAGAAGATGATAATAAATAAGTTGACTGCTCGCCTACAGCTGTATAAAGTGCTGCAGTGGTTTTTTAAATTGTTTATTATTATTATTATTATTATTATTATTATTATTATTATTATTATTATTATTATTATTATTATTATTATTATTATTATTATTATTATTATTATTATTATGATGGAGGCTGTGTGGTCCAGTGGTTAAAGAAAAGGGCTTATAACCAGGAGGTCCCCGGTTCAAACCCCACCTCAGCCACTGACTCATTGCGTGACCCTGAGCAAGTCACTTAACCTCCTTGTGCTCCGTCTTTCGGGTGAGACGTAATTGTAAGTGACACTGCAGCTGATGCATAGCTCACACACCCTAGTCTCTGTAAGTCACCTTGGATAAAGGCATCTGCTAGATAAAATAATAATAAACCATGCCTTTTTAGAAAATATAATACTAGGGTTGGGTTACTTTGCAAAAAGTTCCTGTTTTTCAATTCCAATCCCAAATTGGAATTGGAAAAAAAAACACAGGAATTGACCCCACAAACCCTGATACAAATTAAATGCGATTTGTTTTTACATACCTGTGCTGTTGTAGCTGAGGGCTGCAGGTACTCGCTGGGACTTATAGCTACTGTGGCGGCCATTCTGTCCTGTTGGTCTGCAAACCCACACCCCAGAAATATAAATAAAAAAGTTTATTGATAAGTGCTTGACATTACAAAACAGGGCTGGAAATAAGACTCCTACTGCATAGCAGTTTCACCCATTCCAGGTTTTAGTACAAGCTTGATTAGCCACAGTGTGTGTATAGGTAACAAGCGCAGATTAAAACCAGGAATGGATCAAACTGCTACGCAACGGGAGTCTCGTTTCCATCCCTGCATTCAACAGAGTAATCTCCAGCAACCTCTCCCAGAAAAATAACCTCATCAGAAGCTGTTAATCTTTTACTGAGAGTTTTGGGGATTTTATCATAAATCCATGAAGTGTTGAATACATTTAATCAGAGGCATAACAAAACAAACATATAACGTGAATGCTTTCTAAATTAAAACAAAACAGGAAAGACACAGGTACGAATTTCACCTTTTTTTTTTTTTTAAACGCCTAGATAAAAATAACACCCGTCCCCATTGTGGCTGGCGGCCCTGGTTTTAAAATCCGAATTATTTACATCAAGCTTATAAGATACACTGCCGTGTTTTGCTTTGTAAGGGCCAAGAAATTAAAAACCACAGAAATGTATCAGAGCGCAGGGAGTCTTTCCATTCACTAAAATAATAATAATAATAATAAAAACAATAATAAAAACAATAATAACAACAGTACAGTTTGAGAGCATACATGTCAGAGGACAAGCCCGCCAGCAAACTCCAGCAGAGGAGTTTATATCAATTCTTTAGAAAAATTGACACATCAAACATGCTGTTGACAGTCCTGTTTGTTTACATTATCCGACAGGGCAAACTTCTAAAAACATTTATAAAACTGTTAAGATTCCTGTTTTTTTCCCCCCAATTCCAGTTCATTTTTAAAATCCGCCCCCAAAAAAGGCTTAAATTGAAGTCAATCACAACATTTTAATTTTAAAAAAAGGAACTGAAATGAGAAAAAACAGGAGTTTACCCCACGCCTGGTATGATCTCTACAGGAATACGATTTTGCAATCATATAAACACGCTCTATTTACAGCTCAGCAAAAAAAAGAACACAACTTTGTTTTTTTTTGTTTGTTTTTTTTAACTAACAACTGCAACCCGTATAAACAGCACACACCGGATTTGGGAAAACAGAAATATCTAACAACAAAGCCAAACGTATTTATATACTTAACTCGAAATAAAACAGATCAGAGGAAAATATTTTAAAAAAACATGGACTTAGCTAGGCAAACCCAAAAATGGTATTTTATTGTCAATTGTTTTTATCTCGGGTCATCTATTCCAATTGAATGTTTTTTTTTTTTCCCAGTAACCGGATGCTGCATGTAGGTCACGCCTTACGTAAGTACAATTTTAATAAAAAAAATACCAACCAGGAAATAAAAAAGGAAATCTAGCAATATAAGGCATGCTCCGACACATACACTGCTACTATGCATACACTCAA
Organism: Acipenser oxyrinchus oxyrinchus; assembly: GCA_030684275.1. Taxonomy (NCBI): domain Eukaryota; kingdom Metazoa; phylum Chordata; class Actinopteri; order Acipenseriformes; family Acipenseridae; genus Acipenser; species Acipenser oxyrinchus. Next base: position 1,054,124 of record CM060266.1, read on the forward strand.
AACAGCTGCAACAGCACGTCAAGTGACATTTTAAGAACTGTTGCATTGCACACGGAAAAGCTGCGATGCACGAAGCATACACGACAAACTTATATTGCAAAGCAGAACGTTCTTGTTATTGTTTTTTCCACTACAGTTTCCCATAAACAAACACCAAACATTGCATGTAACAGGGTCGTTGTACTTTTTTTTTAATGCATTAATTTATTTATTTATTTTAATGAAACTGAGCTCGTGCAGTACAGTAAGCAGCACGTAGCTAGATTTTTAAGATTTGATTTTTGGAGACAGTGCCAGCGAAATTATTACACTAGTTAAAGACTGGAAACAGCGCCGCCATCAAAGCTAAGGAGTAACACAGCACAGAGATTGCAACCACAACGACAGTGGGCATGCAAGCAAGCATTTTTACACCTATCGCATTACTACAAGAATCAAAACATGCCAGGAAGGAGAAACGCCAGCCATCAAACTGCTTCGCTTCTCTTCTAACACAACTTATTATTTTTTTTATTTAAAAAAAACAAAACACACTTTTATTCTGTTTCTTTCCAAAAAAAAAAATTCAAATTCGCATAAAAAAAGACCGAGTCCTGTATTTAAAAAAAAATACATCTATATATACCAAACACAGAATCATATATTAAACCTGGCTGCACCCAAAACCGCACAGCGCAAACACTTATATACGAGTAAGTTTTCTTGTTTTTAATGCTTTGACGATATCTGAAAATAAATTCATGCCTATGTTTTATTTTTGAAGAAGAAAAAAACATTTATTTATTATTATTATTTTTTTTTTTTACGAAGTGCATTGCAATATAAACACCAGCGTTTTAATTCCTACCCACCGCTCATGACGACATTTGCTCACCGTGAGCCTCCGAGAGCGACCCAGCGGGAGACACCGCCCGCGCACGGGGGCCAATCCGGTGGCGAGCGGTTGCCTGAGTGACGACGGCGCTAGCCAATAGATGAATAGAGGACGGGTGATGGCAAAGCAAGCGAACCAATAGCTCGGGTCGAAGCCTGCGTTTAAGCGATTGACGTCACAGCAATCCAATAGAATACCGAGTTCAGGGCTCTGACAGGTGGACCCAGTGGGATGGATTGATAGGGTGGCGGCCAATCAAAATAGAGCTGATTTGGATGCACGGCTCTTCCATCCAATGATACTCGCGAGTAGGCTTTCACTCAAATTTGGATCGACTTCACCTCTGTCCAATCCAGAGCGACCAGCAGGCGGGTTTAGGTCGTCGTCGCAATCTGGTTGGCTAGAGAAAAATTGTGACGTTTTTCAATTAGAATGATCGACAGCGTTTTTTTTTGTTTGTTTTTTTTAATTGAAAGAAGTAAGGCGGGATGGGAGCTAATTGCTAAACCCTCATTTTCTACTGGTCGGTTTAAATTAATTGCAAAATGCAAACGTTATTCGACAATGAACAATTATATATATATATATATATATATATATATATATATATATATATATATATATATATATATATATATATATATATATACAAAACAAATAAATACAACTCAATAGCAATGTTCATTTTGAAATTACCTCTTTTGCAGAATGGCAAACGGGAGTTTCTTTCTTGTTTAAATATTGACACTTTTTACTCAGTGGTTCGCCCCCTCCCCTCCCCTCCACACACACACACCTCTGCCACTCCCTCCCCTCCCTCCACACACACACCTCTGCCCCTCCCTCCCCTCCCCTCCCACACACACACCTCTGCCCCTCCCTCCCCTCCACACACACACCTCTGCCCTCCCTCCCTCCCTCACACACACACCTCTGCCCTCCCTCCCTCCCCTCCACACACACACCTCTGCCCTCCCTCCCTCCTCCACACACACACCTCTGCCCCTCCCTCCTCCTCCACACACACACCTCTGCCCCTCCCTCCCTCCCCTCCACACACACACCTCTGCCCTCCCTCCCTCCCTCCACACACACACCTCTGCCCCTCCCTCCCTCCACACACACACCTCTGCCCCTCCCTCCCCCTCCACACACACACCTCTGCCCCTCCCTCCCCTCCCACACACACACCTCTGCCCCTCCCTCCCCTCCACACACACACACCTCTGCCCCTCCCTCCCCTCCACACACACACCTCTGCCCCTCCCTCCCTCCCTCCACACACACACCTCTGCCCCTCCCTCCCTCCCCTCCACACACACACCTCTGCCCCTCCCTCCCCTCCCTCCACACACACACCTCTGCCCCTCCCTCCCCTCCCTCCACACACACACCTCTGCCCCTCCCTCCCTCCCTCCACACACACACCTCTGCCCCTCCCTCCCTCCCTCCACACACACACCTCTGCCCCTCCCTCCCTCCCCTCCACACACACACCTCTGCCCCTCCCTCCCTCCCTCCACACACACACCTCTGCCCCTCCCTCCCTCCCCTCCACACACACACCTCTGCCCCTCCCTCCCTCCACACACACACACCTCTGCCCCTCCCTCCCTCCTCCACACACACACCTCTGCCCCTCCCTCCCTCCCCTCCACACACACACCTCTGCCCCTCCCTCCCCTCCACACACACACCTCTGCCCCTCCCTCCCTCACACACACACCTCTGCCCCTCCCTCCCTCCCTCCACACACACACCTCTGCCCCTCCCTCCCTCACACACACACACCTCTGCCCCTCCCTCCCTCCCTCCACACACACACCTCTGCCCCTCCCTCCCCTCCACACACACACCTCTGCCCCTCCCTCCCTCCCTCCACACACACACCTCTGCCCCTCCCTCCTCCCTCCCTCCCCTCCCCTCCACACACACACCTGTTTATTATTATTATTATTATTATTATTATTATTATTATTATTATTAATAATAATAATAATAATCAGTCTATGCATCAGGGGGGGCCTGAAACCTATTCTCCTGAAATCAAGTTCTGGCTTCATGTTGCCGCATCTATCTGTCTGTCTGTCTGTCTGTCTATCTGTCTGTCTGTCTGTCCGTCCGCCACACTCTCTACAATGAACGCGAAGGGCGGTTCAAGCTCCCGGCAATTTGGAAAATTACCAGGCCACTGGTATCTGATTACTTTTTTTCTTTATTGAATTACACAGACAAGCTGACTGATGCCAAACCTTTAGCAGTGCGGGTGGGTAGGTGGGTGGGTGCGTGTCGTCATGGTAATAACAGTGCCTGGGTGGGTGGGTGCGTGTCGTCATGGTAATAACAGTGCCTGGGTGGGTGGGTGCGTGTCGTCATGGTAATAACAGTGCCTGGGTGGGTGGGTGCGTGTCGTCATGGTAATAACAGTGCCTGGGTGGGTGGGTGCGTGTCGTCATGGTAATAGCAGTGCCTGGGTGGGTGGGTGCGTGTCGTCATGGTAATAGCAGTGCCTGAGACTCGCCCGTGTTGTGGTTTCTTTGTGTTTTCTGCTGGGTTAGATAAACAAGCTCAGTGTTATTTAACGCGGTAAGGTACAGGGCACATAATGCGTCCCACAAAACAAACAAACAAACAAACAAAAAACGATGCTAACTTTCTTATTTTGGCAACGAGGTGCACGAAACATGTTTTAAAATGTACTGACAGACTGGATCTGGTCAAGTAGTCCAGTAGCTCTCTCAAATGTATTTTAAGAAGGAACCGTTTGAACAAGAAGCGCTCAATTCCTTGTGTACCTTAAGGGGTTAATTTATTTAAAATACATTTTCTTATTTTCATCCCATTCCGCCTCGGTCTTGCAACTCTTTCAGGACGATTTTAAACGCAGGGACTGGATTGTATCGAAATGACGGCAGCGCCTTGTAGCCGTAATTAAGTATTACAGTCTATGGCGGTGCCATAAACTGACCTGAGAAGCCAGATTTCAACCCAGGACTCCAAAGGTCAAAGGCTAGCGCCAAAACCATGCAATGATAAACGATCTTTAAATTTTACCCCACAGCGTACATTAATCAATTTGTTTTTATTATTATTGCAAAGCAAGCGACATGCTAGTCATAAGTTCAATTTAAGTATTCAGTCGTGTCGTGGCTTGCTATTTCATCACACACTGTAATGTAAGGATTTCTGCAGAACAGCGAGTTCATACACTTTAGGTAACGTGATTTTCAGAGCACCTGCTAGCTGCAAAGAACGAGCTGCGGTCAGACTGCAGTCTTTACAATAAAAGCTTTTCTGTGTCTTGGGGGAAGTCTAAAAAAAAATAAAAATTTTTTTTTGCACAACTGAACCGATCTCTCTCTCTCTCTCTCTCTCTCTCTCTCTCTCTCTCTCTCTCTCTCTCTCTCTCTCTCTCTATATATATATAAGGCATGTATTCGCGCCTTGTTTGAAGTGTTAATTCATGCCTGTACTCTTGCTGTCTGTTTCCCTGCAGTTCTGTCCGTTAGCACCAGAGGGCGGTGTATTGTCATCCCTGCTGCAGGTTACACACACACAGAGGCGGTCAGCATACACCGCAGGACTCCTGACCCACGTTTAAATCGCTATTTCTGCTAGCGGGTCAAATCTGACATGGGTGTGCTGCAAATGAAAGATAGCTTTAATCCTGCCTACACAGGTCAAAGTTTGCAAACGCACACAGATTCACACACACCGATAGTGTTGTGGGATGCTTATAAATGAAATATCGTGCAGTAGTTAGGGGAGTATAGATTGTTATTTTTTTGGTCAGTATCTTACTGTTCCATGCAGTCTTTAGGGATTTTTTTTACTGACTGGTTTTGGAATTGAAGCTGTTTGTATTTATTTATTTATGTATTTATTTGCAAGCTCTTATAAATAAATGATTTGCCATCTAATCCATCAAAGCTCGGGTCTCGCTGTGCACACCAACAAAATCCTTTGCTCCTCTGAGAGAGAGAGAGAGAGAGAGAGAGAGAGAGAGAGAGAGAGAGAGACCCAGCGTCTTTTGACAAGTGTGTGCTACATAGTGTAGGTGTTTCAACGAGGGTCCCATTCCCCTGCCTGTGTCTCAGGGTTTTCATACATCGTGTTGTAATGAAGGCTGGGGGGGGGGGGTAGTAGATGTACTTAATGTCTACTAATACCAGTTAGCTTCTTAAACACAGAATCATTGACTTACATAAGAGATTTACTTAAAAACACAGGGACTGGCATTGCTATGAAATTTGAAGGAGTTTACTGTATGTATACGTGCTTAATTTAAAAATTAAAAAAATACAACAACTATTATATGGCAGGGAAAACGGGCATCCAGCTCCTATGAAGTTTTTAAAAACAGTAAGAAACTCAAGTTTAAAAAAACAAAACTATTTTTTATACAAAGTTTATTTAAAAAAAAAAAAAAAAAACAACATCCACAAAGCCTATATTAGGAAATCTGAAAACAAACTGCAGGTTTTTTTTTTTCCACACTAGATTGGATGAAAATAAAAACCTTTTTCCATCTCTTTAAAACCGATCCCCACAGCAGTCACTACCCCCTCTTTAACTGAATTTGATTTCTTTATTTTTTTTTCTCATCTTTTTAGGTATTCATAGAACAACTATTTACATCAAACACCACAAACCAGCAGTTAAAACAAAGCAAAAAATAAAATACAATAAATAAGAAAAGAGCATTTAAAACACTTCCTTTTGTTTTACAGTAAAGCAGTTTCATCTCCCACAATAAAGTTGATTCCCAAAATACAGCAGGCAAGCAGACTGGCTATAAAATACTATATATTGTGAAGGATCCGTAGCACTCACGGGTTCGTGCCCCTTTAAAATTACGACCCAGGACAGAGAAGTGGATTTTAAAAGCGCGGTTGCGCTATTTTTTAATCAACACAAAGCAAATACACCAAACAAAACAAAACCTAACTCCGTTTGGAGTGCTTACTAAACAGGTATTCCCTGACTAACTTGCAGGACGGCTAAGCCGTTTACCTGGCACCAAACAAAACCACACGGGTTTACACAGCACTTACATTTTAATGACTGCTCGGAAGCAGAGCACCTCTCTTCTGCTTCCTTCTACTCAGCAGCCTTGAGCAGACTGACTGCTCCTCTTAAATACCCTGCACCTGGTACTAATTTAACAATGGCTCCCAGGTGCAGGGGATAATTAAAATAAAACAATTAAATTAAACAATAAAACAATTAACAAAACTAATTAACAAAAGCACAAAACAATTAAACAAACAAAGGTGCCATTTCTCTCTTCAGGGAGGTTTTAACCCCTCCCTGCTGTCTCACACAACCTGCTGCCTTACACATCCCCCCTTGTCTTTTCAAGACACAGGCCACTCGACGGCCACCTCCTCCCCTAAAACACAACCACCCACCCTCGAGTCCATAAATGTTCTTTTTCGCCCTCTTCCACGGGCGGACTTGAGGGTGGATCGGTCCACGTCCCGGCCCAGCCAGGTAGGGACCGTGCACCGGCGACGAGGGGACCCAACGGTTCAACAGGGGCGACCGGAGCGTAGGCCGGGGCACTGGAGGATGCAGCAGTGGACAGAGGTCTTCCCCTGGGAACCGGCGCAGTGATGTCCGATCACCCACGGGAAGCGAAGCAGCAAACAGGGGGAGCGACAGAGACGTCTGGCAGCAGCCCAGCGACGTCTGGGTGCTCGGGGAGAGCAGAGCAGGGAACCAGGGGCAGAGCTGTGGCCAGTGTTGCAGACTCCTGGGCTCTAGGTCCAGCACAGGGAGGTCCAGGAAGACCGGCAGGGTGTCCTGGAGCAAGGGGTGAGGGACCGGCCGCAGCGACGCCGGACTGGACCGTAGGGGTGGTGGTCGGGGCTGTGGTGGAGGTATGCTTTTCGCCTCCCCTCTGGGCTCCGGAAGCGGCGGCTCCTCCCCTCTGGGCTCCGGAAGTGGCGGCTCCTCCCTCTGGACTCCGGAAGGCGGCTCCTCCCTCTGGACTCCGGAGCGGCGGCTCCTCCCCTCTGGGCTCCGGCAGCGGCTCCTCCCCTCTGGGCTCTGGCAGCGGCAGCTCTTCCCCTCTGGGCTCTGGCAGCGGCAGCTCTTCCCCTCTGGGCTCTGGCAGCGGCAGCTCTTCCTCCTCTGGCTCGGGAGACTGCGGAGCTACCCTTGCCTGCTCCCACTTATGGAGCAACAGCTCCAATTCGGTTGGCTCCCGCTCCTGTCTCTTCAGCGGTGCCAACCCCATCTCTTTCTCCCATCTCTCCAGCTGCTCCCTCTGAGCAGCGGCATTTCTGTTGATCTGCTCGATCAAACACCATAAATCCATTTTCAGGGTCTTAGGGGCGCCCACACTTTCTGACACCAAATGTGAAGGATCCGTAGCACTCACGGGTTCGTGCCCTTTAAAATTACGACCCAGGACAGAGAAGTGGATTTTAAAAGCGCGTTGCGCTACTTTTTAATCAACACAAAGCAAATACACCAAACAAAACAAAACCTAACTCCGTTTGGAGTGCTTACTAAACAGGTATTCCCTGACTAACTTGCAGGACGGCTAAGCCGTTTACCTGGCACCAAACAAAAACCACACGGGTTTACACAGCACTTACATTTTAATGACTGCTCGGAAGCAGAGCACCTCTCTTCTGCTTCCTTCTACTCAGCAGCCTTGAGCAGACTGACTGCTCCTCTTAAATACCCTGCACCTGGTACTAATTTAACAATGGCTCCCAGGTGCAGGGGATAATTAAAAATAAAACAATTAAATTAAACAATAAAACAATTAACAAAACTAATTAACAAAAGCACAAAACAATTAAACAAACAAAAGGTGCCATTTCTCTCTTCAGGGAGGTTTTAACCCCTCCCTGCTGTCTCACACAACCTGCTGCCTTACATATATATATATATATATATATATATATATATATATATATATATATATATATATATCTGTACCAAAAAAAGTGTCCAAAGAAAAGCACAAGTTTGTCATTTCCTCTCACATCATCAGTACGTACAGGCTTTTAAAAAAAAATAAAAAAAATGCATGAATTATAACTGGGTTTGTTCTCTTAAGCAACACACTGTTGCTAAGCAATCAACGGCACCCAAACGAGGCTTTGCCTGGGTCCTGTAATGTTTAAGTAACATTGACCTTCGAGGTCAGGCGTATTAATGAATCTGTCTTGATTCTAAATCTGGTCCATGAAAAACACTGGCCCTCCTCGGAGATAGGTCCCACCCTCCTCCTCCTCCTCCTTCCTCCTCCTCTGTAATATTCACCGCACCCTCATTGACTCACAGGCCTGGTTCATTTCCTGAATGGTCACGCTGATCGTAACTGTGCTGCCCTTCGCTGTGCAATGATCCAGCACTAATTCAAAGACCGCTTTTCTGAAACTCAAGGAGACCCACACTGCAGGGATGGAAATAAGACTCCTACTGCATAGCAGCTTCACCCACTCCAGGTTTTACTACAAACTCGATTAGCCACAGTGTGTCTAGGTAACAAGTTTGGGTGTGTCTTATTATTAAGCTCGTATTGAAACCAGGAGTGGATCACACTGCTGTGCAATGGGATTCTCATTCCCGTCCCTGTTCTGTAGAGGGTATTCTCATCTGAACTGAGTGGCAGTGTCATGGAATTGACTTGGTACTCAAGTCCTCTGAGATTTCCCTTAAAACAAGACTGCATTGAAATCCTGTCTGCAAGTCTTATAAATTGCATTCTCTTTCTATAACATCCCGAAACTGATTCTAGTTTGCTTTCTTTCAATTTCAATTGATTGTTAAATCAATAAATGAGTAAGATAAACCAACTTGTTTTCTGCGATCTGTGCACACTGCTCCAGTGTATATATATATATATATATATATATATATATATATATATATATATATATATATATATATATATATATATATAGCCTCTCATCCCCATTTAAAAAAAAAAAAACTTTTAAAATAACAAAAAAGAATCAAAGCAACATTAACAAACAGAAGTCCTTTTCAGATTCCAGTGACAGTTACCAATTTTTTTTCCCCATTTGTTATTTATTATTATTATTATTATTATTATTATTATTATTATTATTATTATTATTATTATTATTATTGTTGATTTATTATTTCCTTTTCAAGTCTTCAAGTTCAGCTCCAGTTCACAGCAGCCCCAGTTAAACCAGTTCACTCCAGTTCGGGGGAGGTTTCTCCGTGACTGGTAGGACTGGGGAGATCAATAAGGAAAACCTCAATTCCAGTGCGTGCGTTGGGAGAGTAGGAGGGGCTGGGGATGGGTAAAGGGACAAGGGGGCGGGGTTAGAATTATCCCTCGCCACGGTTACCACAGCGATAAAACACCATGGGACCGCAGGATCGGCAGATGCCACGCCCTCTCTACTTGGTGGTCTCACAGCAGGATAGTCCAGTTACCACTCCAATTCGTGGTGGTCTGTGCCCAGTCGACACCCCCAAAGCTAGTCCTTTAGTGGAAGTTTTAAACCAAACAAGTGTCCAAACCTAAAAAAAAACCCAGAAAATCATCAAGTGGCTGGAAATACAAAACCAGAGGCATCGGTATCACTTTTGCCATTTGCGTCGAGTCTAAATAGTTAACACTTATTCATGCGCACGCTTTGAAAAAATGATCCATCTGTATTTCACTAATTTTAAAATCACTGCACTTGTCTAAAGATTAAAGAAAAAAAATTAAGTTGTGTCTCCTGAACTCACTTGAGGCTGCAGGGCCCCTGGGAGTCTACGTCTGTGCCTCTGACTCTTGCACCGGCCTCAGGCTGTCTCGAGTCTCCTTCAGAGAGAGGTACGTCTCTTCCTCTGGGTCGTAGTAATAGAACTTCCGCAGATACGCAATCACAGGCCTAGGGGGCGCAAGAGAGCGCAGGTCAGGGGAGGACTTGCTAACAGATGGACAGACAGGCAGAACAAGGTAGAGAGACAGACAGACAGACAGAGAGAGAGAGAGAGAGAGAGAGAGAGAGAGAGAGAGGCAGATATAAAAAAAAAAAAAGAGGGGCAGACAGACACGATCCCAGACAGACAGAGTGACTCACTTGGGCAGGGGCAGCTCCGGGATGTGGTCAACCCGCACCAGCTGTCGGATTCGGAAGCGACTCAGGTGCTGTAGGGACTTCACGTTGCTGAACCGAGACACGGGGTAGAGGAGCTGCACTGGGGTGGGGGGCAGACCTGCGGTGAGAGAGGGGGTTCAGGTCTCACAAACGTCTCTCTGCATTTGATCGACTGCGTTTTCTTGATGAACGTGTGCGAGATACACCCAGTTATTTTACGAGACCCTTACTTGAAGCTCGGTTGGAATGAAAACCAGCAGACACTGGGGAAGAGAAGCGCTGCCTTAGGCTAATCTCCGCTGCTGAACTGAACGCACGCCTGTTCTGGGTCTAAATGCAGATAATCTGTCTCAATCCAGGAGAGGCTCTAACTTCAGCCCTGGAGAGAGTCTATATAAGCTTTTATGTGCAGTGCAGCAGCGTTCGTTATACATTTCAGTTTTTTAAACGTACAGGGGGTTGCATTTGTAATTAGATTCACCCATTAATTCATTGAAAAAAAATCAGAACGCAAGCTGTATTTATGTAATTTGAGACATTCTAAATCAATATGCTACCATTCCAAAAGTTTTCAATCTTTTCCAAGATATATTTCCAGCATTCAATTGAAAATTGAACTTTATCAGAAAGGCTGTATTTGCAGAATTAACAGAAACATTTAGCGACTTAACTATTGCGATTCACAAAATTAAAGACTAAGTTATCATAACACTATAGTTAAAGAGAAAATTTAAAAGATGCCAGCTAAAAAAAAAAAACTCTGCAAAAAATTACAAAGTAGCCTGTGTCCTCAAATGAGGACAATGGTGCTTCATGGGTTAAGATTTCACAGCACGGATTATGCTAAAGTGAGATCCATCAACAGCTTTTTAATTTGACATCATTTTAAAACCAAGAGAAATTCCGGCTAAGGACAATGGTAATGGGTTGGAGATTTATGGGGGTTTCAAAAGCGATAACCCGGGGACGTTTTTTCCAGGATTTTCGTTCTTCCCACTTACCGGGCACTCTGGAGCGCAGGAAGTAGAGGAACCTCCCGTTCTTGGAATGCATGATGGCTCTCTCGATGAACTCCACCACCGACTGGCAGCGGTCCTCAAACTTGGGCTGACACCACAGGCTGAAGGTTCCTGCAGACACAGAGTTACAACAAACTGGTTATTGAAATATATAATAAATAGATCATTGACACTTCTTTCCACATTTTTCCCCATTGCTTTATATGGGGGGGGCGGGGGGGGGGTCGAATGGCACCCGGCTCACGAGGTCATCATGCATTTACGTCTTCCACATGTCCCCACATATATAAAAACTAGAAGACACTTTTTTTTAAATATTCATCCCTGTATTAAACAGCTTAAACATAGAGTTTAAATCGTCACACTCATCTTCATTGAAAAAGCAGACTTGATTTAGTATTTTAAAAAAGGACAACTTCACTGTATATTTCAGTGTGGGCTGCAGTGTGGAGTAGTGGTTAGGGCTCTGGACTCTTGACCGGAGGGTCATGGGTTCAATCCCAGGTGGGGGACACTGATGCTGTACCATTGAGCAAGGTACTTTACCTAGATTGCTCCAGTAAAAACCCAACTGTATAAATGGGGAATTGTATGTAAAAAATAATGTGATATCTGGATAAGGGCGTCTGCTATTAAATAAATAATAATATTTTGCTTTGATTCATTTTTACACCAGGTTATCGAAAACGCAGTGCTTAAACGCATGGAGAGACTATAGAGAAGTAATACGCAATACGTCAGGGTTTCTGTGCATCTTACCTTATGTACCAGTACCATTTAAAAATATTCCACCCTGTTGAACTCTGAATGCATCTCTGCTCTCTATAACCTCGGAATGTCTACACTGTGATCGGATCAGGGAGTGGATCTTCGATCCGAGCCATTCACGCTGCAGTCCATTTCCAGTGAACTAGATATAGCAGCGGTGAACCGGGATACAAATGATAATTGGGCATTCCAAATTGCGGAGAAAATTGGGGTAAAAAAACATTGTCTACGACTGAATTAAAAAAAAAATAAAAAAAAGTTTTGTGGATATGATTCATTTTTGTACATGCACGTTTATTAAAAAAAAAAAAAAAAAAAAAATTGCTGAAGGTTTTCCAGCCAAGCGACAGTGGTGGAAATTCAGCATTCCTTATCTGCAAAGCCGAACGCAAGCAAGCGGTAAACGCAGGATCACAAGTATCGCATGCCAGATGATGAAAAGAAACATAAAATACACAGTTTTGACTGATGAATAAAACATGAAGTGAGAGCATTGCCTCCTCTAGGCAGTTTTATTGAGTTTCTGACAGCTTGCATTACAAGGAAGCTTTTTTTTTTATTTAAAACGCAGAGAAAACATATTATGTTTTTATGCACCCTTTCTCTTAGGGGGGTGAGGAAGGTAGTAGTTCAATCTCCATGCCTCAAGCCTGCCCTGGACTGGAGGGAGCACCCTTTCTCTTAGGGGGTGAGGGAGGGAGCAGTTCAGTCTCCATGCCTCAAGCCTGCTCTGGACTGAAGGAAGCACCCTGTCTCTTAGGGGGTGAGGGAGGGAGCAGTTCAATCTCCATGCCTCAAGCCTGCCCTGGACTGGAGGGAGCACCCTTTCTCTTAGGGGGTGAGGGAGGGAGCAGTTCAGTCTCCATGCCTCAAGCCTGCCCTGGACTGGAGGGAGCACCCTTTCTCTTAGTGATATCCCTAGTCCCTTTGTCTCTCAAAGTCATCGCTTTACAAGAGAAGGACCCCTGTGTTGCTTTGTTGACCGACGAGAATGCCTGAATTATTTTGGCTTCTACAGCAGTGCTAAAAATAAAAAAAGATCATCGTGTAGCCCAATTTAGAAAAGCTGTGCTGTGGACTATTTCAGGATGTAACAAGGGCAGCTGCGTGTCAGAAACAGCCCGCGGGCACTGACCGCAGCTGACAGGCCAGGTTGTGACCGTGCAGCTCAGGATGTACTGCTAATGAGCAGCAGAGGGACAGGAAGAGGACCCTGCAAAACAAGAAACCACAGAAATCGACCAGCACCCAGACCTCTCACACTGAAGAACACACACACACACACACTCACACACACACTTGAACGCACTCAAACACACACACACACTTGCACACTTAACCTTTATTTATTATTTTGCAACATTTTTCCCTTTGTATAAGTTAGTGATCAGCAGATGTGTCAGATGCGTGTGGTTTTCACTAACTCCACTGTGCAGAATAAATGATTTCTTTTCTATGGGTAAATATCGGGACTTTCTTCCTATGCATCGGGACGCGGGACATTTGCTAGGAAAATCGGGACTGTCCCGAACATATAGGGACTGTTGGGGGATGTATGCAGTAATACCCAACCCCTACCCCCCAGCCCTGTCTTTACCCCTGTAGTGCTCCATGCGCGTGTGGTGGGTGATGGCCTGCGATCGGAAGCTAAGACTCAGGATGTAGCGGGGGTCCGAGCTGTCTCTCACCAGGAACGAGCCGTCCGGCTTCCCCTTCAGCTTCATCTCCGCGTCCTCCCAGTTCATGGGACCCCAGTACCAGCCGCACTGCGGGGGGAGGGAACAACACAGGCCCTTCAGGTAGGAGAAGGTGCTAGCAAATACGTTGTACGTGGGCAGCTGGCTGTATTATTATTTGCTTATTTAGCAGACGCCTTTATCCAAGGCGACTTACACAGACTAGGGTGTGTGAACTATGCATCATCTGCAGAGTCACTTACAACTACGTCTCACCCGAAAGACGGAGCACAAGGAGGTTAAGTGACTTGCTCAGGGTCACACAATGAGTCAGTGGCTGAGGTGGGATTTGAACCGGGGACCTCCTGGTTACAAGCCCTTTTCTTTAACCACTGGACCACACAGCCTCCTCTGATCAAAGTAAGTAGTTCAAATGAGATTTTTAAAAAAGCCAGCATTCTTATATAGATATCTATCTATCTATCTATCTATCTCTATATATAGCAATATAGTGAATATGGTGAGGTTGGGTGCCATGTAATTAAACTGGGCCTCTGAAAATGACTTTAATTCAGCTACAATCTGTATTGTTGGCCAGTGTCTGGGGGCTGGTGTTTGGTCTCTGGCGCCCGACGTTTGTTTCTCTCTTACCTTCTCGAGCTCCCTCAGGCTGGCTGCGAAGCTGCAGGAGTCGGGTCTGCTCAGCGGGCAGTGCAGCGCCTGTGCAGGGGGGCTGTGGACGGGGCTGGGGGTCTCCTTGCAAGGAGGAGGAGGAGGAGGAGGATGAGGAAGAGGAGGAGGTGCGAGGAAGCGCCCGCAGGAACGTGTCTGAAAAGAAGCAAACAAACAAACATAGGTGACCTCAGCTCACCGCGCACCAGCGCCCCCTGTAGTCTGGCCGGGCGCCTGCGGGCTTGCCTGTAAGCTGCCCAGAGCTGCGTTGTCCTCCGATGCTGTAGCTCTGAGGCGGCTGCATGGCGAGTCTGCAGTGTGAATAAAAAGCAGTCGGCTGACGGCACACGCTTCGGAGGACAGCGTGTGTTCGTCTTCGCCACTCCCGAGTCAGAGCAGGGGTGGTAGTGGTGAGCTGAGCTTAAAAATAATTGGCCATTCCAAATTGGGAGAAAATAATAAAATAATTGCAGATTTACACAAACCACAGAGAAAAAAAAAACAACAGGAACAACAACTATAACTTGTGGGTAAGAGAACATCTCCTCAGGGCAAGCCCATGTCTCACTAAGCCTCTACCCTGACTATTAAGCTGAGGAACCTTCGTGTTCTCTCAGCGTGACTCAGAAAGTTAAAAGCCGTGCCAGGAGCTTTTCAAAATCACTTTCCTGGCATTGCCCGGAGACCGTCCGAGTAATCTGGGGTACTGCCCAAAACTACATTTCCCATCATCCTCCTGCTCACATATGTAACTGGGATGGATATACCAGTGAGCAGGAGGATGATGGGAAATGTAGTTCTGGAGAGGTCCATGCGGGTACATGGAAAGCCGTCTTGAGGCAGGGGATGCAATTTAAAAGTTTAAAAAAGTGGTCAAAATGTAAAAAAAAAAAAAAATAATTAAAACAATACACACACCTTACATAAACAGTTGTAACAACACATGGGGACATGTAACACAATAAAATAAAAAGGTCCTTATGTACCCTTTAAGCTGAGGGAACACGAAGCCCCTTTGTGGCTTGGTTTCAGGCCACTGCACGGCACACCAGGGGAGACTTGGGGGTTTCACACAGGAACCTCAAACCAGGTCTCCCAGCTCCTGATAAAGTACCTTCCTACTCCCTCAGCTTTAGGCACTCTGAGTGCAGGTCAGCTTGTCCGGGTCTCCTTTGGCAGGGTGGTTGTGGATGGCACCACCAACTCAAACACAATGGAAACTCCTGCGTCGCTCCAGATTGAGACAGAATTCCTGGATCGCAGACCAGCTAGGACGTTCTGCACAGAACTCCGCAGAACATCCCAGAACGTCTCTACCTGCCGTAATGCCTTCTTCGTTCAGACTCAGCACGATGCACTAAATCTGAACGTTCTGCTTGCTGTCTTTGGTGCATTGTTTTTTTTTTTGTGATCCCAAAAGCGAAGTCTTACCATTGAGGGTGAGGCTATGTTGGATGGTGGCATGGGATGGAGAAGGAGGAGGAGGAGGAGGAGGAAGAGGAGGCAGAGGGAGAGGCTGGAGGGAGGCCCCCATAGAGCCCGCTAGGAAAGGCCCAGGCTGCGGCCCGCTTATATCATCTGAAACAGAACACAGTTCACAATTTCAAAAATCGCTAGTACTAGCTACTTTTTTGCTTTTGGATTTATTTTTCTATTATTTAAAAATAAATAAATAAATAAATAAATAAATAAAGAGGAGTGTTTCTAGCTATATATATATATATATATATATATATATATATATATATATATATATATATATATATATATATATATATATATATATTTTCCTTCCTATTATATAAAAACTCCCCTTGTAATTATGGCTTTCTCCCTAGTTAATAATCATAGCTTTCTTTCTTTCTATCCATCTTTTTTTCTCACACCCTTTTTTCTGTCTGCTTTCTGCAAGCTTTTTTTTTCTTTTTTTTTTTGTTTGTTTAAATAAGGCCGTGTGACTGCTCTCTCTTCCCCACAATAAAGGGAAGAGTATATGTAAGTCATTTCCCCTTGCTGTGTTAAATTCAACTTATTTAACAGCACGGAGTTCAGATTGAATGTCTGATACTGTCTTTTCGACAGACGCTGTTGTTTTTAATAATGTGAAATGACTGCTGCCTGTTTCTGGTCATCATACCAGGACCCCCTTGTAAACGAGGCCTTGGTATCAATGGGGTTATTCCTGGTTAAAGATTGAACAAATACATTCAATAAATAAATAGTATTAAACAAACAGTTTTCCTGTCCTCTCTCTCTCTCTCTCTCTGTCTCTGGAAGTGAAATGCTGGATGAATGAGCAGGGAGTCGTACAGTGTTGCAAGCATGATGCAAACTTGTTGTCTTCTGCAGCTTTTTATCAGCCCTGCGATGGCAGGCAGGCAGGCGGGCGGGGGAGAGACTGCCAGACACACAAAGAAAATACCAGCAATTGAAGAACAGCGAATTGTGCAACCGGTAAATATCGAGGGTTTACAGAAAACTGTTTTGCACAACAACAATAAAATGCACCCCTGGAGACAGTCTGAAACGTTTGGCCGAAGATCAGGATTCAGCGCAACACCCTACTGAGCTGAAAGCAAGCTGCCAGAGCAGAAAACAATCTCTGGACTGCATCCGCAAAACACAGAGTCATGCACCAATCTGCAAATACCTCAGTTCAGGTTTGTTTGGTTCACAAACTCCAAATTGTTTTACCTCAGAATTTACAATCGAGTTTTTAAATTGATCAAAGCTTTTTTTTTTTTTTTTTTTTAATACTCCAAATCCATATTTAAGCCTTTAAAAAAATAAATAATAATAATACAAAAATAATACTTGTACTGTTGATCCTAATTTAATTTCTGTAAGTACTTCAGGTGTTTGTTTGTTTTTTTTCTTCTTTTTCTGAGAAAAACAAAACACGCTATATGATAGACTGGAGTAAAAATGTTTTTATAAATACATCAACCGCTACAGAAGTAAACGCTCAGCTATTCACTAGAAGCTAATACTAAGTAAAGAATATGCAAAGGGACAGAGCGGAATGGTTCAATTGCAAGACAGACAGACAGACAGACAGACAGACTGCACAGTGGTTGTGCGCTAACGCAGAGCGAGCCGAACCCCCCAGCCGGGGTGAAACAGTGATCCGTACCGAGCAGGCTGAGGCTGCGTCTGGGCGGAGGAGGGGTGTCGGGGTGGGAGTTCAGCCCCTCCGAGAGATATCCACGCCAACCAGCTTAGACCGTCTCACCTGCAAACAGGAGGGGAGGGGGAGGGGGAGGGGCAAGGTTAGAAATCCTGATAAGAAACAAATAAATATCCCACAGGTAGCCATGCATTAATCTTGGCTGGATGTGTCCCAAGATGTGTACCAGGTGAAGAAAGGGTGAAATGGGGAATGCGTTGGGTGTTCTGCAATTCTTGGTGAGTAGCAGGGTTAGACAATAGCAACATTTGCACAATGAATTATCTGACATTAATGATGATCAGGATAATTATAAAGCCCTAATTAGTAGCTTCGTTCTCTCTCAGACATTTAAAAAAATATATATATACATATATTTTCACTTTTTTTCTTTTTAAATTAAGCCATTGTTCTCTCCCACAGCTGGGACGAATTTAAATAATGTTCTGAGAATCAGAACAAGACTAAACAAATGATGGTGGATGGTTAACTGAAAATATGAATTCAATGTATTTACTTTTGTACTGGGTCGCATTAGACCATATGAGTTTAGGGGGCGAGATCTTTGAAGACTTTCAATGATTTCGAACGGGGTTTAGAAACGCTGCAGGATTCTTACCCGTGAAGACAGTGCTGAAGGAGGCAGGAGAGAAGGCACTTAGAGTCCTGCTCAAGCACGGTTTCCTGAAAGAAAAAAACAACGAACAATTAGCCCAACTGGAGACTTCTAATTCCGATGTGCTGCGCCCATAAAGGAGAGCTTCATATCAAAAAGCATGCCTTCAGCCGAGGCAACACTTAGCCGCTATTTCAGGAACAGCGGCTTGAAACCTGGTGCCGGGAGACCCACCTGGAGACCTAGTTTGAGGCAACCTGAAGTCCAACACAGGGGTGTGCTGGCCATCAAAGCAGGTTTTCCATTCCGCAGGCTCCCAACTGCACAGCAGCCAGAAGCTGTGCCACACTAATCTGACCGAGGCAAAATGTTGAGTTGAAAATAAGCCGCACAGATCCGACCAGTCGGCACTATTAAAAAATAGGAATAAACGCGGTATTTGATCATATCCATTTCACATACAGTCCCATAACGCTTTGCTGTTCGTGGACTATATATTTAAATGCCACTGGTCATGTGACGTGCTGTCTCATTGCTTTTCGGCTAGGTTTTACATTCTGTGAGCTTAGTAGCAAGACTCCTACTGCTCAGCGGCTCCAGCCAGCCCAGGTTTGACTGTGAATATAATCAGCCACGCCTTCAGCTTGAAGCACGTACTTCTTTAAGTGGGTCTTATTAAAACCAGGAATGGATCCATCTGCTATGCAATGGGAGCCCATCCCTGGTGGGTATTAGTGCCTGTAGCTGCTCCAGTCCTTAGAAAAGAAGATAAACTGTCGGGCTGTTTCAGCAACAAGGGGGTCATATGAGGAAGAAAAGGGCCCCAAGGTGGCCCCAGGATTAATTCGCCAATAGATATTCTTCCATTGCAGTCAAAGTAATGTACATTTGCCCCGGGCACAATGGAACATAAATGACAAGTCAGGGATGGGAATAAGACTCCCATTGCACAGCAGTCTCACCCATTTCAGGTTTTAATACAAGCTTGATTAGCAACAGTGCATAGTTACTGTAGCAAGCCCGGGTGTGTTTTTAATAAAACGCATAAGGCATGGACCAAACTGTTATGCAATGGGAGTCTTACCTTCATTCCTGCAACTTCAATACAGCCTTTATGCTCTTAAAGTGAGAACTGAAACAGAGGACCAAGTGCCCCTCTTTGCAAGCATGATTCTGCGGTGCAGCGCACAGGGGAAGAGAGGAAGGCTGTTTCCTCCAGCTACACTGAAGTGAAACTGGGTTGTGGAACTCAACCCCTCCCACCCCATCGCCATGCTCCACTTCCTCTGGGGTTTGGGGTTCCCACTACAGAGTAAACACACCATGCTTTTTGTGGAGCTTTTTTAAATGCCTCTCTGCAGCTGCAGTAAATTTGCCTTTTCACTACTGCAAAAACCAATGAGTGCACAGACAATTATGCATGTTTTCCAGCTTGAAAAGCATTCGCTGGCAAAAAAAAAAGCAAAAAAACCCAACATGAGGTGGTAATGAGCTGGTAAAACAGAATTTAAAGGACTGTGTCACAACAGGAGAGTTTCTCTGCTTTCATTTGTGGGCGATTTGATTGGGTAACAGGTTTACTTTACTCCCAAAAGATTTTTTTTTTTTTTTATCGTAATATGGTCCGAAATACTTCTGTTATCCAATGAAAAGGACAGAATTTTGGTTTAAATTCTGAAATATTTGAACATAACATAAAAAATAAAAAAAAGTTTGTCCCAGGATGGAAATAAGACTCCTACTGCACAGCACTTGATTAGCAGCAGTGTGGAGTAGTGGTCAGGGCTCTGGACTCTTGACCGGAGGGGCGTGGGTTCAATCCCAGGTGGGGGACACTGCTGCTGTACCCTTGAGCAAGGTACTTTACCTAGATTGCTCCAGTAAAAAACCCAACTGTATAAATGGGGAATTGTATTTAAAAAATAATGTGTAAAAAATAAATAAATAATGTAATTGTAAAAATAATGTGATATCTTGTAACAATTGTAAGTTGCCCTGGATAAGGGCATCTGCTAAGAAATAAATAATAATAAAGTGTACAGGTAACATGTCCTGTTAAACCCATAGTAAAGCCAGGAACGGATCTAACGGCTATGCAATGGGAGTCTCCTATTTCCATCCAGGACAGGTTGACAAGGGGCTGTTCAGATAATCGTGGCTTTACTGTGCTGTATTTGAAGGCTGAAAATGTAGCTGAGTAAGCAAGCTGCCGTCAAGCGCCTTTTATTAATGTCTTCAGAGGGTGGCTCAACCTCTAAGATGCATTGTGAAAGTACAGGGGCCTGGCGTTGCTGCAGAACAGTCTCTAATCTCTGGGGAAGCCTGGTTAATTAAAGTCAAGTTCTCAACCAGCTACACTGCAGTATATTTCCAGAATATCCAACTTGCTTTTCATTGCTGTGCTCGTCGTATATAACCATTTCAGGCTCGATATTTTGCTGTTAGTGGCCAACGACGCAAACATCACAAATGTCAGCTGCGATTTTGCTGCAGCCGAAGCAACAGGCTGCTCTGTATTACGTGTGAAAAAGTCAGATTTGTAAATAAAAAGGTCAGGCTTGATTTGGGACTACAGTAGAACTCTCATTGATCGGGTGGACACCTAGTACAGAATACACGCAGTCTGGACAAGATTGAAAGACCGTCCTTCCTGTTTGGGGATTAAAATAACAAAATCAGGTCTGATTCTCGTGCCAGCGCTAATTGAACAGGTGTCCATTTTGTGCAGGTCCTGCATCCCGAAGCAGTTTGTAAACCTGTTTGGGAGTTGTGAAGACACGGCCAAGCCAGTTGAACCCTCACCCCCTTTCAGGCAGGGAGTACCTGGAGGGCAAATGCCAACACGCTGCGGCTGCCAGCGTCGTACCTGCTCCAGAGATACATGGAGGACCTCAGGCCATGGCACTGTGCATCTGTTAGCCTCCTTAAACAGTAATGCGTACCCCTGACCTCTGTGACTGTCTTCAAATGCATTGCAGTTAGAATGCTTACACCCACTGTCTGTTTGCCCCCAGTTATAAGGTCGCTTGACTGGCTTTGCATGAAGCAGCTAGAGCACAGGTTGCAAAAACCCCGCTTCTCCCTCTCTGTGTGACTTACCCATCGCTTTGAGATCATGGGAAAAATGATGCCTAGGACAGCCAACCCATTGCATTTCCCTTTTATTATGCATTTAGGGGGCTATTATAAAAGCTTGGTAACTTCTGTTGGGTAAATCACAGTTAATTACGTTCTGGTACTGAACAGGCGAATTCCATATCGAGTGTCATTACTTAAAAGATTATAAATCAACAAGGGAAAAGAGAGCGTTTGTTTAAGTTGAAACAGAAACAGACTGCAGAATCCTAGTTTTGCAAATGAAAAAAAAAAAGAATCACTACTTTCAATAATGGGCTGAACAGATCTGTCTCCAAGAAAGACAATAATGAATCTCTACTCTCTCAAGGTAGAAATATGGGCAGACGCATGTAGAGATTAAGGCAAGACACAACAGCAATTTCAAGTCTTACCAGTAGACTTTAGCTTGCCCTGGGGGTATAGTACAGAATGAGACACCGCAGTTAACTACTTAAACAACGATCTTATTGATCTCAATGCAAAGTTGCTTTCAGTTCTGTGGCAGGGCTG
This sequence comes from Acipenser oxyrinchus oxyrinchus, assembly GCA_030684275.1. Lineage (NCBI taxonomy): Eukaryota > Metazoa > Chordata > Actinopteri > Acipenseriformes > Acipenseridae > Acipenser > Acipenser oxyrinchus. The sequence continues at coordinate 1,075,628 of CM060266.1, forward strand.
GATTAACAGCACACTTTGATCAAATGTGTTTTTTTCTAAGCCGGTCCCTGGTAATGTGCATCTGCTCTGCCCTGGATAAGGTAAACTATTTTCGTTCCTCCCCTCCTCCTCCTCCACGCAGGAATCTCTTGCAGAGTTGGTTGAGGCTAATTACTGGTTGGATAACTTCTGCAATGAAGTGCAAAGACTAATCGCTCCAGAGTTCAGTTGATGTAACATTGGACTGACTGTCCAGCTTGCTGATGGAGTCTGGATAATTCTACAGCAGGGTGTTACCTGTTTATTTTGCAATCTGACTTGCACATCAAAATAAATAAATAAATAAATATTGAAAACAGTGTTTTGATGACCAGATTGAATTTATAACTGATGCACCAATCCTACAAAAAACAATTGGCAAGACTCTAAACGATGAATCAATTACAGGGATGGAAATGAGACTCCTATTGCATAGCAGTTTCACCCATTCCAGGTTTTACTACGAGCTTCATTAGCTCCAGTCTAACAACCTCGGGGGTGTCTTATTAAACTCATAGTAAAACCAGGAATGGATCAAGCTGCTATGCAATGGGAGTCTTTTTTTTTTCCCACCCATCCCAGGATTATTGATCACCATGGCTTTTATTTTATGAGCCTAGCAATTTGATCCACTCCTGTGAGTTTAATAAGACATACCTATACCTATACAGAACAATCAAGCCTGTATTAAAACCTGGAATGGGTGACACTGCTATGCAGCAGGAGTCTGATTTCCATCCCTGATTTGGACACCAACTTTTTTTCTTTTCTTTGATAAACAATATGACGTCTTTATAAAGTAAAGAAGTAAATAAATCAAGTGTAACATTATTTGTCACTCTACCTTATTGGGACTTGTTCTCCTCCACTGGAACCCGAAATATCCATCACACCAAGGCTCCCGACTGACACCGCCGAATCCAGGGAGTGCCGTTTGTCCTGCCGTTCACTGGACCCGTTGCAACTTCTAGTTCTAAACAATTTGCTCAGGCGGATTTTTAAAGACCCCTTCCTGGATTTGCCCGGGTCCCTCGTCGTCTTTTCGCAACCCCCTCCGCTCTCCACGGACAGAGGCGAGCTGGCGCATCTGCTCACCCGAAGTTTGTGCTTCGGGTCCTGAGGAGTGGCTGGCAAGTCCTGGCTGGACTCGCAAGTGGAAACGGCGTTCGGGTTAGAGGCGAGTTCAGATAAGGGGCTGCGCTCGTCGGGGGCGGTCTGAGACCGCTGCGCCGCGTCTGCCCCCAAATCTAGAACTCCCCTCAGCGGGCAGCAGACCTGGGGCTGTCTATAACCGGGGCAGCCGCTCTCACCGGCCGCCTTTTCCGCCCGTCTCATCAGAGTGTTGCTTGAGAAACCGTTCATTTTTTGCATCACATCGGCGTCCCCTTTGCCGTTTAGCAAGAAAGCTGCGGCCGTGCCGTTTTTAAAATCCTCTTCCGAGCAAGTGCTGCTCGTTCCGAATCCGTCCATCTCCTCCAATTCGAGTCCTTCCAAAACCAAGAGGACGTCGCTGGTTTCTGTCGGATCCTCCCCGGGTCTGACCCCAGCCGAGCCCAGCAGGCTTTTGCAGTGACAGCGCGGCAGCTCGCTTCCCTTGCTGAACAAAACCGCGGCCCCGTCGACCCCGAACTCGCCGAATTTTCTGGCCAGTTCGAACACCAGTTCGAACACCGGGTCCGCCGCCGCTGTGCCCGGATCGCCGCCTGAAAGGTCGCGGTGGTCCAGTTTGTTATTTAAAAGCACCTGGGAAGCTGGGGGCCAGTCTTTGTCATCAGTTGTCAGCTTGTGACGGGGGCGCAGTTCAGGCCGGACGCTGCGGGGATCTGCAGTCTCCCGAGGCTGCAGAAACCTGCCCTGCTGAAGCGGGTCGGCGCTGCTATTAAAACCAGCAGCGGTACCAGCAGTAGAATTAACACCTGAACAACGGCCGTGGTGTTCTAGTATAAGTTCGCCCATTTGGAAACCGTGCTGCCCCGGCCCGTGGTGGTCTCTGCCTCCGGGCCGGAGTATGTTCCGAAACACCATCAGCTGGGGTCGGGAGCCCTTGGTTCTGCGGTGCAAACCCAGCCGCTGAGCCATCGCTGGGTCCGCGGGAGGGGGCGGCACTAGAGGCTCCAACGGCCGTGTTGTGGGCATTGCATCTTCGGCTGATGCAGCCGCCCCGTTCCCTATGTGTTGCTGCTGCTGCTGCTGCTGGACCGTTTTGTTATTCGAGTCGAATTTAAAGCCGTTCTTGAGCAGGATCCCGTTGTTATGGTGCTGACCCAGCAGCACAGACGCCCCGAACGCATCGCTGGTCGCTGCTGACAGATTCCCGTTGTCCTCGTCGGCTGCAGGTACCAGGCGCATCAACACAAAATCAGGAGACATATCAATGTCAGTTTGCGCGTTATTCATTATTAAAAAAAAAAGTCACGCTAGGTTATCTTCTTTTTCTGTTTACAAAAAAAAAACTATTTCAAAAGCTTTTTCAGCATCGTTTTTTTATTTTTATTTATTTTTATTTTTTTAAAGCAGGGTGGCGCGGTCTTCTCTGTATGACACCTCAGCGGCATCAACATCAATCATAAAAACATGCATTTTCTTCTAATGCCGATCATAACCTCTGTAGTTCCATATTGAAAGCTCCCTGCTTCCTGCCTCGGGGTGCTGTGCAAGCTCCACCCGCTACTTCCGCGAATTCAATGCTGCTGTGGTCGCGTGTTATTCCGCTCCTCCTTTTTCTTTATAATTCTGATTGCAAAAATTGATGACGTATTGTGCAAAGCTTTCTGTTTTTAATATACATAAATGCCAATCGTATAAGGCATGCACGGGGGACAAAATATATGTCTATGTTGTCTTTAGCCCTTAACCCCATTCTGTACCAAATAAGATCTTTAAAAAAAAAAAAAAAAAATAGATTAAGCTGTGTTTATGTCATTATAATATATTATATTTATACTTTTTGCGGTTAACAAAGTGACTTCGTGTTGCCCCAGCTTTAGGACACAATGGGGCTGGTCTGGGTGGAATATTGATTTTGATAATTCAGAAGGAAAAAAAAAAAACTATCAACATACCGGATTGCACGTGGAAGTTAAGCAAAACATGTTCGTTGTAAATCAGAAATATTGTTTTGCTTTTTTACTTTTGTTTAACCACCGCGGTCTCTGTAAGAGAGAAAAAAAAAACTTGTATAAGGACGAATTTAAAAATAAATAAATACCTTCCTTCCTCTGCACTGTACGCTGCGCGCTACCACAGTGACATCAAAGGAGAAGAGACAGGAGAGCGGAAATTTCTTAAAGAAATACCAACGGTACACTTTGGAGCGTGATTGTACGATTCAGAGGTATTTTAACATGGTGTACCAGGTTAGCATTCATCTGCTTTTGCTGTACGGGTAGAAAGACTTCGAATCTGACAGAGTCGAATAGTTGAGGTACAAATAATCGACTATAGTCGCCTCTTTAAAAAAACAAACTCATTTTTTAAACTTTTCCATTTACGAGCACTAGGTTGTAGCGTTGTAATTACACTGCATTTGAACTGGAGGTGAATTTAGGTCATTTTTCCCCTTAGTTTCACCTCCTTGCCAGCAGGAGTCGCAGAGACCAGGTTATATTCTGCTACCAGATATATTCTTTATTAAAATGTAATATGTCCATTTTTACGCATCTGTACATATTAGATCAAGAATGACAAATTTCGTTTTAAACAGCTTTCCGTTTTAAAACTTTTCATTATTATTGTAATAATTATTTTATTATGCGTTATTATTACAGTATTATTCGATGATTATTAGCATGCTTATGTAATCCTAGGCAAACGAATTATACCATTTCTTTCACGCAGTCTCTGAGAGCAACTACGATATTGAAAATCAGATCTCTTGATTCATGAATTACTGAATGGATCACTCAATTAAACCATGCACAGTATTTCATGTCACACTGAACGAAACCTAGCGGATTACTGTATTGTGTTTTTTGAAAGCAACAGAGCCCCTTGCTTCCAGCAGTGTACATAGCAAGTTACGTATTTCTTTAGTGCGGGGCTATCGATTTTACGACAACAGAAGTTATGCTTACCACCTGTCTCACACAACGCCTTACTCTAAACCCATTGGCAAATTTAAATTTTAATTAGTATTTTTTATGTCTCATATTATTATGAAGTTACCATAAATGTAGTTTTTTAGATTTAATATTCTAGTAATATAATTTATTTGTTTGGTTTCCGCTATGTATGAACTATAATAGCGACACCTTCTTTCCTTATAAACGTTTTCCATAGTAAAAGCACAGCAAAGCATAGTAAAGCACAGTGAAAGCACGGTGAAGCATGGTAAAGCACAGAGAGGTCTGGTAAAGCATAGGGAAGCATTGTAAAGCACAGAGAGGTCTGGTAAAGCATAGGGAAGCATTGTAAAGCACAGAGAGGTCTGGTAAAGCATAGGGAAGCATTGTAAAGCACAGAGAGGTCTGGTAAAGCATAGGGAAGCATTGTAAAGCACAGAGAGGTCTGGTAAAGTATAGGGAAGCATTGTAAAAGCACAGAGAGGTCTGGTAAAGCATAGGGAAGCATTGTAAAGCACAGAGAGGTCTGGTAAAGCATAGGGAAGCATTGTAAAGCACAGAGAGGTCTGGTAAAGCATAGGGAAGCATTGTAAAAGCACAGAGAGGTCTGGTAAAGCATAGGGAAGCATTGTAAAGCACAGAGAGGTCTGGTAAAGCATAGGGAAGCATTGTAAAGCACAGAGAGGTCTGGTAAAGCATAGGGAAGCATTGTAAAGCACAGAGAGGTCTGGTAAAGCATAGGGAAGCATTGTAAAGCACAGAGAGGTCTGGTAAAGCATAGGGAAGCATTGTAAAGCACAGAGAGGTCTGGTAAAGCATAGGGAAGCATTGTAAAGCACAGAGAGGTCTGGTAAAGCATAGGGAAGCATTGTAAAGCACAGAGAGGTCTGGTAAAGCATAGGCAAGCATTGTAAAGCACAGAGAGGTCTGGTAAAGCATAGGGAAGCATTGTAAAGCACAAAGAGGTCTGGTAAAGCATAGGGAAGCATTGTAAAGCACAAAGAGGTCTGGTAAAGCATAGGGAAGCATTGTAAAGCACAGAGAGGTCTGGTAAAGCATAGGGAAGCATTGTAAAGCACAGAGAGGTCTGGTAAAGCATAGGGAAGCATTGTAAAGCACAGAGAGGTCTGGTAAAGAATAGGGAAGCATTGTAAAGCACAGAGAGGTCTGGTAAAACTATAGTAAATTCACAACTATAACTGCAAAAACACTGTGGTAAACTTTTAGAAGGGTTCAGGCATGTTTTAAATGTATATATGAATATATTTATTTATAAAAGTATTCCCATTTTATGGACATGTTTTGTTTTTTTTAATCTTTCTGTGGCCAATCGAATTATGCTTATTAGATATGGATGCTGAATAGTGACATTTGGGTCACTGGTGATGTTTATGAACCAAGATGAGCACATATTTTAACTGCTGAGTCAGTGCCTTCTGCTTTAGTGCAATATTGACTCATGTAAAGAATGAGTAACCAGCCCTAGGATATAACAATTCTGTTCAATATTATATCTCTGAAACATATATACGAAACATACTGTGGTCCAGTGGTTCCTATCCCTAGTCCTGAGGACCCCCTGTGTCTGCTGGTTTTCATTCCAACTGAGCTCTCAATTACTTAACGAGACCCTGAATTGAACTGATAATTTGCTTAATTAGGCCGGGGTTGGGAATCACTAGCCTAGATGACATCATGGAAAATAACGAATGTTGTCTATAATATTTCTTAATTATGGATTTCATATACGTCCAATACAAAGGCTGGTTGTGTGTTGTACATATAATATTATGCTGTCGGCAGTAATACATATTGCTATATATCCAAGATGTTTAATAATATGTACAGTTTAAATACAAGTAAGATATTTTTTAAAATAATGAATTGAAATAATTATATATTCTATATATTCTATATTGTATTATAGTTATAATGATGTACTGAATAATTATAATAGAAAATGAGTAATATGGAGAGACGCCTGTTTCATCTGATTTAATAATCAACTTGCAAATAAAGAAAGACATTAATAAACAAATGCATCTAATAAATAAATGCCCTGCATACATACATAAAAGCCTAAGGAGATTGATCAGCGAGTGTTGACCTTAGAAATTAAAATTCACATTCCTCCTGATTTGCTTCATTTCTGACACAGGCTGCTGAATGGGGGGTGGGGTGCAGACTGAGAGAGAGAGAGAGAGAGGAATGGAATAGAATTCACAGGCACCCGTTACCATGGAGCTCCATCCAGGATTTGGTGACATCACAAGCAATGGCCGAGCCTTCTTTTTTTTTTTAAATAATGGAATGGTAGAAGCAGGGAAGAAAAGGGAGAAGGGAGAGAAAGAATGTGGGACAGGATCGTCACAACCATCAGCTATCTATCTACCTATCTATCTTTATATACATTTTTTTAACCTATATTCCCCTTCTTTGTTTTTGGTTTTGCCCATTTTAGGTATTTTTTAAGGTTATTTTTTTACCTAATTTTTAACATGGGTGCCAAAATTGATGTATCACACACACACACACACACACACACACATATATATCAATCTGTCTATCTGTCTGCCTCTCACTCTGTATAGATACACACACACACACACATACATTTTTTAAATACATTTGTAGATATTCAAGTTCCAGGCATTCATGCATGGGTGGATATACAGGAGATTATCACCCACATCCCACTTCATTTTTGTCCTCCTCCTACTCCCTCTCTCTCTCTCTCTCTCTCTCTCTCTCTCATCCACAAATCCTCCGCCCCTCTTTCCCCTAAGACCAGCCCGTCTGCCACCCTCTCTGCTCCCAGATGTAAATTCACAAGAGCAGCGAGCAGCAGAGAGGAGGGTCAGAGCCAGTACCGACAGATGCAAATATCTTAGAGGCTGTCGCTGTAGCTGCTGCTGGCCTGCTACCACCAAGCAAATAGGAAAAAGAAAGAGGAAGAGAGCGAGATAGAGAGAGAGAGAAACAGAGGAGGGCGATGCAAAGACGGCGGTTCTCCTCGTTCTGCTAGCTCTGTTGAACTCTCTTTATTTTATTCTCTGTTAGATTTCTTATTTCTATAATTGTGGTTGTTATTACTATTGATTACATACCTACCTGGTTGCCTACCTACAGTAGCAATCGGATCCCTAGCTGGTTCTCATATTATTTTTAAAAATATATATATATGTGTGTGTTTGTGATAGGGACAGCTGGTCGAAAAAATATTTATTGGGTTTGTTCTGAAAAGAAGAAAATGACAAGAGACAAAATACACGTCAAGGTTCTTCCACAACAGACAGCCAGCGTTACTGGGCTGCATCCCAGTAACTTGTAGATAGCAACTGAAGACCCTGAATCCAGCAACCACAACTAAACGCTGGGAACTGCTGCTAGATCACTGTCCGGAATGTGGAGGCAGTGAGCTTGCAAAGGGACACGCATCACAGACTTCTGCTGCAACAGGAGGGGAGCAGGAGCAGGAGGAAGCTGCAGAGATGGATGTACTGCTGTTGCATCTCCTCCTGGCTGCTCACACAGTCGTTGCCTCTGGTCTGGGAACCTTTATGTTCCAAAAGGGATCTACCTCCGAACCCGGGACTCTGGTTCCTTCGGCTCCAGAGGAGATCTGGACACGGCTGGGACCTCCTTCCCCAGCTGGCTCCACACCCCTCCCTGCTGTGACCCCGAGTTCCACCCCTGGTTATGGAACCACAGCGCAGGCAGACCCAGAGAGTCCGGATGGGGGTCTGGATGGCTTGGAGGCTGCCGAAGCTTTCTTATACAGCGGGGACGGCTCCAGGCTGACCCGGGCTAACTGCTCGCGGAGATACCAGCTGAAGGGGCTTTCCGGGTCCCCCAGCGGTGCCCTCCGCCCCTACCTCCGCAGCGCCCTGGATACCCTGACCCACGCTGCCAACTTCCTCAACATGATCTTCCAGACCAACGACATCCGCGAGTCCAGCATCAGGGAGGACGTGGAGTGGTACCACGCCCTGGTGCGGAGCATCGTGGAAGGGGACCCCAAGATCTACCGTGCCCTGCTCACTTTCGACACCCAGCCTGCTTCCGTCAGGCCCCAGCTGGTCCTGCAGGCGACCCGGGAGCATGGCCTGGGCGAGATCGTCCTGCGGGACCTGTCCTCGGCCTGGGAGGTCCTGCGCATGGGCAGCGAAGCCAGCGACTGGTTCGGGGGGCTCAAGTTTTGGGAGGGCCCCCCACCGGCTTCTTTCCTCCACAAGAGGGTGCTCAGCAACGACCTGCGCACCCTCGACACCCCCAAGTGGAGCCGGGGGGACAGCTACGTGATGGACCGGAGCCACGTGCGCTGGTCTGGGGCCCCCTTCCTCGAGTGCCAAGCCGGGAGGTTTGTGCCCGGCTGGATGGTCACTCTGTCCACCTCCTTCTATGGACTCAAGCCAGATCTGAGCCCGGAGTTCAGGTGAGTTTCTCTCTTTTTTCCAAAGGGCTTTTCAATGCAACGGACAATAGCACTCAATAATTTTACACAATAAGAAATAAGTAGCTCAGACATTTAATGATGGGACTTGCAATTAGCAGTATGGAAGGGTGCTATATAAAATGATATTGGCATGGCATGGCATGGCATGGTAATAACACTGTCCAGAACATTTTGACATAACAAATCTGTCACATCAAATGGCATGACCCAAATCCACACTGACGGACCAGAGCACCATATCAGAATCAGAGTGATGCTGTATCAGGGTGCAGATCCACTGCAATGTGACAATGCTGTGATCAGTCAGTGGTACTCAATTTCTTCCCAGTATAATATTCTGGTTTTAAAATGGGATCTTGAGAGAGGGTCACTGCAGTGTAGCTCAAAAACAAACTGGTAACAGCAGTGGTTGGTTGGCTCTCTTGCGCTACACATTCCCACCCACGCACAGCGTCCATTTCTGGGTCTCTTCTTCTGTGGGTGGGCGTGCAAAAACATATAAGCGAAACAAATCTACAAACAAAAACTGCAGCTTCATTGCTGCGGTCAATGAAACCGTTAAACCACAGGTCAGGCCAAAAACGTGGTGCAGGCGTTAATTCAGAAACACAGTACAGGCAAAAAGCAGCCTTGATTGTGTGTGACTGTATTGACTTTGCTTAGAAATGAAATATTCGCTATGGGAGTTGCTGGACCTTTTAATGAAGGTACCATAGGTTTGCGTTTGCCTCATTCTCTGTGTTTTCCAAGTGCATCCAATCCCACGTGTGCCACTTTGCCTGCTTTGCATCCATTTTGTAATGTGAGAAACATCTTTATACCTTCTCAGTCTTCAGGAGGCTGTTAAGCATTTTTGTGACGATAGACGTGTGATGTTGTTTGAAAAAAAATGCATGCAACTGGGCCAAAACAATTGCACGAGTGGTCTTATGTAGGATATAAATTTACATTTCAGAAATTGATTTTGTTGTTGTTGTTGTTTTCCGGGATGTAATTTCCTGTCTTATATTTACTCTGTCCTTTGATCTCTGTGTGCTGTTGATTAAGCTTGAACCTGCACGTTTTTTATTGTGTTGTTTGTACATTGCAATCGTTCTTTCATCGTGTTCCAGGACCCCCTTGATAAATCCGGTCCTGGTCTCAATGGGTAAATCTCCTGCTTAAATAAATAAACAGATATTCCAGGTTCATTAAAAAATAAACAGTGCCTTTTGTCACCTCTGTATAATAATATTTCACATGCATTGTTTTATTGTTACCACAAACCCCCAAACAGCTAACCCAGCTTTACAAATGCATCTCTGGGTTAAAATGTAAGAAACTCTGGTTACAGGCAGGAATTAGACCCAGAGACAGTTTAAAGGGTACATAAGGACCTTTTTATTTTATTGTGTTATGTTTCCATGTGTTGCTACAACTGTTTACGTAAGGTGTGTGTATTGTTTTATTTTTTTTTTAACATTTTGACCACTTTTTTAAACTTTTAAATTGCATTCCCTGCCTCAAGATGGCTTCCCATGTACCCGCATGGACCTCTCAGAACTACATTTCCCATCATCCTCCTGCTCACTGGTAAATCCATCTCAGTTACCCTTCAATCACTACGAACGCTGTCCGAAAATGATGGGTGGAGCTAACGCCAGTCCTCAGCATTCCATTGGCTCACACATTTTACTCATAATCATACACATCAAATCACATTGCGGCAGCAGTGAGGACACAACACTCTTCTGCAATATGACTGGATGTGACACATGTCAATAAACTGAGATCTTGTCATGTGAACACAATCCCTGCCACACAGTGCATGAGAGTCAGCAGCCGCTAAAGAGAGAAAATAAAAAATAAATAAACAGTAGGGGCTGTGAGAGCGAACGCCCAAGAGCTGTGAAAAATTTCCAAGGATAAATATCGGACTTTCTTCCTATGCATCGGAGCGGGACAGTTGCAAGGTAATCGGGACTGTCCCAACTATATAGGGACTGCTAAAAGTAAATTAAAAGTTGGTAAATGTTATAAGGTGGAGGTGGTGGGAATGATGTCATTGTAATGTGTAACAGGGCAGCAGCTGGGCGCTCATCACAAGAGAGCGTCTTAACCACAATGCAAAATAGCCGGGCTGGTCTGCATCCGTGGTTTTAGAGCTATTAACCTCATCTCACCGACGGGACAGCGCAGAATCTGTAACGGCAGTGCATCCCACAACACTGCTGCCCGTTACACTTGCTCGATTGTATCGCAGATGACTGTCAGAATGGTTGGAGGTGATCTTTAAGTGGTTTTAATGGTATGTGGGTTTCCCAGGCAGGCTGGGGGTGCCCTAAAGTCCCATGGTGTGCAGGAGTGGAACGGAGAGGCTAAGCCCTTGCTGTATTACAGGAGATGAGTGAATTTTACGAGGGATTAGTTCTTGTGAGCCTCCCCCCACAGCATCAGTTTTTTATTTTCTGTGCTAAAGCAGCTCTCCTCTCAATCCTGTTAGAGTAAACCTCCCAGCAGCTAGGCTTGTGCTGGAGAGAATATGGGGGCCAGCGTGGTGGTGAATGTGGGGTCCAGGGCTGATGGACAGGGGTTCAAATTGGGTGCTGAGCCAGCAGAGCAGTGGGGTCCAATTCCCAGCAGTCCAGACTCCTTCTCCTCCTCCTCCTTCTTCTTCTTCTTCTTCTTCTTCTTCTAATTTGTGTGAGTGTGTGAGTGTGTGAGTGTATGTGTGTATGTGAGTGTGTGATTGAGTGAGCAGCGAGACAGACAGACTCTGATCTTCCCTGTCTCTGTCCCTCTCTCAGGGGAGTGATCCGAATCGACGTGAACCTGCAGGGGTTTGACATCGACCAGTGCAGCCCGGGAGAAGCCTGGTTCTCAGACACACACCAGTGCAACCGCACCAGCACCCAGGTGAGGACTAGGGGCTACAGCAGGGCTGGGCCCATCAGAACATCCTTGACAGATCCGCCAAACCCCCCACCGTGACGTGCCAGGGGGGCTGCTTGTATTCACAGGGCCGCTGACAAGCTGAAGGCCGCTATCAATCACCGCCTGTCCCCCAGAGGCATTAGAGTGGATAGGAAGTGAAAAGGTCATTTTGTCTGGATGAACAGCGTCTCAGCTAATTTGGATCAGACGGTCGCATTGGCTAATTTGCAAGGTGGTCAGTTCGGCCGGACTCCCCCAGTCTCTTGTGTAAGAGTTGTCCTGTCGTCCGAACATGCCATGTGTGGTTTGATTCCATAAGAGACGGGGGGAGTCGACTAGACCGATTACATGTCCTCCTCAGTCCCCATGTCCATTGTGGCCAGTATTTTTGTTCATCTTTGGAAACACTACAGCACGACCAACTTATCCCTTTAAATCATTGGTAGGTAACCATGGCTCTTCCAATCCATTCCACTGCAATGTTCCAAATATCACTTAAATGACTTCCAACAGGGTCAACTAAATAATTAAGGGTCTGGTTGGTACAAAGACCTGCAGTGGAATGGATTGGAAGGTTACTTACACCTGATTTAAAGGGATATCTTGCCCCCAAAAAAGTGAATGTAGAAATTTATTGACACCTCTTTCAACTCACCTACGGTTCAAGGTCAAGAATTTATTGAAAGAAAAAAACGAACAGGGGACCCTCGTTTAGACAGCAGTGTGCACATTTGTAAGAACTTCACTTCTGTGGTTTGGATTTGTCGTGAAATCAAACCACTGGAACTGAAAATCTTGGAAAATTGTCAAAACAGGCAAATGAGTAATTGTCTGATTTAATTGATGTCTTCATTAAGCCTCACATGCAATTCATTTAAAATAGCAAGGGAAAGGGAACACAGAGCCACACGTGGTAAAAAGCAGGAGAAGTTTTAGAAGTTGTTTATGATGTCTAATTAAAGCATAAAGTGGTCTAACATGTTCACACACGGGTGCCTGTTGTTTCTATAACACTGATTACTGAACGAAAATACAAATTCTGCAGCTGCTGTCATACACACACACGCACGCACGCACGCACGCACGCACGCACGCGCGCACGCACACACACACACACAATGCTCTGCACTCAGACAGAGGCTGGTCCACTCTCTCCTTGTCTGTCTCCTTGTCTGCCTGCCATGCTGCATTAAGAAGAAGACCAAACACAGTTTTCTATTTAAAGATTGCTGTGGATGGGATGATCTCAGGGATTATACTGATAATCCATCTGGCATGCTGCACCAGGGACCTGATCACACAGCAGAGTGTCAGCCAGGGTGCAGGGTGTACGATACAGGGTGTAGGGTGTAGGGTGCAGGGTGTAAGATACAGGTTGCAGGGTGTAGGGTGCAGGGTGTAAGATACAGGGTGCAGGGTGTAGGGTGCAGGGTGTAAGATACAGGGTGTAGGGTGCAGGGTGTAAGATACAGGGTGTAGGGTGCAGGGTGTAAGATACAGGGTGCAGGGTGTAAGATACAGGGTGCAGGGTGTAGGGTGCAGGGTGTAAGATACAGGGTGTAGGGTGCAGGGTGAAGGGTGTAAGATACAGGGTGTAGGGTGCAGGGTGTAAGATACAGGCTTTAGGGTGCAGGGTGTAAGATACAGGGTGTAGGGTGCAGGGTGTAGGGTGCATGGTGTAGGGTGTAAGATACAGGGTGTAGGGTGCAGGGTGTAAGATACAGAGTGTAGGTTGCAGGGTGTAAGATACAGAGTGTAGGGTGCAGGGTGTAAGATACAGGGTGTAGAGTGCAAGGTGTAAGATACAGGGTGTAGGGTGTAAGATATAGGATGCAGGGTGCAGGGTGTAAGATACAGGGTGCAGGGTGTAAGATACAGAGTGTAGGGTGCAGGGTGTAAGATACAGGGTGCAGGGTGTAAGATACAGGGTGTAGGGTGTAAGATATAGGATGCAGGGTGCAGGGTGTAAGATACAGGGTGCAGGGTGTAAGACAGGGTGCAGGGTGTAGGATGCAGGATGTAAGATACAGGGTGGAGGGTGTAAGACAGGGTGCAGAGTGTAGGGTGCAGGGTGTAAGATACAGAGTGCAGGGTGTAAGATACAGGGTGCAGGGTGCAGGTTGCAGGGTGTAAGATACAGGGTGCAGGGTGTAAGATACAGGGTGCAGGGTGCAGGTTGCAGGGTGTAGAGTGTGATTTGAAAATATAATGAATACACAGAGGGGAGCTGGTGGGGCTTCTGATCACAGTATATAGCTGGTTAGGACAGGAGAGGGTTAAAAGCTATAATGCATGCTGAACACAAGACATGCCTTAGAGCACTTAAGTGTCACATTATAGATCATTCATATTTAACCCTATCTTACTGTTTTTGATGTCAGATCTACAGTGGAAGGATTTCTTTTTTATTAAACTGAATATAATAAAGCTCTTTTCATGGCATTAGAGGTCCATTTAGATTTTAACTTGAATTGACACATTGAGCTTCTGTGGTTCATTGCTATAGTATGAGATGGCTGGTTCACTTTGAGCTAGGGGCTGGGGGGAGGGTAAACTGTGTGTGCGGATTTGAAGACACTGAAATTAAAACCTGAAGAGGTTCTTTACTTTAAAAAAAAAAATTGTGTCAAATTAAAGGAGTTTCTAAATCTGCTGTTGACAGCATTATCATTCTGTGCAGCGCAGGGCTGTGTTGACAGTCCGGTTTGTGTTCTTTCCCCAGTGCATTCCTCTGAAAGGCCAGGGTTTCAGGCTGAACCAGTACCACTGTGTGTGCCTGCCTGGGTTCTACAGTGCCACCGCCAGCCCCACACAGAACTCACGTAAGGAAACTAATCAGCGAACAGAAATGCGCAAAAATTCCCCCCCCCCAAAATATCTCTCTGGTTCTAAGGACCCCTCTCCCTTCCCTGCAGGCAGAGAGGAGGACGGCCCGCGGAACGGCAGGAGCCCTGAAGTGGAGGATGCTGGGAGGGAGCTGGAGTGCCTGCCCTGCCCCCCAGGCTGCCCGCTGTGCCTCGACGGCGCCCCCTGCAGCGTGCAGGAGGACTTGTATCTGCGGGCCGCAGTGCTGACAGTGCAAGCCTTCTGCATGCTGCTCGTCTTTATCAGCATGCTGGTGGCTTACCACTTCCGCCAGACCAAGGTGAGCCAAGAGAAGGGGGGGGATTGCCTACTGTTGTCCCAGGACAAGGTGGGCGAACCCAGGGGGACATGCCAACCACAGTTCATGCTTTTCAACTCCCACACCAAAGCCTTGTGGTATGTTGTACCTGTCTGAAGGATCTTTCACAGCAGGACTACACTTACCAGAATGCACTGGGGTGTGAGTTGAAAAGCCTCTTCACAAACAAACCCCTGGCTGCCACTATCCCTGGAGTAATGTCTACCACTGCCCCCTGGAACAGAATACAGGGGGAACTAGCTAATGCAGTCTCCAAGAGTAACATGGGACAATCCCATTTAAGATTACTGCTTACAGGGTATGGTGAACAGAAATCCACAGAAACACCTGCCATGCCACTGTCAACAAGTTTCCTGTATGACGTGGTTATGACAGGGAATCCAATCGCATAAGCAATTAAACTGTCCCAGTGTCGTGGATGGGACACCCCACTTAAGCAAAATCGTTTAATCTGTCGCGTACAGCAGTTTGATTTCACTGAGCTGGAACGCATAGCAGTGCTCACTCTTTCCTCTTTGTTTCCCCCGACAGAGAATCCGGGCTTCAGGTCTGCTGTTATTGGAAACGATCCTATTCGGATCACTGCTCCTGTACTTCCCAGTAAGTGAGGGACGTTCCGGAGGGAGGGGGGAGGGGGGGCGGTAACAAAATGAGGCGGATCCCATCCTTATAAAGGTTTACCATGGCAACAAAGCACAGCGAAAGCATGGCAAAGCACCAGTAAACATTGCAAAAGCCTAGGGAGGTATAATAAAGTCATTCAAAAAGGGGGGGGGGTCTTTTTATACATTGCAATTTCCTTTTTTTTTAATTGTCTTCCAGGACCCCCTTGTAAAGGTCTCAATGGGTAAATCTCCTGTGAAAACCAGCCAAAACCTCTTTGAAAGCTTTGTTCGGTGGTGGTGGAGGTGGGGGGGGGGTCTATATTAATAACACCCCCCTGACCCTCTGTGCCGCTCGCTTCTGTACTTTGAACTGGAGAGACATCGATATTTCAGTCTGTAGTCTGGATAAAAAGATGCGTGACATTTCGACAGAACATTCCCGTGGGGGCATTCAAAAATAAAAACGAA
Source organism: Acipenser oxyrinchus oxyrinchus (assembly GCA_030684275.1). Lineage (NCBI taxonomy): Eukaryota > Metazoa > Chordata > Actinopteri > Acipenseriformes > Acipenseridae > Acipenser > Acipenser oxyrinchus. The sequence continues at coordinate 1,091,333 of CM060266.1, forward strand.
AACATCTTAAACCCTGTCATCTATTTATTTTTCAAACAGAAATCCATATACAAAGGTTAAAGTTCTAAGCCATCCCCAAATACTGGAAAGAAATCAAATCCCGTTTTCACACTGTGGTGGAAACAGTTCAGGAGTTGATGTGAAAAAGATCATTCTCCCGTCCGACGTGTTCGAACCCTTGCAGCAGGCAAATGAACAGAACCCTGAGAGCGTATTAAACTAGCCCTTTCTACCACTCAAGATAGGGAGGTAATAATACTGACATCAGCATAAGACTGGTACCGCTCGACTCTTCATTTGAAAAGTAAGGCTTTCCATCCGATTCAATGGGCTGAGCTGCTAATTCATTACACCTTTAGCTTGTTCTCTCCTCTCTGTCTCCCCCTACAGGTCTTCATCATGTACTTCAAGCCCAGTGTATTTCGCTGCATTCTGCTGCGTTGGGTCAGGCTGCTGGGGTTCGCTATCGTGTACGGGACGGTCAATCTCAAAATGTACAGGTACGTTTTAAAATCGTACCTTTGGTATTGGCTTTATTAACATTATTACTGCCCCCGTCCACCTTTTGAAGGAATACTAACCTATTTTTGTTTTTTTGTTTTTTACCTCTTATTACGTTTATTGACTTGATTACTGGTCCTATTTTTTTAATTAATTTTTTTATCATTACTGCAAATCTTTTGGTTCTGTCTTTTTTAAAAATTTTTTTACAATGATGTCTTTTTCTCTCTCTCTCTCTCTGTCTGTCTGTGTGTCTGTGTATCTGTCCTTGTGTCTGCTTGCCTCTCTGTCTCTGTGCCTGTGTGTGTGTCTCTCTCCCTCTCTATCTCTGTCTGTCTCTCTCTCTCTCTGTCTGTCTCTCTCTCTCTCCCTCTCTGTCTCTCCCTCTGTCTCTCTCTCTCTGTCCGTCTGTCTCACTCTCTCCCTTTGTCTCTCTCTCCCTCTGTCTATCTATCCCTCTCTCTCCCTCTCTGTCTATCCCTCTCTCTCTCTCTCTGTCTTTCTCTTCCTCTCTCTGTCTCTCTCTCTCTCCCTCTCTGTCTGTGTCTCCCTCTCTTTCTCTCTCTCTCTCTCCCTCTCTCTGTCTCTCTCTCTCTCTCCCTCTCTGTCTGTGTCTCCCTCTCTCTCTCTCTCTCTCTATCCCTCTCTCCCTCTCTCTCACTCTGTCTCTCTCTCTCTCTGTGCAGGGTGCTGAAGGTGTTCCTATCCCGCACGGCGCAGCGCGTTCCCTACATGACCAGCTGGCGCGTGTTGAAGATGCTGGCCGTGATCGTGCTGATGGTCAGCTGGTTCCTGTCGGCCTGGACGGCCGGAGTGCTAGAGAACATGGACCGGGACGTGCCCCTGCTGGTCATCTCCCAGACTCCCGAGGGGCTGGGCTTCAGTATGTGTGAGCTTGACCGCTGGGACTACATGATGGCTCTGGGTGAGTGACAGCCCCCAAATTCTTCTTTGTTCCAGGCTAAATAAATTCACTTTCCTTAAAGGGTACAGAAGGACCTTTTTATTTTATTGTCCCATCATCCTCCTGCTCACTGGTGAATCCATCTCAGTTACAGGGAAATGTAGACAGTTGTAGCAACACATGGGACCATGTAACACAATAAAATAAAAAGGTCCTTATGTGCCTTTAACCTACAGTATCATAATGAGCAGAAAGTCAAGCGAGAGACGTTTTGATTTGATTATTTTTCCTGGATTTATTTATCTCTTTACTTTTCTCTTTGTATGCATGCATTTATGTATGTATGTATGTATGTATGTATGTATGTATGTATGTATGTATGTATCTATCTGTGTCTATCTATCTATCTGCCTCTCTAAGTCTCTCTCTCTCTCTCTCTCTCACCCCTAGCGGAGTTACTGTTCCTGTGCTGGGGCAGTTTCCTGTGCTACACAGTGCGGACGGTCCCCTCTGCCTTCCACGAGCCTCGCTACATGGGCATCGCGATCCACAACGAGATTCTCATCTCCACAACCTTCCACCTCCTCCGGTAGCAAACCCCTCTCAGCGGGACATCGCACAGGGCTGCGCTGATGCGCCTTACTCGTGCTCGTAGTTGCCTTTGAGTAGTACTGATCGGCAGGTATTAAATAAACCCATTCATTAAAGCACTGATTTCAAAACAAGAAAAGCTGTCCTTCTTTCGCCTTTACAACGGGGTTCCAGTCAATGGCGATCGACTTCCGCATTCAGCGACCCCGGTTGAGAGGAAGAGCCGCTTCCCGGCGGCTTTTAAGATACAAGTCGGTCGCCATTAATTGGCACTCGGTTGTAAAGGTGAGGGAAGGACAGCTTTTCTTGTTTTGAAATCAGCACCTTCACGAACGGATGAATTTAATTACCTGCCGACGCACTTGTGAAAGGCAGTTCGGAGTATGAGCATCAGCACACCCCCGTTGTAGAGACACCTGCCACTGCTTAGATCAGTTGGATAAAGAACATATTGTTGCGAGGTTTAAACGCTGCATAGCAGTTATGGGCCTATTGAGATTTTAATATGAGCTGAATCAGAAGAGATACCCTGCATGTTTTACAGAGGTCGTTATGTACTGTGTTGGCATGTGGCAGGCTGGTAAACGGCTGCTGCTGATTCTTTATGAGCCCAGCCCGGCTCCTGGTGCTGTTTCACTGGGTCGCTTCTCCCTTCCCATCCCCAGGTTCCTCATGCTGCCCTCGCTCCACCCTGACTGGATGCTGCTGCTCTTCTTCGCTCACACCCACGTCACCATCACCATCACCCTTGCCCTGCTCTTCATCCCCAAGGTACCGTCAGCGAGGGGAGGGGGATCAAATTACTGCCTTTGCAAATTCATCAAAACCGGTACAATTCAAGCACCGTTTCACCCTTTCAAGCATCTCATAATGGGGACGGATATTTAAAAAAAAACTTCCTATATATATATATATATATATATATATATATATATATATATATATATATAGGCTAGGAGATAGCACCTTTGTTGCATGATGACCTCATACAGTATGAGGATGCCATTTTTAGCCCCACATACAGCAATGGGGAAAAAAAAATGGATAAAGCTGCAATCAAAAATATAGTGTCCAAAACCACTTGCATTTTTTTCCCCGGTTGTTTTCAATAACTCACATGCACGGGAGGGTTGTGTGACCGCGGTGGTGCTGCGCGTGTGCGTCTCTGTGTGCATTGCTCTTTCCGCACCCCCAGTTTAAACCCTGCGTCTCGTTTGCTGCAGTTCCTGCATGCCAGTTCTCCCCTGCGAGAGGAGATTGCAGCCGAGGTATACGAAGACGAGCTAGACATGCGACGCTCTGGCTCCTACCTGAACAGCAGCATCACCTCCGAGCACAGCCTGGACCCTGACGACATCCGGGTAATCCCCTCCTCCAATAAACTACCCCCCCCCCAGTCCTGTACCCTTTACCTCTGTACAGAATCGGGGGGTCAATTCTTGTTTTTAAAATCAATCCCCAATTCCCATCCCCTTTTAACCAACCCCAACACATCATTGATCGGAACTGCAATTAGCAGTATTCTGTTTAAAACAAGCTTCTCAGAACAGGGGCAACAAATTGCTTAAAGTCATTGTTAGTCAGTCAATGAAATTGGCAAATCAAATGAAAGCGGTTGAAAAAGTCCCTGACCCTAGCTGCTCTTTCCTCCTCTCCTCGCAGGACGAGCTGAAGAAGCTGTACGCCCAGCTGGAGGTGCACAAGACCAAGAAGATGACAGCCAACAATCCTCACCTGCAGAAGAAGCGCAGCTCCCGCCGCGGGCTCGGCCGCTCCATCATGAAGAGGATCACAGAGATCCCCGAATCCATGAGCCGACAGTACAGCCGCGAGGACAAGGAGGGCTCCCTGGCCAGAGGAGGAGGAGGAGGGGGGAGCCACCAGGGATCCTGCAAGAAGAAGCCCTTCGAGTCCACCAGCTCCAGCATGAAGATGAAGGAGGACTCCTTCAAGCACCGCTGCCTTCTCCTACGCAAGTCTCACAGCACGTACGACCACGTCCCGCGATCACAAGGACCAGCACAACCCCACCACCCCCACCCCCACCCCCACCCCCACCGGGCCGGGGAGGGCAAGGACCCCTCCCTGCTGGACTCCCTCATGCGCAAGAAGCTGGCCAAGAAGGCGTCCGAGAGGTCGGACTCCGATTCGGTGGACGGCGCCCCTTTGGTGTGCAAATCGGTCAGCGCCCACAACCTCGCTGCCGACAAGAAGCCGCTGCACCCCAACAAGCCCAGCAAGCTGCAGAAGTCTCTGAGCGTCATGGCGGGCGCTAAGGACAAAGCTCCGCTCCTGACGGGCAAGGCCCACAGCTTGGAGGACAACTCCAAAGTGCGTGGTAAAGGAGAGGAGGAGGAGGAGAGAGGGAGGAGATCCACAGATCAAGGTGGACCCAAAGGTCATCTACAGGAGCTGGAGAGCAGAGCTCGGGATACGGCCCAGTGGATCGTGTCCGGAGATGCCACACAGAGGTCGGTGAACACCCTGCTCAAGGAGGACTTTGACAAAGAGGAGGTCTGTCCTTGGGAGCTGGAAGACCTGACCCTGGAGAGCAAGCCCCAGAAGCATGTCTCCTACGCCCCCTTGAAGAGAGACGCCACCAACGGGGATCATGACAAAGAGCAGCCACCAGAGGCAGGGACGAGACAGCAGGCCCACAAGAGTGAGATCTGTCCATGGGATGATCCACTGCCTGGGACCGGCAAAGGGGACTCATGTCCTCTGGAGGGAGAGGAGCTTCCAAGCAAGACCCAGGGAAATGGGGGACTGGAAGACAGGAGAGAGAGTAGTCTGGCTGTGGATGTTTTTCCCTGGGATCCCGATCTGCCCCAGGAAACGGAAACGGATAAAGCCAGGGCTCCGGTGTCCTTTAGCGCCCCGGGATCTCCCACAGTAGGGTTCGGAAAAATTAAGGATTCCAGAGGGTTCTCCCACAGGGGCCTGGCGAAGGGGTTTGGACTGTCCATGAAAGGGCTGGGAGGGAGAGGGAGCGGGAAGGAAAGGGGGAAAAAAGGCACGGAGAAACAAAGAGAGAAAAAAGACAACACGAAAAAGAGCAAAGAGAAGGTGGCCGCCAAATCCAGGCAGGAAGAGGTGTGCCACTGGAAGTCTGAGGAGTCTGAAGGGAACGGCTGTAAAGGAGCCGACCTGAGTCCCTGGGACCTGGAGGGAAGACCGTGGGATGTTAAACAGGACGAGGAAGGAGTAACGCCAAGCAAGGACAGGAAGGAAGACAAGCTTGCTGCAGTGTGCCCGTGGGAGGCAGAGGAACCCAAATCAAACACAGCGGGCAAGACTTCAGAGGGGTGCCCTTGGGATACTGGCGAAGCACCTTCTGTAAAAAACGAGCGAAAAAGCGTCAGCGAGTCAGCGAGCAGGACGACGAGGCAGCAGAGCATGACAGCAGACGTTTGCTCTGGGGACTCCGAGGAGGTGAAGCCAGGGCTGGAAGCCGAAGACAACACAGGGCCAATACAGGAGACTATTAAAAGACAGGAGAGCCAAGGCAGCAGAGCCTTGCAAGCGTGTCCTTGGGATGTCCCAGAGCCAGCAGAGAAGATGCCCAGGAGCCAAGAGAGTGCCTTGGCAGACGATTGTCCGTGGGAGAGCGAGGAACCGAAAGCGGGGCTTCAGAACCAAGACAGCAGCAAGGTTTCTGAAGTATGCCCTTGGGAGGCCACAGAGGTGGCAACTAACAATACCAAAAAGCAAGACAGCAGAACTAAGCTGCAGGGGAGCGCCACGGGAGACAATACCAAAGACGTGGCAGATCCTGAAACCAACTCTACCAGCAGGCAAGACGTGGAGGCTCTTGAAGTGGAAGAGCTCAAAGCTGGGAGCAGCAGCACTAAGAGCAGGATCAAGTCCAGGGAGACTGACCTGGACCTGGGCAGAAGGGACGCGCTTTGCCCCTGGGAAATGGAAGAGGCCAAATCGGTGTCCGGGAAGATAGACAACACTTCGGAAATCCTTTCCTGGGAATCCGAGGAGCCGGACGAAGCCGAGGACGTTGGGAAAGCTGCACTGGGAGGGGTGCACCACAGGGAGGCGGAGAAAACGGGGGTCAAGGAGATTGAGGGAAGGAATGTCGACGTGTGCCCTTGGGATTTCGAGTAAGATACGGGTGGTGGTGAGGAAGAGTCCCGCACACGGATTCTGATGATGCTGCCCTGTGCAGTACGCCTCCTGATTTCTGCCTGCTTGGTCTCTAATACGCCTGCCCCTCGTATGCAGGCTGGTTCACAATTCAGCAATTCAGCATCATTCCATGGAAATGCACCTTTTTCCAGTTCTGTTTTATGATCAATGTTCTTCTTGCTAATTTAAATATGTATTTAAATATATACATATATACGTGTGACGCATTCCATTGCTATTGTATTATATTTATTGTAATATATGCATTTGTGTCTACTACTAGAGCGGTTCTAATACTAGCAAGCCAATCTCACATTCCAGACAACAATCTTGCGTCCAAATTGTTATTTTTCCTGAAGAAAAGAGACACCATCGCTCAGACACTGGGAGCAGACTGCAACGATCCGCTGGGTGTTTCAACGTGGGGTTTGATTCGATTAAGCCCACGGTACCGCTGCATTTTAATAATCCAATCTCTGGCCGATCTAAACACTGTCACTCTTTATCTCTTTATTTCCCACGTGGTTATGAATATACAATGCCACACCTCCTGCTCGAGCGACTGTCTAGTTTCTATATGAATGATTTTGAAAGATTTTTAACAGCACATGTTGACCGAATGTTAAGCTATGAACAGCGCAATTAGCAATCGTATAATGATTTCATCATACCCATACTGGCGCAAGGCTTTAACACATGATATGTTGTTGAACAAGCTGACAATGATGTATTTTATTCCTCAAAGCAGGCTTCGAAGCATTCTTTAAACGAGAGTGAAGCTTACATTAAAGCCCAATTCAAGTTTCTAGAACATGCAAAAAACCAGAGGTGTAAATTGCTGTTTTTTCTTTCAAAAAATATGACATATCAAAACTTAATTTCAGTAATAATGACAGTAGCCATTCGTGTTGTTTTTTGCTGTGGTTCTTGTTAGACATTTTTTTTTATTTTTAATTTGCTTATTAATACATTCGACAAACATTCTAGCTTTCCTTTTTCAGTCAATCCTGCTCACTTTGGAAGCCGTGCCCATAAAGCAATGTGACCCGACTCCTGGATGTTGTTTAAACTATACCTACGCTGTACAGTTCACTAAACCCTAGTGCGTATTTTAAAAAAATATATAATGATAACTACTACAAAAAAAAAATAATAACAATATTGTCTGTTCAGCATGATTGTTGCAACGTGTTTGAGTCTGTAATAACCCTACCATGCCTCTCATAAATGATTATCCTGTGGTATATCGATGCTGTTTCCTTGTGAGAAAAGGTATTTAGACCCAGTAACAGAGACCTACTTTAGCTACACTATTAAAACGACCAGCTGCCAGGAGTTTGAACAATCGGTCCCCTTGTGAATCGAATATAGCCCCTTTGGTCCACTGAAGCTGGAATATCCCTGTGTCTAAAATACTGCATTGTATTTGATTGCCTTAACATGGTCTGTTAACCTCCCCTTTGAAACATGCTTCCACGTTGTTCTATGTCAGCGGTACTCAACTCTGGCCCTCGAGATCAAATCCAGTCCAGGTTTTTACTCCAGGTTCTAATGTAGTTAATTGAGGCTGTTAAGAGGCAATTAACTAATTTAGGACCTGGTTGGAAAAAAGACCAGGACTGGATCTCGCTGGGCCAGAGTTGAGTACCACTGTTCTGTATTGTGTTTCTGGTCCGCACATGAGTTCGTTTCACAATGTATAATATAAATTGCGGTATATTTGTAAAAAAAAAAAACATATTTAAAAAATAAAACCATTTCTTTGATGCGTGTGTCAGTGTGCAGTAAAACCAAGATACTGAAGTGAATTTAATGGGGATGGAAACAGAACTCCTGGTGCATAAAGACTTGATTGCTGTTTGATCCAGTCCTGGTTTCGCTATGAGTTTAATGGGACACACCTGAGCTTGTTACCTGTACACACTGTGGCTGATCAAGCTGGAAACCTGGAATGGGTGAAACTGCTATACAATAGGAGTCTTATTTCCACCCCTGATCAGAGGCACGCATGGCAATTAGACTCCTATTGCATAGTAGTTTCACCCATTCCAGGTTTTACTATGAGCTTGATTGGCCCCAGTGTGTGTGTTTTATTAGCACACACTACTCAATAGACCTGGGCTCAATTAAAAAAATAGAAACTCTAACCCAAACCCTGGGCTCAATTTAAAAAAATAGAAATATATAAGAAACCAGGTTTTCCTCACATGCCAGTTTACAAGATTTTAAAAAATATTCCATGCAAAAAAAAAACATTTACCGGAAGTCAGTAGGAAAATGAAGATTGTGGGCCTATACGCTTCAAATCCCAGTCTAGCATTCAGCAATGCAAAGTAAAGGGGGAGTTTTTCTCCCATCAAGCTAACCAAAAACTCTGTAGAACTCACTGGGCAAGGGTGGCATGTGCTTCAATAAATAATAAGCCCTTTGTGTTGAAGTCTGGATCGTGAGCCTTGATTTTTACGGATGCTGCTGTGCAAATAACACACACAAACACAGCAGGCTAATTTGACAATTACACATTGCACACAGCAATCTGGCCGCAGTTCATTCCTATACAATGAAGACGGGTTACTCACACCAGCTCTGATCCAGCACTCAGCTGCTCTGTTCTGTTCCAATCCCTCTTTGGACAGCGTAGGCCAGCGGGCATCTCTGGAGGGATATAGGGGTTGAATAGCCCAGCTACACAAACGGAGATCACAGATTCAGGTGAGCCACTTATCCACAATAATGGACAGACAATCTCAAGAACCAGATTTAAAATCTGCAACACTGGGGCTATCACCTCCCTTACATTCACACACCTGATATTGTTTATTTATAATACCCTGACGTTAATAAAGCAACTCTGTTAAGTGCATTTTCAAAGCATAAACCTGCCTGCTGTTGCTTTCCAGCTTAGATTTGACGTCCTGTTTTGCTCAGTGGGTGTATGTTCTCTACCTTTATTGTCAACTCAGTTTACCAAGCTTTGAGAGTCTCTGGAGTATATTGGAAATAAGGTTCCCATTGCACAGCTGTTAGATCCATTCCTGGTTTTGCTATGTGTTTAATAAGACTCACCTGAGCGTGCTACCTGTTCATGGCTAATCAAGCTTTGTATTAACATCTCATGTGTGAAACTGCAATGCAATAGGAGTCTTATTTCCATCCCTGATTTAATATTTATAAATGTTGACTCATTTGCATCGGTTCAAATCCCACCTCAGCCACTCACTCATTGTGTGACCCTGAGCAAGTCACTTAACCTCCTTGTGCTCCGTCTTTCGGGTGAGACGTTGTTGTAAGTGACTCTGCAGCTGATGCATAGTTCACACACCCTAGTCTCTGTAAGTCGCCTTGAAAAATCGCTAAATAAACTAATAATAATCGGGGAAACGCATGTAAAGATAATTTAATAACCAACATGATATAATTTTCTATTCAATGACACGAACTGATGGACATGCGGTTTTGCAGTCTGTCAGTACCGCTGATCTATAAACTATATAGATCTGTACAGATACTACGCACAGAACTCTGGGATTGCCTGGAGGATTTTGGTGGGCGGGACTAAAACGATATTAATTATATGCTCTGTATTGTAATGAGAGGCTGACTTTAGTTCGCAGTATTTGGAATGAATTTGAGGTCAGGTTATTTCAAAATAAATAAACATGCAAAACAGATGATTTAGGGTTTATAATGTACCCTAACTTGTTTCTCATTATTATTATTATTATTATTATTATTATTATTATTATTATTATTATTATTATTATTTGTTTTTCAATGCGCTAATTGAGGGTTTGAAGGTAAAGTTTGTTTGTTTTTTGGCCACTCTGAGGCTGGGCGAATCAGATTAGTGAGGATCAGAAGGAAATCCTTACAGATTACAGGAAGCAATCAAACCGCAGGGGCAAAACCTTTCATTCTTGTGACTGACAGCGCTTCCTATTGCCAGTCACCGAACTCTAGTCCATGGCTGTGCATTTGTGCGACTGGAAATTATATAGCAAAGCGTCGAAAAAACACAGCGAAAAAGAACGAGCACGCTCAGCAACGGATATGTTAGTTAGTCTGATTTTTCAGACCCTTATGTAATGTGTCTGTCTGCTTGTCTGTGTGTGTAATTAGCGGCTGCTTCTCCTTAGGGCTGCTGTGATCAGATGGGCCTCTCCGGTCACCTGCTCCTGCACCCAGCGCACGTTCCTAGATAAAGACAAGCAGCGGGCTGCAGCTAATTCAGCGAGCTCTGAGCTGGCAGGGTGGCACCGCTCCGAGGTCAATGCTCTGAGCCGTGAAGGGCAAAGCGAGACTCCAGCACTCAGACATGCACAGCGCTCACTGGCTATGTTGAAACTGAGTTAGCCGAAATGAAGATGCACGCCTTTATACACACACACACACACACACACACACACACACACACACACACACACACACACACACACACACACACACTTATATAAGTCGTTTCAATGGCATGTGAATCCATATTACGGATATGACCCAGGGTTTGTGGAATGCAGACAGTATTGGTCGCACATGTTCAAACTTGCTGAGCATTCCCATCACTGTAGTGCATTCGCACATACCACCTTGCCATTGCCACATTAATGCCATAAAGCACCCAATCTACCCAGTCTACCCATGTCACCACCAGATGGGTGATCCGTGGAATGTGAGCTCGGTCGTTTCCAGCGCCTGCTGTTGTTTTGTTGTGCACTAATCGGGTGTTGCATGAAATGTTTACAGATCATATTATTTACAAAGGGCAGCTTCAATGCCACCATGAGCCTGTTGCACTATGGGCAGCTATTTTTGGACACTTGTACCATGTCAGCCACCAGGGGGCGTAGTCCTAAATCTCAAGAACCCGGGATTATTGATTTTCTTAAACAAGAAATTATGATACAAGTTGACATTGTATTTGTATACTGAACTTCTAGTTACGCATATAATAGGTCATGCTTTTATCTCCTTTCCATCTTGACAGAATGCTTTACTCTGCGTGCGCTGCCTATAGAAAATAGTACCCCAACTACACCACCATATGCTACGCATGTAGAAAGGTATGAAATATGAAGCCTTTTACTTTAAGCCAAGGCTGGAATGAGTCAGCTAACATTAACTCAGTGTGCCATACTAATAGTTACTAATAATATAATAATAATAGCCACTTACTGTATCATGATGATAAATACAGCTGCTTCACGCACACACACATCACGACACATTTAGTAGGCATATATTATTCAATATTTAAAAACACTTCATTTAAAAAAAAAACATGCATTTATAACAATACGTATATATATATATATATATATATATATATATATATATATATATATATATATATATATATATATATATATATATATATATATATATATATATATGATTGTAATAAAAAAACATGCATTTATAACAAGCATGTGTAGAATTATTGCGCGCCGCTTGTTGGAATGCGCAGAGCCGTCAGTAACGCGCTTTTGACGTCTGTCAAGAGGTGACGCGATGACGTTAGGGGGTGGAACAGGCTCAAGAGGCTGCGTGCCCGCGCGTCGCTGTCTTGTGATAATGAATCAGAAACCCCTCTTGGCTTTCTGAAATGAACCAAGAAAGAAAGAAAGAAAGAAGGAAAGAAAATACAATACAAAATAGAACCTTGGTAAACTTTTAAAAGACATCAAGGTTAAAATATTGCTCATATAAAAATGATGGCGATGCTTATAGATAAATGCACTACAGAAATGTGCATGCATCTTTTGTTTTTGTGTGTTTTGGAGATTATTATTATTATTATTATTATTATTATTATTATTATTATTATTATAGATAATTTGCATTATGTTCATTTATTGATTATCTTCAGTTATAAATAACACACTCCTAGGAAACCCGAGCTTAAATTAACCCATGAAGTACCAAATCATTTTTTTTTTTCTCTTTAAAATCAGAACACAAGCTGTATTTATGTCACTAGAGCCCTATTGGTTCATTTGCATTTGTAGTTGACTTGCTTGACAGGTGATTCTGCATTGTGTGTGTGTGTGTTTTATGCTTGCAGAGCGAGGCGTTGCGGGCGACGCGTTGACGCTGTTTTCTCGCGGGGCCGCGCGCGCGCACGCCTCGCTTGTTGCTCTCTGTGTGTATCTGTGAAGCAGAGGCTTCGGTTTGTGTATTGCCGCTGGGTTTTTGGGCCGTCGGATTCTGTTGTCATCGGTTCACAGAAGTAATCCCTGAAACCCAATTCGCGCTCTCGAATCCCCTTCGCCTCCGTTTCGCGACCCGTTTGACGGTCAAACCGGCGATATACCCGCACCGTCACCGCCAGCACCAGCAACCGGACCCAAGACCCAAGCACCATGCCTGAGAAGCGGCCCTTCGAACGGTTACCTACCGACGTCTCTCCCGTCAACTACGGGCTCTGCCTCAAACCCGACCTCATCGACTTTACTTTCGAGGGCAAACTGGAGGCTACTGTCGAGGTAATAATAATAATAATAATAATAAATAATAATAATAATAATGCAGTAACACTTGCAACATGTATCCATAATTGTGTAATACAGTCGACCGTTTCTGTATGTATGCCTGTATTTATGTCTATGTAATATCACTTTACCCGTTGGATTTATTTATATCATTTTTTTTTTTTTTACGACCATGCTAACTACAGCGTACATCATTTATTGCGTGTGTGTCCATTGATATTGTGTGTGTGTGTGTGTGTTCCTAAACCAGTCGCTGTAATATAATTGCCAGAACATTTTTTGGCTTCCGCCAAGGTATATTTGTCATGTTGTAAACCGTGATTATGCCAACACAAATACAGATATACTCGCGTACTATGTACAGATTGAATCTGGAGCCTGTAAGTGAAGCACCTTTGACCTATTTTGTCAGGTAAATATTTAAAGATGAACATATTTTTTGGGTGCTTTCGTAGTGATCACCACGCTTTTTGTGGGTGGGGCAATACCATACTACAGTACTGTAATATTAAGATGGAAAAGTTAAATTCATTTGCCATGGATAACTTTATGTAAAGTTAGTCAGTAGACTGGTTGCTGGCACCTGTTCATTTTAATATCGCAGGAATGTAGCTGTAAAATGGGCGTTGTGAATTTGACAGAAAGGACTGTAATGCAAATGTCTCAGCCAGTTAAAAAAAAAAAAAAAGATTCAGTGCCATAGACTTGCTTTGTACCTACCCGTGACAATGTTATGATGGTGTCATTCATGCAGGCAGCTGGGGCTTCCTCAATACACCTAGGTGAATAGGACTGCACAGAAGCAGCGGTTCCTCAAAAAAAACAAAAATCTATCAGTGACAGCTTTGTTTAAATAGCTTGTTCTTTGCCAGTGTTTTATGAATCTGAAATCTTCCTTGCAGTACTTGTAGTTGAATGATTTTAAAGCTACAGCAATGTTGGAATATCTCTAATCTTAACCTTGGTAAACTTATCATCTTGGTGCTGAATGAAAGGTCAACTCTCTCTCTCTATCCACTGCCCATGTTAGCACTTTACTGGTTCGCTGGTTCTAATAATAGAATACTAAAGCAGATAGCGGCTGAATTTGGAGCATGCCTCATAAAAAAAGGCATTGTCTGATTAGTTGTTACAAACTACAATTTCCCTTGAAAGACAAGCAGATTTACTTGTATTCCCCAGAGTAGAAGGATGTTTTTCACTGGAGGAATAATTACCCTTTATAGAACAGACCCTTGGAAACCAACCAAGTTTGACACAAAGCATTGACAATGGGAGCTGCCTCCAGCCCACCCGGGAAGGACCTTCTTCTTGGGGGTGGTGGAGGGAGTGGGTTTAGTTCAGTCACTATGCCCTTCCAGTCTCCAGCCTTGCATTTTTGAGACCGCCAGCAAAGCTGTCCATTCCTTCCAGCTGTGCAAACAGGCTACTGAATTGTTATTAGATTGCATGTGTAGCTTTTGGTGTTTGATGTGAAAACATAATATCCCTTGATTTCCAAAAAAATATGCCATGCCATGCCTAGCCTTCCGTACACCACAGTGCAGATGAAAAAACGTGTTTTACGTTCAACAGACATGGAGGTTGTGCTAGCCCTGTTAGCTGTGGAAAATAACCACCTTCTGCGCTAAACGGACATGTGGAAACTTACTGTGTGTTTAGTTGTGTCCGATTGGCAGAACTGGTGACTGTACACACCCCCTGCCCATACACGCTAGTCAAGCACTTATTGGATCCAAGCCCACTCATTGGATTCAAGCCAACTCATTGGCTGCTTTCTTACTACTGAATAATGAATAAACACAGCATTAACGTGGGATTGCGATAAGCTTTATAGATCATTAAAAAAAAAAACCTAATAGATTGTATTTGTTTCTAAATACTAAACCCAATTTTTAACATGTTGAGACTAAAAGCTTTGCCCCGCTCCACTTTAATTGTGTGCGTAAGGGTTGCTAAACCTTTACATCCAGTATCATTTGTGGAATTTTAAAAGCGTTTTCAACCAGCTGATCAACAGGCTTGTCTCTTTCCAGTTGTTCCCAGATTCGCTCCCCTGGGGCTGGTTGTACTGAAGAGATAAAAAAGCAGGATTCGATTCGATCCTGGAGCTTCGCGAGCCGTAATTAGGGAAACTGACCAATTAGAAGCTTAATATGCGTGCTAGAGATTGAAGATTCTGAATGTCAAAAAATCAAGTGCATTTAATTTAAACGACATAATTTAAAACTCCAACGATTCTATAAAAACAGATCGAGTATATTAATGCCGGTGTCTGGTTTTGTTTTGTTTTTTAACTTCTAAAAATGTTTTAATAATAGTATCGCAGACGGGGAGATTGAGGCTGTCAAAAGGTAAGCTTAAGTTATTGCGAAAACAGGAATTGAGAAATAAAATGATCACCCTATGCATTAAATCTAATTAAATCAACGATTTAATTGTAATCGATAACATGATAACGCCAGGATGACTTTGTCAACACACAAAACGTAGAAATAATATTTATGAAACCTTATTACGCAGTCAGGTCTTTTTTTTCTGTAGCTATATGGCGAAAACAGAAATGTCAGATATAGCTAAACACAGCTGAACTAATATTGTACAAAGTTTTTTTTTTTTTATTATCTTAATACAGTACTGTTACAGCATCTTTTAAATGCATTGTTGCTTAATGTTTTCTAAAACGTTAAATGATCTCCGTTTCAATCTGAAGGAAATATTTTTGGTTTTAAAGTTTATTAAGTTATCGTTAAAATGATCCAAATTCAGTATAGTGCTTATTTAAATATTATTTTTAGCAATTTTAAATGAGTCCGTTTTAAAAATGTTTGATCAAGCTCTGATCCGATTCTGAGCTTGGTCTGAAGCAAGATCGAAATAGGATCAGATTTTGATCCGAAACTGATGTCAGGATCAGCGCTGATCCTTTTAGTGCAACCCAATATGCCATAGGATCAAGATCGGAGCCTGGATCCAGTCCCCCAGCTGAATCAAAGGTTTTTGTTTAAGTTGTGCAGCAGCTGGTGGCGAGAGTTGTTGGCGCTGCTGAGTTTTTTTTTGTCTTGACAGGCTTTGACTGGAGGATGAAAAGTTGCTCTGTGTCCAAGGCCGCACAAATTATTGATGTTTTCGCTCGGAACACTCTCAAAAGTTCTGGAGAGCTCTGCCACGGATTTCTGTGGAACTGGACCCTGTGGTCCCTGAAGTATGGTCACCTGTCACGCTGTAATAATTTAAACAGCGGACATGTTGAGTCGGTGTTGTCCTGCTGACCCTACAGCCAACTGACATGTTGTTTTGCAATTACATTACCACCTGATATGCTAGACTCATACAGGGAGGCAAAGCTTCATCAAAAGGCAAACTTTTACACAGTGGGTTTACCAAGCAGTAATGAACACAGCTGCTGGGCGGGGCGAGGGTCTGTTCTTGGCTTCAGATTCTTCAGAGATGAAAGTGTATTTCTTCACCTGTTTTTCGTGTGATTTCTGTTCTGGTGTTTTAGCAATAACATTTTTGTTTTGTTTTGTTTATTTTGTTTCCATTTCACTGTTTTAGTATGCTTATGTTTTATAGTGGGCGGCAATCGAGCAGTTGCGATAGTTTGTTTTGACTTTGGATTTTCCATTTGTGAAAAAGCCAGCCATGATTGTGCAAATGGTCAAACGGAAAACATCTAAACACGTATGCTTTACACTTTATTACAGTTTAATGAGTCTGTAAAAATCATGATTATTTCAGAAGAGCGCAATAGGAGATGAACACAGTACTTGGTTGTCTTAGCTTGTCAATTATTCTACATGTTATAAAACTGAAAACATGCATTATGACTGTATTTGCACATTGGCCTATCCTGGTTTTATATTTTTATAGCAGAAAGCTTGGGAATATTTTGGCCTTATTGCTTTAAAAGTATGGTAATAATAAAAAATAAAAATAAAAAAAATGCTTTTACTTTTCCTGGGACTGAAAGTTTCTAAATAAATATTTCATTACAACTCCCCGGAGTACACTGAACATTTTAATTATAAGGCGATCAGTGTAGCATAACCTATAAAATCCATTCAGTGCAAATGAGCTCAGTGATTCTGATAATCGGTTTTCTGTAATGGTAATCGTGAAACAGTTGCAATTTCACTTCTTGCAGCATCAGATGTTCTGTCTTTGTATTCCTATAACAAACCTTTGCAAATCTGTGTAATGTTGCTCTTCTGTGCTTTATTTCTAGCCTTTTCAGTATGTTTTAATATTGGTACACCTCCAAGACTGAGCTTTTGGCATTTTGGATAATTGCTGCTTTTTAGACAGAATTTATTCTGACAGATTTGACAGTTGTCAGGATTAACGTTGATGACATCCTCAGTTTAATTGCTGTGGGAGTGTCAGATGAATTTATTAGCAGATGTTGGGGATAGCATTGTGTTCCTGCCAGTGGGGTGCAAGTCCCAGTAAGACTGTATAGAAATGGTGTGTTATGTGAATTGGGAGATCACAGGTGTTAAACAGTTCATTGTGTGTGCTGGAACAGCACTTTAAAGGGGTAAAATCTGAGAAAGACCTCGTCGAACCTGCCTTAATCTTTTTTTGTTGTTTGTTGATGTCTACATAAGAGCTCCTACAGCATTATGCCAAGCTAATTATAATAAAAAAGACACCGCCACTAATGAAGGGGTGGCCAGATTTGGCTCTTCCACTCCTGGTCTTTGTTCCAAACCCTGTTCTAAATTGTTTAACTGAACCAATTAAACCTCCATCCACACCCTGAAGTCCTTCATTATCTAATTTTACCTGTTAAACCTGGAATAGAATGACCCTCCATGGACTGAGATTGGACACCCTTGCTTTAGTGCAATTTACTAGTACCCTCATCATTACAGAATTAATTTATTTGATAAGTTTTGGATGGCGTTTCTGTTTCTGGTCACTCGGCGTGTAATCTCTAGTTTTATAGCAGTGTGTAGCTACAAACAGTATATATAATGAACTATGTTCCGGTTGACAGCAGAGGTATCGTTACTCCAGTGTGTTGCTTGCAGCGTTCTACTGCGGTTTTGCATTCCTGTGTCTTGTGCTGGCATATTCTTGCAGTTATTGATAGATCTTGGTTCACATGCCAGTGATGGTTGGGCAGGAGAATGGAATGGTAAAACAGTCCAGTCCAAGCTATGAATATTAGAATGAAAGAAAAAGTGTCTTGAAGAATGTACCGCAGTGCAGATTTCATACAGCAGGGGAATGTGGCACAAATCTACAGTACATGTCCCTGTCCTGTCACTACACTTGTAGAATGACTGCAGTTTAAAAATAGAACCTATTGACATTAACTCATGCTGCCTCTCTGCATCTCATTTGCTTAGTGTCTCTTCCTGTGACAGCCTGGTCATTTCAATATCCTAAGGCATTACACTGCATGCATTTTCCATCTCAGACTAGACAAGATGACATTTCTTCCTGTGCTCACTTAAAACATTGATTGAAACTGCGTTCATCTGTTTGGACAGGGCTGTCTGTTGAGCGAATCCAGATTTCTGAAATCAAGATATTAAAAAAAATGCTTTGCTTTTTGCTTGACGTTTCTGATGTGACTGCTGTTGCTTGCAGTTGGGCGTTTTTGATCTCCCTCTAAAGATATCGTATATCAAGGAACCTTTCTGCCCATCCATCTGTATGTTACACGTACTTGTTTACAGCTGGGATGGAATGAATGTTACTCGCACACACCCACTTTACAAAAATAATACTTTGTGCACTCTTATCAAATGTGTAGAGCTTGTAGACTGTGACATGCACATTTTAATAATGAATTAATAATGAACTTTTATTGTCTGGTTGTGTTTTGATTGCAGGTTACAAATACAACCAATCAGATTGTTATGAACTGTGCTGATATTGACATCATTACAGCATCTTTTGTACCAGAAGGAGGAGAAGGTAAGTGGAAATAATAACTTCAGAGCAGTGTGTGTGTGTGTGTGGGTGTGTGTTTATTAATTGTGCGGTGATTTGAATGATTTTCCATTAGTCTGGTATTGATGACAAATGTATTGCCATTTTCATAAGAGCCCAGGAGTGAATCAGAAAATAAAATCATGAAAACAGTTCCCGTTTCTTTTCATGAACAAATCTTCAGTTTTGAGAGCCGAGGTTCAGATTCTTGTTCATTCTTGCAGCCCTGCACAGTTTGACTTTGTTTCCAGACCCTGCCCAGTCCCAAAGTGTTTAGGCTGAGGGCTGAATGCAGTTATCTCTGAACTGTGTTCTTTAAAAAAAAAAAAACATTCCCAGCTTAATGATTTCTTGTGTTTTGTCAGGAAATGGCGATAAATCATCATCCTTAAGAAACTGTTACTTGATCTAAAAAGTCTAATTTATCTCTTTTCACCTTGGTTTAATTCAGAGGACGCCATGGCAACCTTTCACAGTTGTTGTGGAAACCATAGCAGCCAGTCACTACCACAGTCGTGTGGAATGTATTGATAGTTTCTTTTTCCTGTTTTTCTCATTTTATTAAAAACAGTTGTAGAGCGAGAGGCATGAATCCAAAAGGAATTAAAATAGCTTTGCCGTTTGGATGGGTGTCTGTGTGCAGCAGTTACTCAAGTCAGAGCTGCCTACACTGCAGTAGTTAATTATCAATAGTGAATGTACAGTGGTCTGTAATTGTACGTCTAGTGCTTAGTTGAACCATGGCCAGGATTTCTACAGATGCATTCAAATTAAGTAGGGAGGTTTTAATGTTGCTAACCCCATATATCTTACATTGCCTTACGCAGAACAGCCGTAAAGTTGCTTGGGTTATAGCCACATTATTATTATTATTATTATTATTATTAATAATAATAATAATAATAATAATAATTGGCAATTTAGCAGACGCTTTTATCCAAAGCGACTTACTAGGGGTTGAACTATGCATCAAAAACTGCCACTCAGTTTTACGTCGCTTCCGAAGGACGGAACACAAGGAGGTTAGGTGACTTGCTCAGGGTCACACACAGTGAGTCGAGCTGAGCCAGGATTTGAATGGGGAACCTCCTTAACCACTGGACCACCAAGCCTACACATCCTGTGGCTGAATTTTAGTACTGTGCTGAATTTTAGTACCGACACGGAACAAATTATGTGGAACACAATGATGCAACGAGAAAAATAACTGCCCATAGAGGCTGTGCTGAAGCACAGGGCACATGGGCTGTTAACTAAAAGCAGCAATAAAGCTGTGTGTTTGAGGCCTCAAACAACCATTCAGCATCACTTGATGATGGTAGCATTTAACATAGCCCCCTATGGGCATTTCTGTCATAATTACGTCATTGTGTTTCCCGTAGGTTGTCCTGTGCACTCTAGATAAGCTACATATCGCGTCCCCGACTTCCACACTCCTCACAAAGTGGCTTGATTTCCCCAATCCCTGAGGTTGGATATATCCTGCTTAACTACCCTCAAGTATACATCTAAATGTGGCATTTGGCTCTGGGATGTGATTAATTATACATTGAATCCTCCTATGATATGAAACATTTTGAAGACGTTCATTGTGAAAAATGAAATAATGCCAGTTTAGAAAAGTTGCTTGAAGTTTTTTCAAATTTCTAGTCCGTATTCATAATAATTGCACCATTACCATAAAGGAAACTACATCTTTTTTTTATTTTGCATTCTTTCTCTTGTTGTATAATTGCTTGGTACAGTATTTTAAGGAACAAGAAAGTGACAGAAATGACTCATTTTTTAAAAGTCACATGCCCTTTTCTATTTCTTAAATGATAGTCATGATATTGCCCCAAAATACACAGATTTCTTGCTGTAAAAGCTACTGCTGCAATTGCAATCTAATTAACCTATAGCAACACTGATCTGACACTCCAGTCTGTCTTGTGATTGTTTTTTGTAGTGCAACATGCTGAGCTATAAAGTGTTAGACTATACTTCTCAGATTCCTAAATACCCTGGCTTTGAAAGATTAACACGGTTCATTAAAAACCCGGCCAGTTTTACTGGCAGGTTTTCCTCCCTGTTTTCTCGTGAGCATGTTTGCTTCAGAATATGCTATTTTAATCCCAGACGAGTAAAGTATTCTCTCAGGCATCTAACATGTAATTACATGCCTTGCTACACAAAGCAAGAACAGCAGAATCTAGGATGCCTGATTTCAATCCACAGTAGATGTGCTGCGATATCCTTGATTTAACTTTGATTAACCATTTCTGCCATTTGTTTGATGCATAATTTAGCTAATTACTCTTGACTGCAGAGAACCGTGGTCATGCTAATTCTCACAGCTGTGTTATAAATTCCCAGTAGCGATTCTAGAATTTTCTTGGGTACATGTTTCTTTTTTTTTTTTAGCATGCAGCAAGAGTTTAAAAATAGTCGTTGTTTACCAGGCTGAAGCATAGTTACAATGTACTTAACATGTAAATCTTTTTACACTATTTAGGTAGGTATCAGAAAAGGGTTCGGTTTAGAGTTAAGGTTATACTGTGTCATGCAAAAAAATGTACACAAAGTACATTGTGACTATGCATAATGACATTAATTGTGCAAGTAGACATGTGTTTGTTACAACTATGTAAATACACAGTAATTAGAGACACAATGCAAAGTATTACCAAAGCCGATTGCAATTCTCCAAGAAAGAACGCTACAGCTTTCCTGTTTTAGGTATACAGTACAGACATGACATGAGTGAATTTTGCAGCACGATGTGACTTTGCACACTCCCAATTTAAGGCTTAAGTATGTGAATCCCCATCACTTTCTAGTGTAATTACTTATGGACTCACTTTTTCAATCAAATTTCACATTAGCTTTAGTGTTTACGGAGCACTTTTCCTAACTGTAAATGGTGTCCAAGCTCAAAGTATAGATGAAATGGCTTTTGTAATTTTCCTGTGGCAGTAATGGGAATGTTAAGTATGGTACTAAGGGCAGGAATGCTAAGCACTGCCTAATGCTTGTTTTCTGGCTACATCAGTTAAATGCTGCTGTATTTACACCTCCATTAGTTTCATCTCAAAACGTAACATGTAAATATTTTTCCCTGACGCTGACATGCTTCTTTAGCCTTGCAGGGCTGGGGTTGTGTTTCTCGTCGTCTTTCTATACAGTTGATTTTTTAGCTTCTCAAAAGGTTTTAATGCTAATAGCTAGTAATTTATATGGTATACAAGTAGATCCTTAGACATCTGCCTAAAAAAAAAAGCATGAGTTATTTTTATACAACAGCAAAAAGAAAATCTTAAAGGGAAGTGACCTTACTCATCAGTTCAGGAAACACTTTCTGTAAGTGGTTGGTTTATTGCAGAAGTCTAAAGTGCCTCTTATCAACTACAGTACCACAGCAGTTTGTAAATAATGTGATCGGTGCACAGAATGCATTTACAGCAGCTGTTTGATAAAATAAACCAGACGCAATACGTTTTCAAATTCAATTTCTCTCCTATCGTTCCGTCCCTGTTTAAAGTACTCTCTGCATGGGCTCCCGAGTGGAGCATCCAGTAAAGGCGCTCCGGGCGGAGTGCAGGATGCGCCCTATAGCCTGGAGATGGCAGGTTCGAATCCAGGCTATGTCATTGCCAACCGTGACCAGGGGTTCCTAGGGGCGGCGACACTTGCCGACCGCTGCCCGGGTAGGAAGGGATTAGGTTGGCAGGGGAATCCACGGTTTACCGCGCACCAGCGACCCCTGTGGCTGATAGGGCTCCTGCAGATCTGCAGTGGAGCCATTCAGGTCTGTGTTGTCCTCTGGCACTATGGATCCGCAGTGTGAAAAATACTCCATGCAGTAGCTGTCTATTCTGAAAGCTTGCCTCTTTTTCTTTCTCAGAGATAAACGCAACAGGTTTCAACTATCAAAATGAGGACGAAAAAGTGACCTTGTCGTTCCCCAGTGCTCTTCAGAAAGGTGAGTCACACGAGTACGGTCTGCTACTCTGAAGAAATCTATCGCCAACAGTAATAAAATGGAGATGATATCAACACCTCTCCTTTTTTTATTTTATTTGAAGCTTGTAAAAATTAGGTGAAATACACTTTTTAAAATGTTATATTTGGGTCACTGCAGCTCCGGTAGACCCCATTCTGCATATTATTATTATTATTATTATTATTATTATTATTATTATTATTATTTCTTAGCAGACGCCCTTATTCAGGGCAACTTACAATTGTTACAAGATATCACATTATGTTTACATACAATTACATTATTTTTTTACACATTATTTTTTACATACAATTACCCATTTATACAGTTGGGTTTTTACTGGAGCAATCTAGGTAAAGTACCTTGCTCAAGGGTACAGCATCAGTGTCCCCTACCTGGGTTGAACCCACGACCCTCCGGTCAAGAGTCCAGAGCCCTAACCACTACTCCACACTGCTGCCCCGTATAAACAGCATATGATTGATAAGATGGTTTCAGGGTAGTGTGTGTTGTGTGCATGGAAAAGAAGAGCGGTGTATGTGTAACTCATGCAAGAAAGTGCCTGTGGGAGATGACCTACACAAATGACTTATCAATTTAAAACTTGTTTTAAGGGCTTTGCAACGAAAAATAGTCATTGAGCACCACTTGAGCTGGAGACCCATTTGCTGACTTCATGTCAAGTGAAATGTGCATGATAGAGTAAAGCATTCTGTAAAACTGCAGTGTTCATTATTTCAAAAGCCTCATATAGCTAAAGGGCTGTGCATAAAGCGCTATCATTGAAGCAGACTTTGTTCTTTTTTGTTCCATTGATTAACAAAAAAATAAATTAACAGGTCGTTATACAATTGCTAAACCCATTGAAACCTCTCTAGTTTTAAATAAGGCTGTAAGCCTATTGAGATCCACACTGGGATCCGGATTTATATTCAAATGTTTGTTTTTTTTAAGAGGGCTGCAGGCAATAGGTTAATATATTCTGCTGGCTTTTATTGAATAATGAGGGCCAGTTCATTTTTGTGTAGTACAGACCCAGCAGGTGGTGTGTAAAAGGACATTTTTTATGAATGCAGTAATGGAATAACTGACCAGGCATGGGATTGGCAGTAGGTAACATGTTATCCATGCTATAAACCTAGCCCTGGAGCACTTTAGTAAGGGATATACACTGGATGCCTGGCTTAATCCAAACTAGAATAATACTTACTAAGTGCAAATTTGTATTGGGAGAACAGTTTATTTTCTAAGCCAAGATTTTTTTGTGGTTGAGTAGATGCCACTTTAGTGACATGATGTCTGTAAAACCAATAGCAATCCCTGAAATGTGTGTTTTTTTTTTCCTCAGAATATTTGCATAGAAGGAAGAAATGTTATCTATCTTTATATAGGACGTGTTCTGTTAAATCAAAAACTCTTCTGAGAGTTGCATTGAAATAATACAAGTCCTGTACAGCACTCCCACACAGTGTCAATACATTAAAGTTAGTTTAATTGCCGTCTTTACCTTTGGGAATACACAAACAAACTAATTAGACTTTGATCTTTTGTTTGCAGAAGGTGGCAGTTAGCATGTATGTTGTCAGGGTGGAAGAATATTAATGGGAAGAGGGCAAGTTAATAACGACTTCAGATGTATCAGGACGGTGGTGTTACTGTCTAGGGAAAAATAGCTTGGTTTACAATTGGTTAACTTGCGAGGGGTAAAAAAAAACAATGTATGCGCTCCCTTTCCTTTTACTAATCTCTTTTTTTTTTTTTTTTTTCAGGTTCTGGTACGCTAAAAATAGATTTTGTTGGAGAACTCAATGATAAAATGAAAGGGTTTTATAGAAGTAAATATGCAATTCCATCAGGAGAAATTCACTATGCTGCTGTCACACAGTTTGAGGTACAGTATGGATTTAAAAAAAAAAAAAAAAAAATTCATATTTTATTATCATATGAGGTATACTCAAGTGGACCAATCAAATAAAGAAGACTTTATTTGTGAACCACCATCTATTGAAAACATTTAGATCTAAAAATCAATTTCCTACATGGTGGTTTTTATTTAATTTTCGTTTTTCCTTCCTCTCCAGGCTACAGATGCTCGGAGAGCCTTCCCTTGCTGGGACGAGCCAGCTATTAAAGCAACTTTTGACATCTCCTTGATTGTTCCTAAGGACAGAACAGCTTTGTCAAACATGGTAAGTATAACAAACTCAATAAAGTACTGAATGATGTGTGGCCCTCCTTGTCTTTTTTCTTATGAGTCACCAGTCTCTTCCCAAGCTTTGTTATAGCTCATGAAATTTGAATAGAGTGCTTGCCTTTGGGCTTGCACGTTTTTAAATCACCACCTTGAATATGCAAAACTGCACTATATCGGGCACAAGAAACCTGTTTTTGGTATGTTGACTTTAGGGCATGAAAAAATTGCAAATTCAAATTTCCGTTCTTCTAGTGACACTTGGTAGTTTTAAACTAGCTCTTCTGTTTGCCTTATTTTTGATATATGTATGGTTTTGTTTTGCAGAATGTTATTGATCGAAAGCCATGTCCTGATGATGAAAATCTTGTAGAAGTGAAGTTCGGTAGAACCCCGATCATGTCCACATACCTAGTAGCATTTGTAGTTGGCGAATATGACTATGTTGAAACCAAGTCATCTGATGGTGTAATAGTTCGGGTGTACACACCACTTGGAAAAGGAGAACAAGGAAGATTTGCATTGGAGGTAAGCGTGCGTCATTCATGTTTATTCTTATCTGAGTCATTTTACGTCAAGAAAGTCTACTTCATAGCCATCAAAAGATGTGTTTCATGAAGTTACTGTGCTGTAAAGAATTATTTTTTCTGGTTAAAACATTGTGATTTCTTCTTTCTGGCAGGTTGCAGCTAAGACTTTACCTTTTTACAAAGACTATTTCAACGTTCCATACCCGCTACCTAAAATTGATCTCATAGCGATTGCTGACTTTGCAGCTGGTTAGTACATTACATTTTCCTTGAACTTGCATTTTACAATAAACAAACAATAATATTAACATATGCTGATGTGTGCTTTAATTACGTACAGGTGCCATGGAGAACTGGGGCCTTGTTACTTACAGGTAACTTGTTTTTTTAACAGACAGCAGGCTTGATCTGTGTGCCACATGTGTGGTTTATAATGATGTTAGATTTTGAAACGGATTGGACTCGGAGTGCGCTTTTAAAAAAAAAAAAAAAAAAAAATCTGTGTCTACTCAAGCTGCAGAACACTCTGCATGTTTTTGCTGGAGCGCGCTTCGGCGCTGGCTTACATTACCACAAGCTTTTCGTCCGTATAAATTGTGGCCAGGGATAAAACAAACAGCATCTAGTGCGTTTATGTGAGTATGAACAGGTGGTCCACTAAGCAGACAGAATGTAAACAAGGTCTGTTTTTTAAGTTAAGGGATCCCGTGGTGCTCAATTATGCATGTGTGTGTTCCTCCCACCGACAGAGAGACAGCCCTGCTTATTGATCCCAAGAAATCCTGTTCCTCTTCCCGGCAGTGGGTCGCTCTGGTGGTCGGTCATGAACTTGCTCATCAGTGGTTTGGAAATCTAGTCACAATGGTAATTCCATTCATATTATTATTATTATTATTATTATTATTACTACAACTGTTTACTTAAATGCGCTTTACTTGCTCTTATCTGCCCCCTATTTTACTGCATTTAATCCTGTACTTCAGAGTACTGTAATCTGCCAAGTGTTTAATCTGTAGTATTTTGTATTTAATCATATCCTGATGTAACTATCACTGACACTTATCTGCTGTATTATTGAATTGTGTTTTGTCACACTTGTACTTGCTTGAACCAAAGTCATTGTATTTATCTTGCTCTTAATTGTATTATTACTTGTACTATGATACTTGAAATGTATTTGCTTACGATTGTAAGTCGCCCTGGATAAGGGCGTCTGCTAAGAAATAAATAACAATAATTGTTTTAATTAATTTTTTTATTTTTACATTTTGAGCACTTCTTTTTTTAAACTTTTAAATTGCATCCCCTGCCTCAAGATGGCTTCCCATGTACCAGCATGGACCTCTCAGAACTACATTTCCCATCATCCTGCAGGAGGATGATGGGAAATGGTAGTTAGATCTAACTTTAAATCTTTCTACCGTTAAGTGCTTTGGTTGGGAGGGCTATCCTAAAAGGTGCAATGCAAGTGTAGCGTTGTTGATGCTATTGTCACATGATGCTTCTCTCTGTCTGTTTCTGATCTCTCTACCATGCTGTTTCTTCCTGCAGGAGTGGTGGACTCATCTGTGGTTGAATGAGGGCTTTGCTTCCTGGATTGAGTACTTGTGTGTGGACCACTGCTTTCCTGAGTATGACATCTGGACTCAGTTTGTGTCGGCAGACTACACACGTGCACTTGATCTAGATGCTCTCGACAACAGCCACCCCATTGAGGTACTTTCCCCTGCAATAGATTTTGAGCTGGGTTGCATGTCGCAAATGGACCGCAACTGGAAAATAAAACCAAATCTTTTATAAAAATATGTTGTACTAATAGATGAAGTACCTCAAGGCTTGCCATTGTGGTTCTCAACATTATTTCATTGTTCATGTGGCAATGATTTACACACACACGCACACACTCACACAGTTGGTTTGAATGTTGATAGTGTGTGGTTCATGGTGAAGATTCTGTCCTGTTTGAAGGCTGTGGGTGGTACTTTTTATTAAACAATATGTGGTATTGAAGGAATGCTTTGATATTGTTAATCTGCTAGAATAAACAGGGAAGCATGTATGTAATCTTTCTAGAACAGCTTTAAATAAATTCTTCCTCAAACTTCTGCAACATAAAGGGTGTTTCATAAGTAGAAGTTACAGTGTGTGTGTGTGTCAGAAGTTACAGGATGTCTTTTGTGATTTAAAGGATCCAATAACCTTTTCTGTAAGTAATGTGAATAAAACTAGAAGAAAAGCTTGTGGTCATTATTAGATGTATGGTCTTTCTGGTGATTCTCAATATATTTTTTGTAGGTCAATGTTGGACACCCCTCGGAAGTTGATGAAATCTTTGATGCAATATCCTACAGTAAAGGCGCTTCAGTTATCCGTATGCTGCATGACTACATAGGAGATGAGGTGAAGAGTTCAGTTCATTTCATAAGGTTCTGCATACGTTTTGCAATTTTAGTAGACTGTATGTTTGAATAAATTGAGCATGTTTGGGGGATTTGGATACAGGAATAACAAAGTGCTACTGAATAAAATATTAGAGGTTCGCCAGTGGCATAGTAAACAAAGAATATGAATATGATAAAGGGGGCAATCTGTAAACCATGTCTGGAGGAAGAATGCCCAGTCAAGCTGGGGTTTAAAAAAAAAAAAAAAAAAAAAGTTTTATCAAAATAACTTTCGTTTTTCCTCCAGGACTTCCGGAACGGAATGAATGTGTACCTATTAAAGTTTCAACATAAAAATGCATCAACAGGTAAAAAAATAAATACTTTAGGTAAATCTTGGCAGATCCTGTAATACAAAATGACTCTCCTTGTTTTGAGTATTCATGCTGGCTTCAGGATTTTAAAGTGTTGTTTTTGTGCGATAGCTGTTTGCACTTTTTGATTGAGGACACCACAGCTAAAATGTAATTTTCAGTTCTGTGCAGCATGCTAAGAGCTGAAATTTTAACTACAGGCTCGACTGAATAAAATCATCCAAAATAATCTGTCGTAATGCAAATATCCTCTGCGACTGTGTCATGCTTCATTCAAAGTTGTTGGTCTGAGTTTACTCTGCCACTTCCTCTGTTTTAATGAGAGGTACTGGTAGCCAGTCAAGGGAATCAGTGTTGTTTAGCCTTCTTGACAGTAATCAAAATGTTTAATTTCAATTGTATTGACTCCAACAGATTCGGTATGCAGTGGTTGCTCAGTGAACTAAGTTCAATTATGAAAACATGACTCCCATTGCATAGCTGATCCTTTTACATTTTATACTTCTATAAAGAACAAAGTGTACGATCTAGAGGTTTGTAGGGGGTGATTTATAGGAACAATGTAATTTTATTTACATTTAAAAGAAGTCCTTGTTGGAGCACCTTCGGCTTACAATGATACACCTTATAATTTATTTATTTATTTGTATTAATTCTACAGAGGATTTGTGGGACTGTCTAGAACAATCCAGTGGGAAGCCAATAGCTGCTGTTATGAATTCGTGGACCAAACAAATGGGATTTCCCATTATTATTGTGGAACAAGAGCAGGTAAATACGATTCCAGTGTACGTCGTACAGTTAATAACTTATACAAACCTCTTGGTTCAGTATGTCTTGCACCTGGAATGGATTTACTGTTTTTACCTCTAGGTAAGCTAGTAAAATTGTTCATATGGTAAACTTTGTAACCAAACTGCAGTTTTGCATATAAAGTAATACTATTTGTGCCCCACTTGAAAATTCAAATTGATTTATTTTATGGTGTCATACAGTCCCATCAGTTTTAAGTTTGTTGACGCTAATTTATCACCAGTGACTTCTGAATGTTAAGTCTACAGCAACAATCTTGTGATTGCCCCATGAAAAATGTTAATTCTAGCAAGAAAAACAAAAAAGCTTTTTAAACAAACACATGATAATCAGCTGTTTGCAGAAGCTCAGATGTGTTCATTTCAACAGTTTCGAGCTGAATATGCTTTCGCAATCCATTCACATTAGGATTGATGACTTGCCTATTTGTTTTATTCAGCAAGGAGGTGACAGAGTGCTGAAATTGTCCCAGAAGAAATTCTGTGCCAGTGGACCGTACAGCGGTAAGATACATCTAATACTCTTACGACACAATTTACAAATACGGAATGACCCTTTAGTAGATCACTCGTGACATTTTTATATATTACAGCCAAAATGCACAGTTGTTAAGTTGTTCTTCGGGTAGCAAGGAGGATGAGGGGTATGGATGCACGCGTCGAGGAGAGAGTCGGGGAGGGGGGTGCTGGTGATTTTCCAAGTCTGTGTGCACAATGACGAATGTGTTTTCTTATCTCATTTCTGAAGGAGATGAGTGCCATAACTGGATGGTGCCTATCAGCATCTGCACCAGCGATGACCCAGCCTGCAGCAAGATGAATGTGCTGTTGGATTGTGCTGAAATTACTGTCACTGTGAAAAATGTGGCACCGGATCAATGGGTTAAGGTAAGGTGGAATTAAATGAAAGAGAGAACAGGGAGGTTTGCTCCTTTTTATATTCTGGCTGCTGTATAGTTACAGCACCTGATTGTTCAACTGCCCCATACAGAGTGCCAATAATGTTTCTCTCTTAAGCTCATTAGCAAATGGGCTTTGTGTTGTTCCATTTAGGAATGTTGAAAATGGAGTTCCTTTGTGCTTTCCTTGCAGAGAGAGGAGCCATCAGTAGCCCTGGCCTAAAGTTTTGCATCACCTAGAATTTTAGGATTGAGACTTTAATTTTAAAGAAAAAGAAAAAAAAAACACTTGTATGAACATAATTTAAATCTTTTTATTTAACATCATGCAATCAAAGAAACCACAAAATGGTATCACAAGTCTGCTGGAAGCAGTACAGTATTTCATGTTCAATTTCTAAATGTCACTTTTTTTTTCCCAATTTGTCAGTTTTTCGTTAAGTATATGGGAAAACTACAAAGCAGTATGTAGTTCAATATTTTAACGTAACGTTATTCAGCAGGTTTCATTTGACTTTATGAAGCAAAATTAGTTAATTCTATAGGGGGACGCAACCCTGGACAAAAGTTGTATAATTGTAATGATGCCATATAATTGATCAATTACCGTTCAATTACTCACCTGGTGAGGAATATAATTGCTATTCACAGTCTGAATTTACTATCACAAGTGCAGCGTCATTGCTGTTAAAATCAGTAAATGTTGTTGAGTGCCCAGTGACTTGTTTTCCAACAGTTATTTCAGGTTGTTTTACATACACCATCAGTAGAGTAATACATTTTCACGCAAATCCTGTGAGTCTGAAAAAAAATAAAAGGTGTTTGTAACCTTCACTGCCTCTGTGTTAAAGCTTTCGAATGCATGCTCTATTTCAGATAAACCCAGGAACTATTGGCTTCTATCGAATTCAATACAGCTCCTCAATGTTGGAAAGTTTAATTCCTGGAATCAGAGACCTCACTCTGCTCCCCGTGGATAGGCTAGGTCTGCAAAATGATCTCTTCTCACTGGTGAGTAACAGCTTTCATACAGGAAATAAAAACACTAAGGGGTTGATGTAGTAAGATTTTAGTAGCCCCTCGCTAAACCGGACATGTTTGTCCGACATAAGGAGGTGTCGGGTTTAAAGACAATGCAATAAAATCGCACACACATACATTTACAGTTCTCGATGTATTTTAAATATAAATCATTGCGCTGAAATAACACTAGTGTGTTTTGGGTACGCTGCACATTACATTATGTAAAAATATAAATCTGTACAGTAGGCCTATACAGTACAGTATTAAAATCAAATGAATACCTAACACACTTTTCTTTGTACTTTAGCCTACTGGTAACACAAAATAAATTGTGCTGCTGCATTGTACACATTGGTGTACAATGCGAATAAAAGATTTATTTTAAATTGAAACCAATTGATTTTAGGGTTTTTATTTTATTTTAATTATCATTTTTAACTTGGTCTTCTTAGTAGCCTAGACAATTAACACACAATAGATCATGGTCCTATAAGATGCTCAGAATGAGCTGGAGGGGTTTAGTGGCACATGTGTGCAGTCTATTGCTCCCAACATGTTGGGGAAAACCAGAAATGTCATAGAAATTTGTTTTCAAGGCTTGTAAGTACACCCTGACTTTAGTGAAAATGAGGTACTTGGGTGTTCGTCTCAAATACATTGAGCACAACTGGCAACGCACGAGAAAAAGCAGACTGGGAAATAACAGCAACAATTGCGACTGTTTAAAATATGCTTTCAAAAGTTCTTAACAAATTGATGCAATTGTAAGTGTCGCAATTGCCCGCAGCTTTAGTACATCTCATTACAATATTTTTGGCCCCTCATTTGCACTCCCCCCACCCTGTTTTTGTGAA
This sequence comes from Acipenser oxyrinchus oxyrinchus, assembly GCA_030684275.1. Lineage (NCBI taxonomy): Eukaryota > Metazoa > Chordata > Actinopteri > Acipenseriformes > Acipenseridae > Acipenser > Acipenser oxyrinchus. Next base: position 1,122,943 of record CM060266.1, read on the forward strand.
TTTCTGCAGGAACACCCAGAATTACATATTAATTTAAGGCTAAAGCGCAAATAAGAACTGCGGCTGCAAAGCATTCGTTACAATGATGCTAACAGCGTTGCGTTTGTTTAGTACATTTCACGCTACACTTCCGACTGGTTTGCATGTGGTTTGCAATGATTGCAACAGACGCAACACTTTAGTACATCTACCCCTAAATCGTTTAGAGTTGGTGCTGTGTAACATATCCACTCTCTTTGTTAAAGTCCCGTTTTTCAGTATTGATCAAAAAGTCATGTCACACATTAAATATCATACGTAACCAAAATCCTATTTATTGTCTTGGAGGGGAGTGGAAGGGGGGGTCAGAGAATACAGATGGATTTAGCAAGGAGAAATTAGCATTGCTCTTCTTCCTGGAAAATATATAACAAGGGAGTTCTCTGCATAAAAGTTAATCCTTTTTGGATGTGTGTCCCCCACCTTCCTCCAGGCCCGAGCGGGTATGATTAGCACCGTGGAAGTACTGAAGGTGATGGAGGCTTTTGTAAATGAGCCCAATTACACCGTGTGGAGCGATCTGAGCTGCAATCTGGGCATCCTGTCCACTTTACTTGCCAACACCGATTACCACGAAGAGATCCAGGAGTTCATAAGAGATCTCTTTATACCTATTGGGCAGAAGCTGGGCTGGGACACTAAACCTGGAGAGGGTGAGTTTTTTTTACCAGGAGCATCATTTTAAATGCAGTCAGTGCGTTCGGTAAGTGAGCCGCTCAGAATCGTGAAAGAACTCACTTAATGGCATGCTCTGTTCCACTCCCTCTGAGCAGCTCAGAGCTGCAGAGCAGATGTCATCGGTGATTAGGGTGAGTGGAAAAATTCTCTGTCCTGAGCCTCTCAGTTATTTAATGCACCCACTATGTCTTCTTGTAGACAAGAAAATGGGGTAGTTGAGGAAGGCCAAAGGTAGAAACGAAATTTCTTTCTGTGTGACAGCCACAGCTATCTGTAATGAAACTCAGAACTATACAACCTTCTCACAATGTGTAGGATAACCTCATACATAAGGCTCAGTCATCTAAGCTTCAAAAAATTTAAAGTTTGTGAAATTGCAGGCGTGACCACACACCCTGTGATTTTAATAGCTCCAGGTTTGTATCTGACTTCATTGTTCTGGAATGCGTCTGAATAAGACTAAGTAAGCTTTGCATTATTTTTTAGAAGCACAAATTGGATAATGTTTTATTATGAGAGTGTGTGTGAGTATGTGTGTGTGTGTGTGTGTGTATATATATATATATATATATATATATATATATATATATATATATATATATATATATATATATATATATATATATATATATATATATATATATATATATATATATATATATATATATATATATATATATATATATATATATATATATATATATATATATATATATATATATATATATATATATATATATATATATATATATATATATATATATATATATATATATATATATATATATATATATATATATATATATATATATATATATATATATATATATATATATATATATATATATATATATATATATATATATATATATATATATATATATATATATATATATATATATATATATATATATATATATATATATATATATATATATATATATATATATGTATATATATATATGTATATATATATATATATATATATATATATATATATATATATATATATATATATGAACAGTAAATGCATAGAGGAAACTAGGTGTCTTATATTGACTTTAAAATAACCCTAAAAAAAAATATTTATTTAATTTTAAAAGCAACGATACAGCAGTAAACAACCCACATTTTTAATTTCCTGCACTTTTTGAAATTGTTATGCTTTTGGATGCCTGTAAAGAAGAACCAGAAGCTATGACACCCGAGTTGCAGAGGCAGGGTGACCTCAGCTGCTTTCTCTTGGCTTTAACATTTTATTGCTGGCTTTTTTTAGGATTTATAGTCAATACAGTTGCCTGTCTTTCCCAGCTGTAATTATTTATTTTGCCTCCGGGGGTTACTGTTCACTGTTAGGTCATCCCAGCAAGATTACTTTTGACCAGAGACCTGCAGGGTTTGACAAATGGTCCAGTAGTGACTCATAGGGTTTATCCATTTGCTTCAAAAAGTGACAGTCACAAGGCTCTCTCTCTGTCTGTCTTTCTGTCTTTCTGTCTGTCTGTCTGTCTCTCTCTCTCTCTGTCTCTGTGTGAGCAATCTGTTAGTTTATCATGAGCCTTTTGAGATTTTCATCAGGACGTTGTGATATGTTTTGCCTTGTGCTAATCCAGTTACATTGTGTTAATGTAGATCAAGCCTGGCCTATGTAAAAGATCAGTTTCAGAGGCTTGTAAGCGTTTGAAAGTCTTACATAAACTTTGTTCCAACAAAAGTAACCAGTACTGGGAATTGCATCAGTTGTGAGAGACACAAAGTAGATTCATTATTATTGTACATACCTGTTACAAAGGATTTTTTTGTTATGTGTTTTTAAAAATAAATAAATTCATGAAATATAATGCTTTATGTATTTCATGTTAGGATTAGTTAAGCCAATGCAAAAAGTAGGAACCAAATGCTACTTTTGCAGATTCTATTACCAGTAGAAACCAGTAATATATCCTCACTATATGTCTAAAAAATATATATATTATCATCAATGTCTTATTTTTTTATTTATTTAAAATCCAGGTCACTTGGATGCCTTGCTTAGGGGCTTGGTGCTTGGAAAACTGGGAAAAGCTGGACACAAACCCACTCTAGAGGAAGCACGTCGCCGTTTCAGGGATCATGAGGATGGAAAACAAATCCTGCCCGCTGATCTGAGGAGTCCGGTATGAGATCTACATCCATTTAACAGTGTTGTTGTGACCAGATCATACAGCGTTAAGGAATGACCGTCAACAATGCTTGTCATTTCAAAAGAAAGAATCTGGAGTGCTGATAAGCCAAAATTGTTTTTAGATGGTCTGGGACCTAACTTTTGTAAATGTTATCGCATCAAAGGTGGAGGAACATGCTCCAATGTTTTAATATTATGAACAAACTAATTAATTATTAGTGTAAATAGATCAAATTAAGTTACGCTTTGAGTTTTTAATGTGCTGTCTGTTTTCAGTTCAGATTTGTGCAATATTCAGTTTTTTTTATTTTTCTCATGTACTTGTGCTATATTTCTGTTGCAGGTCTATTTAACAGTTTTGAAGCATGGAGATAGTACAATATTGGAGGCCATGCTTAAGGTAAATTCTTTTTGTACATGCAGTTGTGAAAAATGGGAAGAGCATTAGCTTTGATTTTTAGGTTTTGTTGTTGAGAGTGGGTATCTTTCTGTCATTCCGTTATTGCACAGTATTAACCCAACTGGCCAGAGTCCTGCTCGGGTTTGATTTTACCGACCCGCACCAGCTACTAAAGGACCTGACCCGAACCCGCAACCCGCTGCAGCACAGTCTTTTTACCCCCAACCTGACCCGACCTGACCCAAACCCGCAAGTGTTTGTCCTTTACCTACTGCCTGCGTTGACTGGCGCTCTCACATTCACACACAGATATCTCTACCATTCTCCACAGATTGAGTTTGTACAATAGGCTGTACAGCGCGGTAGCTTTCTCTAGTGGTCTGCATATATTCAGACCTGAGCCTGAAAATTACATTTTTTTGACCCGAACCGCAAAACGCTGCATTACTGCCACCTACAGTGTCTTGCACTTTTTCACTTGTAGCAATTGCTGCAGCTCAATAGGTACAGTAGTACTATGTGTACATTATGGTGCCACCTAGTGTCAGTCTGTTGTAAATGTACCAAAGAGAAAAACTATTTTAAATGCAAATACTTTTTCTGTAGATTTAGTGTTAGGATACGTGCAAAGTGATTTGCGGCTGCAAAACACCCATGTTGCGGCCAAAATCTGCGTTTTGCACGCGCAAACCGTGTTTAGTGGCCTTAAAGTGGGACTTTAGCGGTCACTAAAAATGCGGCTTATGGAAAGAATGTTTTTCACCTGGCGTTCTGCACCTGCTGTCAAATTAGCACTTTGCCATCATTAATCAATTTAAATGATACTGAAATGAAGAAAATAGCATGGAATTAGGCAGTGATCTGCATGAAATACTAAGCAAGCGCAAACATTATAATGAGATGTAAGGATTTTGCCTTGCACTTGGGCAATTGCTGACCCTCCAAAAACTTTGCACCTCCTCTTACAAGGTGCAAACCATTGCAGAAGCGAGTAATTAAGAGCTGTATAAAAGCACACACCTTCAGAGACCTGTCATTGGCCTCAGGATGGCTGCTGTGGTACACTTCCTGATGCGGCGACGCTCGGCTCTTGTTGAAAACCTTCAGAGAAGGGCAAGACGGAGAAGACCCTTCATATTCAGATTGGCAAATTACAGACGTGAAATGTGTGCCAATTGAAAACGTTTGTATCGCTGTGTTGCAACAAATTCCTTGAGTAATTGATTGAACGGGTAACTTTCCCGACAGCTTCACAAACAGGCTGACATGCAGGAGGAGAGAAACCGTATTGAGAGAGTACTCGGAGCTATTGCAGCACCTGATCTGATTCAGAAAGTTCTAAGCTTTGCTCTGTCGGTAAGCATTTTTGAATTATTTTTGTGGGGGGAGGTGTATTTGTTCATTTCACATATTAAGTAAGCCAGAAGGCCATAGTTTTGTTTGCAGTAGGTACCTTTTTGGTGGTGGTGTCCATGCCGAATTTTAAATTCTTATGATGCTACACAGTTAGATTTATCTTTAACATTATAAACGTCTGCCAAGCCTGTGGGCATATAGTGTGGGCTTTAATGTGGCTACAATATTCATACAGGGTTAAGAGATTTTGGTGCACCATCTGTATCTTCTATCTATCTATTTGAGATGTTTTGTTTATTTAAACAGAGGATGCGGAGGCTATATAAACCTTGAATCTGATAGGGGTAGAAAGACGGGCCAGGTTTTTCGGCGACGGGCCAACTGAGAGAATTCGAATACTGATTTTAAGATTTAAATCGCCCCCATGGAAAGAAGGCAGTACAGTTTTACACTGGCCCGTTTCTGCTCCAGATAAATAGGCCCGTCTTTCTGCACCCATTTTGGAATATAAACATGGTTTGGATGCAACCGTTGAAAGTGGGGGCTTGTTACTCAAATGTCCAAGCATGGTAGCAGCTGACAGTAATTGCCCTCTGTTGTTTCACAGGAGGAGGTGCGTCCTCAGGACACGGTCTCTGTGATTGGGGGCGTCGCTGGCAGCAGTAAGCAGGGCAGAAAGGCAGCCTGGAAATTTGTAAGGGACAACTGGGAGGAACTGCACAACCGCTACCAGGGCGGCTTCCTCTTATCCCGATTAATTAAGGCAAGTATCCAAACAAGAGCTTTTGTGGCGCAAAGGTTTATGCAGATTGGCGGCTATTTGCTGTGCATGGATACAAAAGGAAGGCATGGTCAGAGTAATAATTTGTTTAGACAGGGTGTTTTGTGTGCACAGTAAAAGGAGTTGTAAAAAAACAAAACAAAAAGCTCATCATTATTTATAGGTAAGCCTAAATATTACATTTTATAGCAAATTAAGTAGCTTCTTTTACCCAAATTCCATCAAACCTGGAATAAAACTATAATAAGAGTTAAAGTGAAGTTTAAATTGTACACTATGATCTGGTTTCGCAGATCTCGATTTAGCACTAATCTTGGACTGCCTCATCTGAAGTAACATTGAATAGTCCAAGATCTGTGAAACCAGATGAAAATAGTTTAAATGTAATAGTTCTGGAAGTGTTTAACGTTACCATCAGAAGAATTTCAATTTTATATATATATATATATATAGATATATATAGATAGATAGTAAGCGCTGTTGGAGATGAGAGGATTTCTTGGATTTCTGCTAACATCTTGTATGTTCTCGTTATTCTTGTTTTAATCATTTTTGTTTCCTTTTGCAGCTTTCAGTTGATGGCTTTGCTGTTGATAAGATGGCTGCTGAAGTGAAGGTGAGGATAATGCTGAAACGCAGCAGTTTTGATTGGATAATACTTTTGTTTTAAAATTGAAAACATCACACTTCTAACAAGCAAAAACATTACCTGTTTGTAATTTTGGCAGTAGTCGTAGTTAGTCATTTAGCAGATGCTTTTATTGGATTTTTTATCCAAGCGACTTAGTCTAGGGGGTGAACTATGCATCAACAACTGCTGTTGCTGCAGACTCACTTACAATAGCGCCTGGGTTTTATGTCTCATCAGCTGATCGGATTGTACAGCATCCCTAGATTTCGGTTTCACTGCAACACATTAAAAAAAAAAACACATGGGAGAAACAAAAACTAAAAAAGTTATTCAGATCTTGACAGCTGGAATGGGTTAGGTCATATATAAATTGCATGAGTTTTAATATATTGTACGATGAAGCACTTTTTCATTAGGTATGCATTTACACAGGTTTATGTTTTAATCTATAATGGGCACGATCATTTGCGAGTTGCTTATAGAAACTAGGTAAGACAAGCTTGATTGCCCTTATCAAAATGGGCAGCAGGAAACTCTTCAGTTAGAATCATTTATTTTCTTGCTAAACTCAATTTAATCCTGGCACTTGAAATTACAAATCAAGTCATTCACACAATATTTATAATCTGCATAGGCTCTGATACAGTTTGCTAATTTAATTTGAGAAATTTACAAAATTTGTTTCTGCAAAGAGCAGTTTTGGGGAGGCCACATTTTTCACGAGGAGGAGAATATAGCACAGGTGGCAACTGAAACTAATTGAGAGCATTGTATTCTAAAAGGTCTGTGCCTTGCAGGTACTGTCTACGCTTCATTGGGATTGCTATCTGGAGCAATGAGGTCTTCTAGCACACAACACTGTTACTAGGCTACAAACCATTAACACAACTAAATATTGGCAATCTTGGCAGCCTCGAACAATCAAATCTACTTGTTTTTATTATGAATAGTTTGGTTACAAGATGCCAAAGCACAATGCGTCTTTTTTTGTTGTCTGTTTGTTTGTTTTTCGTTTAACCCCAGCAGCATTTCCAGTTCAAGTAATAATTAGTTGTTTGTTTATTTATTTTGTATTGCTTTCTTTCAGTCCTTTTTCGAAAGCCATCCTACACCTGCAGCTGAGCGTACAGTACAGCAGTGCTGTGAAAACATCCTGCTGAACGCAGCCTGGCTGAAGCGCGACTCGGAGCTGATACACGAGTATCTACTGCAGCGCAAGGGCCCTCCAGCAGCCAAGGTCTGACCCCGCAGAGCCACATTCTCACCATCCTGAGAGGGGAAAGGGACGGCCAGCAACGAAAATCCTGAGTCATTTCTCCAAAAAAACGAGCAGAAAACTGGTTGGACAGTGAATGTAGTTAATCCCATCCTGCCCACGAAAGATAATCTTCATCATTTAGGCATGGCAGATCAAAGAATGCTTACTGAAAGGAAGAGAAAACTACAAAAAAATTATACATTCTTAAAGCTACACAACAGTGAAGCTATTGCAATATTTTGTGGCGATTTAAAAGTAAATAAAATGTGAAAGATATATTAATCTGTTGAGTAATTTGTATCCCTTGCTTAAAAAAAAAAAAAAAAATGCACGTATGACAGCCAGGTTTTGAATGAGTTTTGTTTGGTGAAGTTGGGCAGGACAGGGTTAATGGCTCCGTGCTTTTGTAAGGAGTTTGTACAAAAGAAATACAGCACTGAATTGAATTGCTGAGAAACAGTCTTTTGGGAATGGCTGCTACAGGCTTGCAACTTCATGTATATCTAGTGTTTGTTTTTTGCAAGACTTCTCACACAAGAAAGTCGGTGTGTATGTTATTTTTCACCATGTTACCCCTTCCCAGAGGGATTTTGTTACTCTATCAGTTCTGTATCTCATTTTAATTGATTAATATCCTCCTTAGAACTACAGAAAAGAATCCATTAAAAAAAACTGTGTTTTAACCATCTATGTATCAGCCACATTTAAATAAGATTAAAAAAAACTATTTTAGATTTGTTTTAGTTGAGGTTTGTTTTAAAAAGGATGTGAAACCTACCAAGAGCTGGCATACTTGTCTAAAATGAGGAGGGCATTTTTAGATGAAGTTTACAGGTAAAATGAAATATAAAAGAGTTTTTAAACAGTGCAACTCTTTGTATGGGTCCCCAGTATTATTATTTTTTTTTTTTGCCATAAGTTAACAGTAGTTTTTATTTTTTTTTTTAAATTGCAATTCTATCAATTCAAAAGCCTTAAATTGGTTAAACTGGTTTGCAATAATTATTACACTGTGAAGTGGTAATAGTTACTACACTGAAAATAAAGCAATGTTGTACTAACATTATAAATCTACATAGAAAATTGTTGAAAGGGTATATTTAAATAAATATAATTTGCTATTTAGTGTGGCTTTTAACCATACTGGAGAAGGTCATCAAACTAATTGTCAGACTGCTTCCCTGAAACCATTTTGTTGTGCTTTTTTTTTTGTTTTAAGAGAAAAAAAAAAAACAGTTGGTGTTCATGAAAATTAAAACAAAAACAAATTGTCAATGTGAAATGGGTTTTGCTTTCCTTACTTTTAGCGCATCTCTCATTGCTGTGGTCTTTATCCTTGATCATTGGATTTCATAGTCACCAAACACCATCATTGCTTACGACAGGTAACATACTGTAAAACAAACAAGACTGTGCTTAAAATAAATCAATACAGCTATATGGAAAAGTGTAAACCTTCCCTTTTAATAAACAAACATAGGAATTGAAAAAAACAAACGTGATTGATTGGTGATGATGTTTTTAACCCCAAAAATAAAGTGAATGGGGTCACCCTTCCTACACGGACACACAGACAGACACAAACAATTAGAATTATAATCTACTACTGATTTCCAGTGATGGTTCTGCTAACAAAAACAGTCTGTTTATTCTGCAATGTTAGAGTTGGTGGATGAGCTGCATTAAGATGCATGTACGATTAGTCATCATCTCTTTCAATGGGATATACAGCTCTGGCCAAAAGTTTTGCATCGCATCCCTCCCCCAGTAGTCCTTGGTGGTGCACACTGCTCCATTCTCTGGTACTATTGGGGAAGCCTCTTGTTAATTTCTGCAACACTTGCTATGGAAAAGCACTTTTCTTATTGTCGCACGTGGATCTCTTCTCTGTACATGCTGCTGTGTCAGAGGTTACAGGGCAACTGTAGTTTCACACCACAGTGCATTCTGGGAAGTGTACTCCGGCTGTGAAAGCTACCTGAGACTGGTCAGGTTTACGGGAATGCATTGCAGTTGAAAAGCCTGAACTGTCCCCAACTGAGGGGGGTGGGTCCTGTATTTTTATACAGAAAAAAATGACTTCCTGATCCTTTCCAGTGCATGGCGATGAACTTGTTTCGACTGTATTTACAAGCTGTAGAAAGGCCCCGGGAGTCATTGCGTTGCATTCATATTTGTGTGTGCTTTAGTTGGTGTTCTCCCGAGACTCACACAAATGCACAATCTTGGGCAACTCTCAATCACATCTCCATGCAAGACTAAAACCATTCCAGTTTCAATATTGGGGGGGGGGGGGAATGCAATTCCACGTTAGCGGTGCTGTTCACATACACTATCAATTCACAGTACTGTATTACGGGTCAATATACCATTACTCATATACTGTATTTGTTAAATACAATTGTAAAAGTTAAGCTCACTAGCCACAAAAAAGCATCATGAAAATGAAATACTACTAGTGTTACTAAGTGCATTAAGGATTCTATTAGATTCAAAGCATGTTAATAATAAAATAGTCTTGCCCTGAATATTATTAAATCCACCGTTCCACCGCTTACCCTTATGTGAACTCTGACAGACCCAGTTGGCTGTTCAGTTCGTTTACCTTCCCCAAAGTCATGGTGAAAAATGAAAAATATAACCAAACACGTGGGTGGCATTCATTATTATAATACACTACCCTCCCACAAATGTTATAATTGACCAACCAATTAATTGCAAGTCGTTAATGGGACTTTTTTCAACATTGTAAAGCTACCCATTGTTTAAAAACTCTCAGACTTCCAACATTCTATTCACTGTAAACGATGTAACTTTTGACACAAATCAGCTACTTTGACCACTTTCCCAAGTAAGACAAAAAGTTAGAAAATGTGGAATCTTCCTCTACTTCTCTGCTATTCAAATATGAAATCAAAACAGAAATAACTTTTACCAATCAAGAGGTACACCTGTTTTAGTAACCACACCAACTCAATTTTCTCTAACTTTTTATAAACAACCGCCATTTTGACCACTTTCCCAACAAGTTAGACAACTACTTAGAACAAATGAAATCTTCCTCTACTTCTCAGCTATTCAATTATCAAATCAAAACAGGAATGGCGTCTACCAATCAAGAGGTACAGCTGTTTTATTAACCGCATCAACTTCTTTCAGTAGGCTACTTCCCACTGTTGCATTAACTGTCATACAACTTTGAGAAATTTCAAATTCCAGCACATTCTAAGCGTGAGACCATTAGTAAACGACGTGACTTTTTGACACAAAGCAGCTACTTTGACCACTTTCCCAATAAAGCACGCCCCGCAACTTTACTTGTAAAGTTACCATCTAGTTTCGAATGTGAAAACGGCGTGCCGTATCAACCAATAGGGACAAGGCGGCGGATTCTGCGCGCACACGCGTCGGGCCGAAAAGGAGGTTTCGGCGCGAGAGCGCGCCCGAAGGGAGGTTCGACGGGTGATATCCTTCCGCTGTTGAGTGAAGAGGCTCCTTCCTTTCCAACAGCAGCCTGAGAGCGAGCGAAAACTGCCGCTCTGAGAAAATAAATAAATATATCTACTGAATAAAAATACGAATATATACAAGTTACACACACACGCTGGGAGGATTGCTCCATTTTCTTTTGTGTCCCTTTTAATGGCTTATTGATTTGAATAAGCAACGAAAACCTAATCCGGGTTGTGTGGATAACGCTCGGGCGGAATGGAGCTTATTACAATCCTCGAAAAAACCGTCTCTCCAGGTAATTATAAAACCAGACCAAAAATATACCTTCGTCGCGATATCCCTGCCTTTATTCTGGGAAACGGGGGTGTTATTTGATTGGATCAGAAACGTCCGGGTTTATTTTTTATTTGGAAAGTTGTTTTAAAAAAAAAAAAAAGGGAGGGAGCGGAAGGATTCTGGCCTGCTTGTAAGAGCCGGCTTTTTCTCTCTCTCTCTCTCTCTCTCTCTCTCTCTCTCTCTCTCTCTCTCTCTCGTGGATTTTATATACTTTTTTTTTAAATAATCAGCACAGGCAATTTTTAATTTTAATGTCTTATTAGGTGTGTTTATTATCAGTTTGGATGTGTTCTGTTTTGTAAAGGTTTGTATTGTAGTGTTTACATTGATAGCTAACAATTGACCTGATTTTTGTTAATTGTGTGTGTGTTTTTTTAATTTATCGGCCTAAGTTGACTTTTTAAAATATTGAAAAAGGGACGAATGGGTGTAGCTTGATTTTTAAATACTACATGTGGCATTTGCTGTGTAACCCCCCCAACACGTTGGAGAAGGGGGACAATGTTTTCCTAGTTTCTTGTAAATGTTATCTGTACTGTGTATAGACGTGTGTTGCAGGACATTTGTATTTTTCTATCGATTGGTTTATTAATTGCTAAATGATTTTTTTTTTTATATATTCTGTGTTTTCGTTTGACATACGAGTGTAAGATTACAAAGGACGTTTCTGTGGTGTGCATGATGTAGCGTTGATATACAGGCCTGGACCACATTTCTTTAATAATATATCTTAAGTCGGCTGCGTTTCACGATCAACTTAATTGAACAGGTTTAATAATTTACTTTCACGTGTAATATAAAGTGTAAATGTTGATTTAGTACATTTGGATAAAACGGGGTTGCGTGTACAGTTGGTATTTATTTTTGGGGACCAAAGTGCTATGGTTTCCGTAAGCCTTATTCAAACAAAAACGCTTTTGTGATTTACCATAACAAACATTTTGTGTATTTTTGATTTTTAGACCGCAATGAACTGGAAGCAGCGCAGAAATTTCTGGAGCGGGCAGCGATTGAGAACTTGGTATGTATTTTAAGATACGCAAGTCTTCAATTACATTGCAAGGCCTGCTTGAAACCCCGCCATGCCGGCGCAACCTAACGTTCAGGTTGCCGGTAAATTTTGCTTGATTGACACGCATCAGAGTGTTTGAGGAGACCGGATTTTCCATAACTGCAGGTTTTTGTCCAATGGCAGCGCCTGTTGAGGGCGAGGCCAAGGCTAAATTGGGTTAGGGTGCAGGGTTGCACCCCAGCCACGTGGGAGAGTATTACCTAGCAGCATTGGAGTGGGGAGAGAGCGTGTAGGTGGCAGAATTTATATAGGGCGATATATTGAAATTGAACTGCTTTCTGCGTCCAGATTGATTTTAATTTAGAAACGCAGTTTCATAAACCAGACATGTGGAAGACTCTCTCGGCTGCTGTCCATCTATCTCCAGAACTTAAAAGGTTAGTTTTTTCTTCCTTGATGCATAATGAATAATGTGAGTGTGACTTCTAAAGTGAAAAGGCCGGACCACCGCATGGCACACCAGGGGAGTCTTGGGGTTTGATCCAGCAAAGTTGCCTCAAACTGGGTCTCCTGGAACCAGGTTTCAAGCCACTGTGCCTGAAAGCGGTTTTGTGTTCCCTGGGGTTTAAGTGAAATTTAAAAAAAAAAAAATGTTGTAATGCATGCATCGTGTGCAAAGGGCACCAGTCCTCAGCAACATGTGCTGGGGGGGGTCGGTCATGTCCGCGTGGGTGCGCTCCTATTTACACCGGTGCAATTGGGAAGAACAGACTAAAGAGTCAATTTTATTGTACCTCCTAAATTTTGTTTTGCAAAATATATGCGTTTGATTGTCGCAGGGGGTGGTATAAAGTATGCACACTCGGTATGTGTCCGCATAGCACCGTGCTACATCGTGTGGTGATAAACGAATTAAAAAATAAAAAAAAAAGTGCATAAAGTCTAATGTGTTTTTAAATGCCTAGCAAGCAGCAAGGATATATGTATATATATATTTTTTTACAAACCATTTTCGAAATACTGGTACTATATATAACTTCAGAAGGTGGTTTTTAAAGGCCACGGATACAGCAAATATGTGTCTTTTGTATTATCACTTTCAAACTTCTGAAAGATTTGTTAATGTGTTTTATTTATTTATTTTTGTTATAAATAGCAAACAGACTGGTTTACTTGATTTAAGGGCGGGGAACCAGGCGCTGTGGTCAATAACAGCATAGCGGTGGTTCTGACCACAATTCTAGTAAAAGTATTTAACACCATTTCACGTGTTAGGTTAATTTGCATGTGAGCCACATTTACAGAGTTTAACAGATCATTTACAAAGTGTACTTTTGTAAGGGAGTTAAGTACTGCTTCTTGCATAGACTGAGCTCTAGGCAGCTTACAGGCAAGCCCGCATTCGCCCGGCCAGACCACAGGGGGCGCTGGTGCGCGGTGAGCCGAGGACACCCTGGCCGACCGGTGCGGTCCAGGCAATAGTGCTTGGACACAGTTTAGAATGCTTTGCCTTCTGCACCAGTGCAAACACAAAGCCCTTGTTTCCTTTGAGAAGCTACTGAAGGCTTACTTGCTGCTTGTTTGTGTCCTTGTAGCCCACCTTCCTTGTGGAACTCTCCAAAGTGCTTGCAAACCCAGGAAACAGCCAGGTTGCCCGCGTCGCCTCTGGCTTACAGGTCAAGAACTCGCTGACTTCCAAGGACCCTGATGTAAAAACGCAGTACCAGCAGAGATGGCTCGCCATCGACTCAAACGCACGAAGGGAAGTCAAGAACTATGTAAGTAAACCAGTTGCAGGTTCTGGAAAGAGAAGCTAACCTAAAAATTGACCCTCAACTTGGAATGAAGTTTAAAAAAAAAAAAAATGAAGGGGATTTCAGTTGTTTGGTAATTGATTTGAACATCGTTTTAATATCTCCTCATGAACACAGTAGAATCTAATCACTGTGAAAACGGATATAATGGAAGACATATTAAGGAATTAGTGTGATTCTGAAGTTTTAATTAATCATATGACAAATCAATGTGTTGTAATTAAATGGTATAATTAAAATTAGGCAGGTGTGCCAAGGTTCAGCTACCAGCTAAAATTTGTTACATTGTAGTTTCAATTAAATTGCACAATTACCATTTGTAATTATCCCCAGGTCTGCTGTCAAGTGTTCATTTTATTACTGCCATGCAAATGCAGTAATTTAATTATATTTAGACTTTTTTTTACTGCATTCATTTCTCCAGTGGTGATGAGGGTACACTGTACTGTGCTTTTGTATGTGTATCGCACAAATTTACATTCTTCACATTTTTAAAAGTTATTTTTAGTTAGTTCGCTATAACCCTGTTATGTGCCCCCACAAAATTAAAACAGATATCTGGTTTTCAGTGAAGTTTTAATCCACGTTTTTTATTTTAAATTGTATTCCAGGTGCTGCAAACCTTGGGCACAGAAACGTACAGGCCCAGTTCAGCCTCCCAGTGCGTGGCTGGCATCGCCTGTGCGGAGATCCCAGTAAACCAGTGGCCTGAACTCATTCCCCAACTTGTAGCAAATGTCACAGACCCCAACAGCACTGAACACATGAAGGAGTCCACACTGGAAGCTATCGGATACATCTGCCAGGACATTGTAAGCACTTTTAGTTGGATGCAATACCATAAAAAAAAAAAGTTTACCAACGAAACTCCGACTGGAGTCAGCTTTGCTTAAAGGCCCCTGGGTTTGTTGCGTTTCTTGATTTATTTTGAAACTCAAGACCTATGATCTGTGCTGTGTGTGGTGATCGGCAAAATTTAAGTTTGTAGCTGTGGCCTTAGATTTGCCGAATTACAACGTCGGTACCGGCCGGTTGTTTATTTCTGAGCCGACGCCCTTATCCAGGGCGACTTACAATTGTTACAAGATATCACATTATTTTTACATAGTTACCCATTTATACAGTTGGGTTTCTACTGGAGCAATTTAGGTAAAGTACCTTGCTCAAGGGTACAGCAGCAGTGTCCCCCCCACCTGGGATTGAACCCACGACCCTCCGGTCAAGCGTCCAGAGCCCTAACCACTACTCCACACTGCTGCCAGTTCCAGTTAGCTTGACCTTGGCATGTGAAGTAGGATTCAGTTATAATTCAGTCGCATGGATAAATTCTAAGCAAGAAATTAGATGCGTTAACATGATTTAAAGTGATACGTTTAGCTATGCAGGTCAATGATGAGAAATCATGCACCACGCTGACTTTGTAGTTGATGCAGTAATGATTTCGGAACTGAGACTGAAGCTGAGCATCTTTTGAAATAAATATGTCCCCTAGGTAATGACAACTGTATGCATATATTTAGCAGATCAAATATGTAACTTGTATCTAAAGAATAACAGGCTGCGTTTCTTTAATTTGCCTGCCATTCATCACTTTGATCTCATACCTACTCACCAAGTACTGAAAAACAAATGTCATTGGAACATACCATCAGTATGTACTGCCGACAGTATAAAGCTGCTTAATTTCTGTTTCCGCGCGGTCGTTTTGATCCTGGAACTTGCTTGCTTTGTTTTCAGGACCCAGAGCAGCTGCAGGACAATGCGAATCAGATCCTAACGGCCATCATCCAGGGCATGAGGAAAGAGGAGCCCAGCAACAACGTCAAACTGGCAGCTACCAATGCCCTGCTCAATTCCTTGGAGTTCACCAAAGCAAACTTTGACAAAGAGGTACAGGCTGACCTGATGCTCGCTTGCGTGTTCTTGAGGAAATGCAGCATTAAGACCGATCTGCTGTTTTTTGAAAGCTGTACGAAGAGGCAAAAAAAGGACGCTTTTTAAATCCATCATAGATTGAATTAGTGCTCTAAAAGGCTCAAACAATTAATAAAAAATAAAAATTCGGCCTTCGCTTATCGTGGCAGGGTATGTGTTGATCAAGTCAACACCTTAAAGAAATATGATCATGTTGAAGGCGCCTTTAGTCAACTTTACCCCTTTTAAAGACAATATCTAAACTATATCCGCCTATGTGCTAAAGCAGGTGACGGATGTAAACTATTAATGCTATATGTTTATCCTGTACATGTCTGTTAGTCTTAACTGATACTTGTTAAGTTTCCACAGACTGAATTTTTTGGTAAATGTAATTGCATGCTTAATGGTTTGGGAAGGCTCTTGAAACTGATGAATGCGATTGCTAGCTAATGAAAGTGTAAAGGTTTTATTTAATTTATTGGCTTTTAAAGATTCCAAGTGTAAATGGTTTCTATCAAGAACATTTAATAAACCGTTTAATTGGATATGAAAAATTCAAGCAGTGGTTTAAAAACTGTAGGAAATGCAATATTAATCTGTTTCCCCAGAAAAAGATTGATTCTAAAATGTAATTTACAGAAGTTAATTTGGCATGAATTTGTTAATGTTAGGCACATTTTGTGTGTGTAGTTTGACTTGTTATACTCCTATAATGTATTTATACTGCAAGTGTGCCCTGATAATTAAAATGCCAATACGAAATACCTGTGTCGATCGAACGTCTGGTCTATGATGAAAGATCATGCACCACGCTGATGCATAAGTGTGATGTACAAATTAACCAAAAATAAATAAATCTGAGACTTGACAATTCAGTAGACTTCTAGAGCAAGCAGGAAGTGATTTTCAAGGAGGTGAAGAGTTCTGCAGTTTGACTCTCTCTCTCTCTCTCTCTCTCTCTCTCTCTCTCTCCTTTCAGACCGAGAGACACTTTATTATGCAGGTAGTCTGTGAAGCAACACAGTGTCCAGACACAAGAGTAAGTTTCTGGTTTGTTTATTTTATTTTTTTCTTTGAACTTTGCCACTGTTAATTAAATTGTGTTTTTGTCTTAGTAACGTTTTGGCCCTTTTTTTATCATGTAGCTAACCCTCTTCTCTCTTAAAGGTCCGAGTAGCTGCCTTACAGAACCTGGTGAAGATCATGTCCCTTTATTATCAGTACATGGAGACATACATGGGCCCAGCTCTGTTTGCAGTAAGTACTACAGAGAGTGAGAGTTTTAGCCTCGGTCAATGATGAGAAATCATGCACCACGCTGATTTTGGATGATGCAGTAAAGATTTCAAAGCTGAGACTGAAGCCAGTGAATTGAATTATTAACCCAATTGCTAAAGGCAGTTTGAGTTTTTTTTGCTTTAAGCTTATAAAAATGAAAAAAAAAATGTAAAGCTTGCAGAGGGCTTATGCCAATATCAAAGTTCTGATTTAAGTTTTTTTTTTTTGTTTTTTTTTTTGCTCTATTAGCAGATTAATTGAAACCTATTGGGTTAAGATTAGTTAAGTTGTAACATTTGTGCATATCCTTGGTGTTGGATTCATGTTATCTTTTGCTCCTCTTTTAGATTACAATCGAAGCGATGAAGAGTGACATTGATGAGGTGGCCTTGCAAGGAATTGAGTTCTGGTCAAACGTATGTGATGAGGAGATGGACTTGGCTATTGAAGCATCTGAGGTAAGTGAGTTTAGAGATCCTCTCATGTCCACCTCAAATACTTCTATTGGGATTATCTAACAGTGAAGAGAAGTGTATTCAGACACTATTTAGACCAGCATAATTCTCCTGCAACTTAGATGGTTAGTGGTCAATGATGAAAGAACATGCACCACGCTGAACAATTAGTGATGCAAACTACTTCCATAATGCTGAGACTACTATAGGCCAGAATAGTTCAGGGCTCAATCAGTGCTTTCGTCATTTTATTTACCAGGTGTTAAACTTGCAGCTTTTTCCTTTAGATGAAGTGTTTGAAAAAGGATTTATAGCCTTTTAAATACTGTGCAGGCTCAATGTGGACCTTGTATTTTCTCTTCAGGCATCTGAGCAAGGAAGACCCCCAGAGCATACCAGCAAATTCTATGCCAAAGGAGCGCTTCAGTACCTGGTGCCCATTCTCACACAGACCCTGACTAAACAGGTAAAGACCGCGCCCGTGGTTAGACTGGTTTTGTAGCACGCTGACAAAACATGACCACACCCTGCTATTAGTATTAGTATTTATTTCTTAGCAGACGCTCTTATCCAGGGCGACTTAGTTACAAGATATCATATTATTTTTTACATGCAATTACCCATTTATACAGTTGGGTTTTTTTTACTGGAGCAATCTAGGTAAAGTACCTTGCTCAAGGGTACAGCAGCAGTGCACCCCACCTGGGATTGAACCCGTGACCCTCCGGTCAAGAGTCCAGAGCCCTAACCACAACTCCACACCGCTGCCCTATTTAGTACTTTAAAACACTGCATACAACGCATCGAGTTATCGCAGTTTAATTTTTTTGTCAATTATTTGGCTGTGGGTAATCGGATTTAAAAGCATATTTGTTTGCGTTGGCTTATTGAGCTGGATTGATTTGTTTCTCTTGTGGATAAACTGAAATCAGGTTTGTAAGGTAATTTTCTTTTTAAACTGTTAAGAATAGTAACCAACTATACAAAAGCATAGCTGGAAACAAGCCTTCTATTTTAATCTCAGCCCTATATACAAAGGATCATTGATTTGAAAGCTGTACATGTAACCAAGCTATAACTTGAGACATGGTGCCTGTAAATGCAAGGCAAGCTGCTTTTGTGATTTTACCTTGTTTCATATCTGTATTGAATACACTTGCTAACTAAAAAGGGTGGTGTTTTTTTCTTTTGGGCATTGTACCGCTCCGGTAACCTGTGCTGCTTTTGTGTATGATTTGTTTTTTTAATGAGGTGGGAACTGCAGCTCCTCATAAATTGGGAATGAAAATCCAGTTCTGGGGTTTTAAACGTAACGTCTGGTCTATGATGAGAAATCATGCACCACGCTGATCTACTTGTGTGATGCAGAACCGACCAAAAAACTCTGAGACTGACAGGCGTACATTTTATTTTTCCCTCACTGTAGACAGCATTGAGTACTGATCCTGTATTTTTTAAATTATATCCTATGAATACATGAGTAAGGGAAATCTGCTTGAAAGCTGTATGACCTGCAATAAGCTAGTATCCCTTTGCAAATAGTTAAATAGGACTAATCAAAGATTTACTGCTACCTTGATGTATGAAATCCACTAATACAGAAGTTTGGAAGAGGAGGTTCTATATAACGAGAGGGTTTCGGGCGCTGCTGTAACGCTGTGCTGTGTGTGTGTTTGCAGGATGAGAATGATGACGATGATGACTGGAACCCCTGCAAGGCGGCGGGCGTGTGCCTCATGCTGCTGGCGACCTGCTGCGAGGACGACGTCGTGCCCCATGTGCTGCCCTTCATCAAGGAGCACATCAAGCACCCTGACTGGAGGTACCGGGACGCCTCCGTCATGGCTTTCGGATCCATCCTCGAGGGGCCGGAGCTCAACCAGCTCAAACCGCTCGTCATTCAGGTGAGCGACGAGGGCTGGAGCCGTGAGCGACGAGGGCTGGAGCCGTGAACCCCAGCGGTGGTTCAAGCGGTTTAATACATGCGAGTGACTGGAGTATCACAAGGAGGAAACTGATTATTTGGATGATATTAAATCCCGTTTCGTGCACCGACTCTTGTTTGTGGGATGCCTTTAAAAAGGTTAATAGTGTGTTGATTTGAAGAGTTGAATGATGCATCTTCTCAACGGGCATTTGACGGTCATATTTACACATCATGCAAACTAGCCCGTCTGTACAATAACTTGTATTGTAACCTTCATGCTGTGATGTATATCAAACGGCTCCTTACAATCTGTAGGTGTTTTAAACTGAACGCCTGGTCTATGATGAGAAATCATGCACCACGCTGATGTACTTGTGTGATGCAGAACCTACCAAAAAAACAGTCTGAGACTGACAGGCGTACGTTATATCCCTCCCACCCCCATCCTTATATCCATTATATCCTATGAATACACTATTCATCATTTATTTGATCTTATTACACCATGCAGTGTAACCCATCAGGACCAGAACTAGTTTACAGATGTGTGCTCGGAACCCTTTGCACCTCATAGGAATATCACACAGTTTTAAAGACGTGCACTTAACTTTTTTTAAGTTACTAATTTATTAGTTCTACTAGTCTTTTTTTTAATTTGGATTTTTCACTGCGTCTCTGCAGGCCATGCCCACGCTGATCGAGCTGATGAAGGATCAGAGTGTGGTGGTCCGGGACACCACTGCCTGGACGGTGGGCCGAATCTGTGAGCTGCTCCCCGAAGCCGCCATCAACGAGGTCTACCTGGCTCCCCTGCTGCAGTGTCTGATCGACGGGCTGGGCGCTGAGCCCAGGGTGGCCTCCAACGTGTGCTGGGTAAGGGGCTAGACTCTCATCATACACCCTTTAAA
The DNA here is from genome assembly GCA_030684275.1 of Acipenser oxyrinchus oxyrinchus. Classification (NCBI taxonomy): domain Eukaryota; kingdom Metazoa; phylum Chordata; class Actinopteri; order Acipenseriformes; family Acipenseridae; genus Acipenser; species Acipenser oxyrinchus. The sequence goes on from CM060266.1 coordinate 1,143,350, forward strand.
ACTCTATGCAGAGCAGCAAGGGTCAGTTCCACAAACCACTTCTGGGGGTCTGCTAAATCTGATTTTAATTCTATATAAGAATCAAGTAAAAGGATTAATGAATTGTTTTTAGACTGTATTTTGACTCCCGTTTTATTCCAGGCTTTTTCCAGCTTGGCAGAAGCTGCGTATGAGGCTGCTGATGTGGCTGATGATCAGGAGGAGCCGGCTACTTACTGCTTATCCTCCTCGTTTGAGCTGATTGTACAGAAACTTCTGGAGACCACGGACAGGTATGGGGAATATTGCAGTGTGTCCATCTTGTCTTGCATAGAGCCTTGGCTGCTAAAGATGTGTTTATTGGCAGGTGTAACAATCTTGTGTTACTGGACTTCACTGTTTTCTGTCGCCTGTCTGCGACTTATCCAAAAACACTGGAAGTTTAAAATGTCATTCTGTCCCAAAGGAAAACCCCTTTTCTATATCTTGACATCTGGTCTATGAGGAGAAATCATGCACCACGCTGATTAATTTGTGATGCAGAACTTACCAAAAAATAAATCTGAGACTGATGATTCCTTTGCCCGAACATGTAAAAGTTTTTTGTATTAATGTCAAGCCCTTTTGTTGCTGTTCAATCTTTTCATTTTTGTAATTTTGCTGGAGTGCTTGTTCAGATCTTAAAATAGTTCCCTGCTTCAATTTAGGAACTATGCATTTGGGATAGAAACTAAAAATAGTTTTGAGCTGCACGTGAAATGTGTAAGCAATTGCCAGCAGGGAGGGTATGTGTAATGTAAAACACACTTTGCCAAATTGTGCTTCAGGCCTGATGGACATCAGAACAATTTGAGGAGTGCGGCGTATGAAGCCCTGATGGAGATTGTGAAGAACAGTGCGAAGGACTGCTACCCAGCTGTACAGAAAACTACTCTGGTCATCATGGAGAGGCTGCAGCAAGTGTTGCAGATGGAGGTATGGACAGGGAAAGCAGCGTTTCGTGATTTTAATCATTTTTAGAAATACCGAAAAGCGTAATCCGATAAACGTTTCAATTAAATGTTGAATCGTTTTCACATGTGCGATGATAAATCGTACAGTGAAGAGGAGACACTTAGTGGTCGGCTGACGGCACACTATTCGGGGGATAGCGTGTGTTCGTCTTCCTGCTCCCGTGTCAGCGCCGGGGGTGGTAGTGGTGAGCTGAGCCTAAAAATAATTGATTATGCCAAATTGGGAGAAAATAATAAAATAATTGCCCAGTTGAATTCCCGATGACCGTTCCTCCTATTGCTCAGAGTCCTGGCAAGCAGGATTTTAGGTCGGCGCAGATTATACATTGGTCTTTTTCACTTGGGGTTTGTGAAGCAGTAGGACTGCTCATCTCTACCCTGAATTTTGCAGGACCAGACAGTCATATCCAGAGCTTATTAATAAATCTATTAGACTTTAAATTTATACCAAACTTTTTACAGAAGGTGAATGGGATCTGGTTGGTTTTTAACTGGTTTATTTCATGGTTTTAAACCATTTTTAGATAAATACATTTTTAAAGGGCAAAAACAATAACCTTCAATGAACTACACCAGGCCACTAAATCCCATATTACTTTCTAAGTGTTCATTTTCTTGGCCTTGAAGAAAGCAATTAGTCTGTTTTGAAAACTGATTAGAAAAAAATGTAATTTTGCTTAATTATGTAAATGGACCAGTGATAGCTTGGAATGGATTAGAAGTGGCCTAGATTCAAGTAGCTTTACCAGCGCACTGAAAGCTGCAATTTTAAAGACCTCTTTGCTATTTATTTTTACATTGAATATAACATCTTGCTGCTTTTCCTGCAGTCTCATATTCAAAGCACATCCGACAGAATCCAGTTCAACGACTTGCAGTCTCTGCTCTGTGCCACGCTCCAGGTAAGATCGCACTTTCGAATCCATATGTGGTTGTGTGTGGGTGGTTTTTTTTTTTTTTTTTTTTTTCCTTCCACCAAATAGAAGCACTGAAATGGTCTAGCACAAACTAACATGCTAAACTTCCCACCTGGGCTGGCTTCACTCTGCTGCTTTATAGTCCCCTATCTGTGTCAAAAAACAAAGTTTTAATTACATGTTTGAGAAACAAATGAACAAAAATGTCATTCTACCCAAAAGGAAAACCTATTTTCTATATCTTTGTCTGGTCTATGAGGAGAAATCATGCACCACGCTGATGCATTTGTGATGCAGAACTTACCAAAATAAAATCTGAGACTGACGATTCCTTTGCCTGAGCATGTACATTTCTTTTTTGTATTAATGTCAAGCCCTTTCGTTGCTGTTCAGGCTTTTCATTTTTGTAATTACTAGAGTGCTTCTACAGATCTTAAATTTAGTTCCCTACTCCTAATTTAGGAACTACATTTGGGATAGAGACTTAAATAGTTTGGAGCTACACATCAAATGTATAAGGAGAGTATGTACAATGTAAAACACATTTTGCTGAATATAGGGTTAGCACAAGCTGTAACAATGTTAATTTTCCCACTTTGCTCTGCAGCTAACATGCCTCAAGCCTGCCTTAATGGCAACATCCTGGTTAGGGAGCAGTTTAATTTCTGCCCATCATACTATAGAGGTGCCTAGTGCCTGTTAGATAACTGATACTGTCTGGCATCATGTACTGGTCTTCTTTTGAGGTGCTTATTACTCTCGATTGTGTCTAATAATGAATATAAATGTTTCCTGTGTAGTTACAGCACTGTCCTTGTGTCATTCTACAACGCTGTCATGGAACTTTTGCCAGATGAGCCCCCATAGGCTTTATACAAGGTTCAGCCTCTAATTTCAACCTATAGAAATGGGACCAAGCTGCTAAATTTACAAACTTTTTTGTTTTAGCCAGACAGTCAGGAAGCGAGTCTGGCTTCAGTAAACCACAGCTGGTTATTTGGTCCTAGTTTTGCCAACGCTGCTTTCCTGATCAAGCCATTTTGTGTGATTTTTTTTATTTTGATGGAGGAAAGAATCATTCAGTAAAAACGCCCGACAGATCTGAACGAATATTCAGTGTTTGTTTTTACTGAATGTACATCTAGCTGACGCTTCAGTGACATCCGTGTAGTGCAGTGGGGCTGACTGGTTTCGTAGGTGAGCGTAACGAATCATTGACAGTTGAGGGGAGGCGCTAATTGCTTGTGATCGATGCCAAGGAATTGTTCAGCTGCTTGCAACATAACTGCAGTAAATATCGTCAAAACTAGGAAACCTCCGAAATGACATCCATAGTCGCTGCCCTTCATTTTTGTGACTGAAGGAATTGATGCCTTTGTCTTGCCATATGCAATACTTTGAATTTTTTTTCAGAGCAATGGAGAACCAGTTTGCCAGTGTGTTACAAATTTTGAACAGCTGTATCTGAAGTACAGCTGGCGGATGTGCAAAGCCATTGTAGAAAGAGCCCTGCCAAATCCCATCTGACTTCATTTGGTTTGGTTGGAGCACTCCAAGTAGTGTAATCAAAGGGAATTTATATTACCATATGTTTTAAACATTGCATGGTTTTAATATTTTGATGTCATTCGTTGCCTATTTTTTTTCTCTTCTGTATGCAGTCACTTAAACAGTGCAATTGCCTGCTTTAAGCAGCAAGCAAGCTGCAGTGATGCACAATGATGACTTAAGTGAGCAGCTGCAAAATCAGTCACCTTTTGTGAATTCACATTTTGCTGTATAAAGCAGGGGTGTCCAATCAGTCCCGGTCCTGTAGGGCCATTCCTCTCCAGGTTTTAACAGTTAAAATTTATAAAATGAACGACTTCAGGGTCTGGATGGAGATTTGAATTGGTTCAATTGCACAATTTAGAACAGGGTTGGAACAAAGTCCAGGAGTGGTATAGAGATTTGAGACCTGTTGTCATCGATGCAATGTACGGATTTGCCATTTTTCCCCTAATGAGATTGTCCCCGCCCCCCTTGTGTTCTAGAATGTTCTGCGCAAGGTGCAGCACCAGGACGCCCTGCAGATCTCGGACGTGGTGATGGCGTCTCTGCTGAGAATGTTCCAGAGCACCGCAGGGTCCGGGGGGGTGCAGGAGGACGCGCTCATGGCGGTCAGCACTCTCGTCGAAGGTGAGCAGGCTTAACCCTCCATTGTTGTTTGTCAGATAATGTACAGTGTGTATCCCGATGACCGTTCCTCCTATTGCTCAAAGTTCTGGCAAGCAGGATTTTAGGTCATCGCAGATTATTCTTGGTCCTTTTCACTTGGGGTACTGAGGCAGCAGGGTTTGCCTGTCTTTACTTCGAATTTTGCGGGACCAGACAAATATAATCAATTTTTCAGTTATCGTTTTTATACGCAATTAGTATAAAGTACATGGAAATGCAACTAATAGCATTTATTTCTCTCTCGCAGTGTTGGGCAGTGATTTCTTGAAATACATGGAAGCCTTTAAACCTTTCCTAGGTATTGGGCTGAAAAATTATGCAGAATATCAGGTAAGATTACATTTAATTGCACTGCTCCAAGACGGTTTTCTCGTAGAGCCTTTATTAAACTAAAGGCTGATTTTCAAAGCTCAGTTAAAAGATCCCAGTTGACAATAAGGCTGGATTTTCTATTATAACACAACGCATACAGTGAATGATTTTGGTCTCTGGGGATGTTTCTGTGACTTGACTGTCAAACACTGGCGACGTGTATCTATCTCTATCTCTATCTATCTATCTGTATCTCTATCTCTATCTATCTGTCTATCTATATATCTATATATATATATATATATATATATATATATAATATAGATAGATATATATAGATATATAGATAGATATAGATAGATACATATATAGATAGATATATATAGATATATATATATATATATAGATATATATAGATATATATATATATATATATATATATATATATATATATATATATATATATATACACACACACACACACTGTTGGAACAATTTCAAGAGAGAATGGGTGTTCAATTAATTTCATGAAATTACTAGAGCAGTGCCTTCACTGTATTTAACCTTGGTTACTAATAATGGGATGTCAATAGCTTTGAGCAAGATACAGCTTTCATGTCCATCAATCTGTTTTGAAAACAATTTACTGTACATAGTTTGAAATTGTAATGCATTTTTTGTAGGTTTAATTCTCTCTGGGTTACAAAGGCTGTGAGCCCGCGTAGTGTGTTTTTGAAATTACTCTTTCATCCACTAGGTTATTTACATGCCTTTTGTGTTCTGATTTCTAAAGACACTATTTTAATCTTCCTGTTTTTGTCTGCAGGTTTGCCTTGCTGCAGTGGGGCTAGTCTGTGATCTGTGCAGAGCTCTAATGACAAATATCTTGCCGCATTGTGATGAGATCATGCAACTACTGCTGGAAAATCTGGGGGTAGGTAAAAGTGATTGGGTACCTTTCAGTGGGGTCCAAAGCTGTCCTTGGATCAGATGAAAAACCAAACGTTGCAGATGCAACAGCATAATCTGAGGAGTAAATTGTGGCCTGGCCTATTGAATCCCCTGGTAAATTTTACACCTGCTCAGAGATGTTTTGGAGCAGGATTAAGTGTTCTAATGAATTAAGAATCTATTTGAAATGTCCACCCCGATGACCGTTCCTCCTACTGCTCAAAGTTCTGGCAAGCAGGATTTTAGGTCATCGCAGAGTATTCTTGGTCCTTTTCACTTGGGGTACTGAGGCAGCAGGGATTGCCTGTCTTTACTTCGAATTTTGCGGGATCAGACAAATGCCATTCAGTTATTGCGAACGATTTACCAGACAGCTGTCAGTTTTTAGTATTGATCTCTTCCTTGCCCTCCCACCCCTCTTCTCCCTCACCCCTCTTAGAATGAGAACGTGCACAGGTCTGTGAAGCCCCAGATTCTCTCTGCGTTTGGTGACATTGCCCTGGCCATCGGTGGAGAGTTCAAGAAGTACCTTGATATTGTGCTGGACACTCTCCAGCAGGCCTCCCAAGCACAGGTTGACAAGGTGAGAGGAGCTTACCGACAAAGACTCCTATTGCGTAGCAGTTTCACCCATTCCAGGTTTTACTACGAGCTTGATTAGCCACAGTGTGCAGGTAACAAGCTCAGGCAGGTGTGGCATATTAAACACTCTATAATAAAACCTGGAATGACTCACACTGCTATGCAACATGAGTTTTATTTCCGTCCCTGGAACAGATTCAAATGCCCAGGCGACCATCCCTCCTATTGCTTTCAGTTCTGACATTTTGGGTCATCGCAGATTATATATTTATTTTTATATACTTCTTATTTTTCCCCCACATGGGGTAAGACTGCTTATCTACATTGAATTTTGCAGGACCAGAATTGTCAAATTTGTTATGAAACAATTTTATACACAAACGCATTGACACTTTTGGAATGCCCTCTAGTAGCGACAGCAGAACCCCCCCCCATTAGAATTGTGACAGTGGTGTACATAACCCTAAACCATGATCTGTCTAGTTTAGCATTGTTTGTTTGATTTTCCTTGCAGACGGACTATGACATGGTGGATTATCTGAATGAACTGCGGGAGGGGTGTCTGGAGGCGTACACGGGCATCATTCAAGGGCTGAAAGGCGACCAGGAAAACGTGCATCGTAAGTGCTGGAGTCTCCTTTTAATCCAGCAGCGACTACCGTTCCTCCTATTGCTCAGAGTCCTGGCAAGCAGGATTTTAGGTTGTCGCAGATTATACTTTGGTCTTTTTCACTTGGGGTTTGTGAAGCAGCGGGACTGCACATCTCTACCCTGAATTTTGCAGGACCAGACATAAATGTGTTACTGTCGGACATCTTATTAATAAAATATATATATCTATATAAGCAGAACCTGCATTTTTATATAAAATACTCAATTCTGAATCTATTAAAAGCACCTGTCTAATATGTTGATTTTCTGTAGTCTAAGTAACTTTCTTTTTTTTTTTTTTTTCTCCCCCCTCTGTAGCGGATGTGATGTTGGTGCAGCCTCGCGTAGAATTTATTCTTTCCTTCATTCACCACATTGCTGAAGATGAGGATCACTCCGATGGAGTAGTGGCTAATGCTGCTGGCCTTATAGGGTAAGGAAGGGGGAAGGTGGATGCCACTTCAGATTTTTTATGGAGCTCAACCCAGGGCAGACCCAAGCGAGTAGGCAGCTTTTTACAAGTACAATTTATTTGCTGATGACCTTGCCTCCTCCAATTTGCCATAGTCCTGGCAAGCAGGATTTTAGGTCACTGTACGTTATACTTGGTCTTCTGTCACTTGGGTTATTCGGGGCAGTTGGACTAATCCTCTGTACCTGGATGTTTATTGGCATACATTGTTATACCTTTTCCTGCATGGTAAACTGAAATGGGGATGAATAAAAAAATGGTCTAGTCTTATATATAGGCAAATAAAATTGAAATTTTAAATGGAAATAGGGTTTTCAATGACAAATTTGTCAAACCTATTTTTTAAAATATTTAATGCATGAAAGGGATTAGTATTCTGGCTTAATATTTCTAACGCCACATAACAGAACTCCTAACGTGGGTGTCTTGTGTTCCCCGCAGTGATCTGTGCACAGTGTTTGGTAAAGATGTCATGAAGTTAGTGGAGGTGAGGCCTATGATTCATGAACTGCTAACTGAGGGAAGGAGATCAAAGACGAGCAAAACTAAAACTCTTGCTACCTGGGCTACAAAGGAGCTTCGGAAACTAAAGAATCAGGCTTGGTAAGCATGTGTTCATTTAACCTCGTGTTTATGAAACGCAATTCATTGGGAGCAGCCATTTTTCAGAACCTTTACATAACACTAGAATCTGACCTATTTAAGAGTGATAATTGAGTTGAGGGAATTGTTTAGAAAAAAGTATTTTACAACTTCAGTTGTCATCTATAGCTATGGCCAGAAGTTTTGCATCGCCCTGTAAAATTAACTGATTTTGCTTCATAGTTGAATGAAACCTGCTGAAATACTGTTATGTTAACATATTGAATTGCATACCACTCGTCATGTTTTTCGTTCAATATATGGGGAAAACTACAATGTAAAAATATGAAGTTTCTAAATCTAACAATTCTATTATGGCTTCTGGTGCTTTTGCGACCTCATTTTGTAGTTTCTTTTGATTTACATAATAGATGAGAGGTTGGTTTTTTAATTTTATGAATTTGCAACATGTATGATACTTTTGCAACACCAGTTTTTTTTTTTTTCTTTCAGATTTCATACCATTGGAAAAATGTCTCAAGAGAGAAAACAAAAATCGAAGCTGAAGTGAGGAGTGTGCACGGATGATGAGTGTTTGGGAATGTGAGAGAATGAGTGAGTGAGGCTTGGAATCACACCACCTTCTGAATACTGTTCCAGCAGCAGCCGTCATAGCCTCGGCAGCGTGTCCACTCGCTGAAACGCTGAATTCAATCGAAAAAGTAACTGGACAGCTGCAACCGGCAACAGTTGAAGAACGAAAACGAAAATCTTCAAAACAAAAAGGTTGACCAAAACTATAAATTTAACAGCCAAATTTGAAGAGTTAAATTTAAGCCGGTCGTACAGAAGCTCTCGCTGAAGAATGGAAATCCTGGATTTGAAAATATAAAAAACTTCAAAGTAATAATAATAAAAACCGAAGGTTTTTTTTTCTAAATGGGACTTGCTGCTGGAGTTCAAGGAAGCTTAAACAAGAAAATTGGATTCCCTAGCCCAGCTCCTGTAACCTTTCTTTAAACCATTGTGCTGTTTTATGCATGAGAAATCTTGCAAGCTGGTTTGTGAGGGTTAGTTCCAGTTGAGAGAGAGAGTGCGTGTGTGTGTGAGTGAGGAGGTATCTACTTTCTTCACATCAATATAAAATTAAAAAAATAAATAAATACTTCGCAAATAAATAAGTTGGCGAACGCATTTCAGAAATGATTGAGTCCAGTCAACTAATGGCAGCACAGGAGAAATTGAAAAACTAAAGTTGCTTGTTCTGTGGGCTAACCGCTGACGAATGTTCAGAGCTTCCTTTTTAAGGTTTAAAGCAAGGTTAATAACCAGAAAGGAAAACTATGCTTTCCCTGTCTAGAAATCTCAAACTGTGAATTTAAAAATAGTGTTCTAATGATAGCTACAATATACAAAATGCCCTTAATTAGACAGATAGCACTTTGGAAAAGACCCCAATTAATACATCATCAATCCAAACAAAAGTAGTGTGCCAAAGAATTTGTTAAACAATACAAAAAAAAAAAAATCAGGTAATATTTTGGATTGTGGTGTAAAAAAAAAAAAAAGAATCTTTCCCTTTTTGGAAATAGCATTGGCCTTTCTGTGCTTTTAGTATTAAAATTGATACATTGTGCTATTGGTCTCTTACTGCACTAAAAAAAGGAAAGAATATTACCGAGCTTGTGAAGAGGCACTTTTTTTTTTTTTATATTAAAGGTTCTGTTTTTCCATTGCCATTGAAAAAATTAAATGGTATCTAACATTCCCCAGCAAATTTTTTTTTTTTTTACTTGGTCTTTTAAACAAAAATCTTAAACATGTAATTCTATTCGTTTTTTATTTTTATTATGAAGTACGTTTTGGGAGTGGATGGCAAGGAGGAGATGGTCAGCTCTAGTCTTTAAAGACACACCTGACAACTTAAGACTGCTAATATCTTCCTTCCTATCTTTGGCCAGAGCCAGTTGTAGTCGCACTTTCTTTATTAAGGAGGAATCGTCCAGCACCCTATAATTCCGGGGATATGAAATGTGAATTTTTTTAAATTGTATTGAATGTCTCACTAATTTAATGCATTGAAGGAATGGCAAACTGCATTGGTAGCTGGGGGGTTAATGCCTGACAGTTAATGTCTTTTACACAGAATGGTGATTGCTATGTTAAAATACTCACCATAGCCGCATGTACAGCATCACTTCCGAATGGACAAGTCTAAAACCATCTTTTTGCTGCATGGCTTGTATACTCCAAATAACCCCCATTCCTGATCCTGGGTTTTTAGAATGGGCTGTGATTTTAGTTTTGCGCTTCTGAAGTGTAATTCTGTTTTATCATGACTTTGCTGGCGTATATAACGCATTGCTCTCATGTACATTTCCTCCCAGTCCTTTGTGAAAGTCCCTCTTCCAACACTCAAGATGTTAATTTCTTGATTAGAGAACTGGCAGGTTTACATTTCTTCAAAATGCAAAAAATAAATAAACAAACAATTCCTTCTGAAGCAGAGGCAAACAAAATGTACAATTTTATGAAAGGTCTGTTTTAGGATCTTAAGGGCGGACGTTGCCTTGTTTAGTCTCACCGAATCTTTTTGGGTGCTGCAGGTTGCTTCTCTTAAACGAAAGTGTAAAAAAAAATAAACCCTGTTGTAGGGGTGAGCTGTTTTAAAGGCTCACCTCTAGCAGTTGTGAGCAGGCAGTTCATTCCTGGACTCCTCCTGTCTGCCCATTTTTTTGTCTCAGTTTGTACAGGGTATGAGACGTGTGCCTTTTCAGAGCTGGCTTGTGAATGCAGTGCGGTGTGGGGATTTAGGAACCACTTTTGCAGGGAGGGAAGTGCTTCTAGTGGTTTTTGTTTTTGCACAGTGGCAAGATAGGGATTGTTGTCCAGCTCCCAAATCAGATTGGTTACTCCTAGGTATATTTAAAAAAAAAAAAAAAAAATTATATATATAATTTTTTTTTAAATATACTTTTTTTTTTTTTTTTTTTTTTAATTACTATTCTTGCCTTTTGGTTATTTTGTACTTTTATTGGGGGGTGGGGGGAAGAGAGAGTATCTTCTGCAAATGGGGGGAAAATCTGACCATTCCTCAGTGCTACCTGTTTGTCTGTCCTGTGTGGGATTTCGGCTTTAGAGCAAACAGGAGAATAAAGTACACTGAGATACTAACTACTGGAATCTGTGTGTATTATTATTATTATTATTATTATTTATTTATTTATTTATTAGCAGACGCCCTTATCCAGGGCGACTTACAATTGTTACAAGATATCACATTATTTCACGTTATACATTATTTCACATTATACAGATATCACATTATTATTTTATTAGTTTATTTCTTTGGTTTACACAGGGTTATCATTTCAAACGTTCGTCAATATTATATAAAATGACATGGGCAAACACCAACGCTGTGATTCAAAGAGGATTTGTAAGGGTAATAATTGCATACTGGAGACGTGGTTTTCTTATTGGGTAGTTATTTGCAAAACAGGCATGAGGAAAAAGAGGAGTGTGACCATTCAACTAAAACGGGACAAACCTCAAACTCCTAACGTTACATGTTCCGGACACCATTACCTGTGCGAATAGGATCCATGAATAGATGTAGGTCTCTGGATAGACGTTTTGCATCACCCTCTATATAAAATCAACTCGTTTTTGCTTCATCAAGTGGAAGGAAACCTGCTGAATAATGCTACCATATTGAATAGTTTTCCCATGTGCTTTAAAAGTATGGTCTTGGAAGTTAAGCCCAATAAAGGATCAGTGTGTGTAATATGGCAGCTGGTTTCACTGTATTACAAGGACAGCCAGCCTGCTGATTTGAAGACTTCACTGTAGCCTATATCTATCTATACAAGGGCCAGTCCCTGCACTGGCTTGAGAACGCGTTGCATGCTGATTCCGTCTGGCGGTCCTGAGTGTGTGTTTTTGTCTGGCAGACTCTTGCATTCTCCTTCAGCCTCATTGCTCAGGAGAACCTGTTTTAGGCACGAATGCGTTACTTTTTTTTTTTTTTTGCTGCTTCTGCAGTGTGCAATGCACAGGGACCCGATGAAGTGCCTCTTAGACTTACCTGTATATTGCAGATGTACTTGAAATGTGTTCTGCAGGGTTTTCAGTCATCCATTGGTAAGTATGCAACTCTGTCATAATTCCCAAGGGGAATGTTATATCTCTCTCTCTCTCTCTCTCTCTCTCTCTCTCTCTCTCTCTCTCTATATATATATATATAAATTAAAAATGTTATCAGCTAAGAATGTGGCAGTTGTCATATCTGAGAATTCAATGCATGAATACGCTACCGCTGTTAAATCTGCAAATTAACCAAATTGTGCTTGAGGGTCTAGTAAACAAGGGAAATCGTTTTTCCTTTCCTTTTACCTGACACTTCCAGTTTGATTGGTCTCTTCTATGCTGTCTGGCTCGGGCTGCAATATAAATGTGCCAGTTTGACGCTAGAACTGCGTCCCTTGATTTTAATGAACGCATCTGAATATCAGTCTAGAGTTATAATTCATTCCCCTCATCCTGAAATATCGACCCCTGTCCCTCTACTTAATACTGTATTTGAAGTGCTGTGCTTGCTCACCAATTCCCTTTATCTTTTGAAAACGTATACACCCGTTTACCAGGCTCTCTCTCTCTCTCTCTCTCTCTCTCACACACACACAAAGTGCAACGCCTAATTGATCGCTCTCGTCAGTCGACAATGCATGCCTTTTTTTTTTTTTTTAGCTAATGACACAAACTCTTTCGTTCCGGTTAATGATACAAGGCGTATTGATCCTGTAGTGAAATAAGCATGTGTTTTAAAGGTAGATAACGACTACATGTGCAGTATTAAAACACTGCTGTTTAATTCACCGTTAGTTTAGTTTATTTTTTGTTTTCTCGCACTCGTAATGTGCTTTCGTAGGCAAACGTGAAACCCGGTCTATCACGAATTATGCCTGCACGGCAATCATGATATAAAGCGGGGTCATCTGTGTGTCTGCACATGCGCATTATCTACTCTGCATATAATGCGCAGTTCACAGCCTACCTCTGTAAAGCGCTTTATGATGGTGGTCCTATATATATATATAGCGCCTTTCATAGTGTTCCACCATCACAAAGCGCTTTACAGAGGCAGGCTGTGAACTGCGCATTATCTGCAGAGTCACTTACAATAGGACATTGATTTAACATCTGGAGCACAAGGAGGTTCAGTGACTTGCTCAGGGTCATACACACAGTGAGTCAGTCAGTGGCACGAGGTGGGATTTGAACCAGTGACCTTCTAATTACAAGCCCTGGACTTTAACCACTGGACCGCACTGCCAGCTTACATAATAGTCAATGTAAAATCTGCGCAGATGGTTTAAATAAAGGTTATACAACATATATATAGCTGCAGAATAAATTTGGGGCCAATCAGATGCCTCCCTGATGGTATTGCATGATGGATAAGTATCTGCCTGTACTTCTCAGCATTGAGGAGACCATTAATTCTGACCAAATCCCCAACTCCATTTGCAGAAATGCAGCCCCAAACTTGCAAGGAACCTCCACCATGCTTCACTGTTGCCTGCAGACACTCATTCGTGTACCGCTCTCCAGCCCTTCGCTAACAAACTGCCTTCTGCTACAGCCAAATATTTCAAATTTTGACTCATCAGTCCAGAGCACCTGCTGCCATTTTTCTGCACCCCAGTTCCTGTGTTTTCGTGCATAGTTGAGTCGCTGGCCTTGTTTCCACGCCGGAGGTATGGCTTTTGGCCGCTAAGTCTTCCATGAAGGCCACTTCTGACCAGACTTCTCCGACAGTAGATGGGTGTACCAGGGTCCCACTGTTTTCTGCCAGTTCTGAGCTGATGGCACTGCTGGACATCTTCCGACATGGCGGGAAGTAAGCATGATGTGTCTTTCATCTGCTGCAGTAAGTTTCCTTGGCCGACCACTGTGTCTCACGGTCCTCAACGCTGCCCGTTTCTTTGTGCTTCTTCAAAAGAGCTTGGACAGCACATCTGGAAACCCCTGTCTGCCTTGAAATTTCTGCCTGGGAGAGACCTTGCTGATGCAGTATAACTACCTTGTGTCTTGTTGCTGTGCTCAGTCTTACCATGGTGTATGACTTTGACAGTAAACTGTCTTCAGCAACCTCACCTTGTTAGCTGAGTTTGGCTGTTCCTCACCCAGTTTTATTCCTCCTATACAGCTGTTTCTGTTTCAGTTAATGATTGTGTTTCAACCTACATATTGAATTGATGATCATTAGCACCTGTTTGGTATAATTGTTTAATCATACACCTGACTATATGCCTACAAAATCCCTGACTTTGTGCAAGTGTACCTAGAAGAATTGATGCTGTTTTGAAGTCAAAGGGTGGTCACACCAAATATGGATTTGATTTAGATTTATATATATATATATATATATATATATATATATATATATATATATATATATATATATATATATATATAATGGATTGAAATCTCATTGTGGGTTGTGAAATCAAGGCTGTGTGTATCTGCATAGAACAAAGCTGCTATCCAAGCCCCGCTGGCTAGAATCTTTGTTGTGGGATTTGAAACCAAACCACCTCGAACATCAAAAATAAAACCCCTATCATAGCCTGCAGTGCGTTCATTCTCCGAGAAGCTTGTTAATATTCCGATACCGTTCAGTATGAGGCTGCCTAAAAAGAACACACACACGACTGAACTGTATTGTAGCTTCAGTGTTGAGTATGCCCAGTCCAGGGATGGCAACAACAAACACTTTGCAGCAAGATTAGAGTTGGGGATTGCATGGCGCATTTCTTTCTCAATTCTCAGCATTCTTTATTCAGGGATACCAAGATATTTAGCGAGCAAGTAGTCCGAGAGAAGTTAACCGGCAACAAACTTCCCTTCCCCAGCCGTGCTGCTTTCCTAGAAAAAGGAGAATATTTCGGGGGACCTTTCATCTTGCTCGTTAAAATATTGAGCATATCTTTAAAGAGGAGTAGAGTATCTATTCAGGGATAATAAGTGAAGTGTCTGAGTGAATGGAAATATGCGCAATACGATCCCCAGACCTAGTCTTGCTGCAAATCGTTTGTTGTTGGGTTAGGGTGGGTTGGTTTTGTTTACACACCCTGACGCTTTAACACAATGCTCCATTTTAAGACCATCACGGCAACTATATATATATATATATATATATATATATATATATATATATATATATATATATATATATATATATATATATATATATATATATATATATATAATTTCAAACGAAATAAAACTGCTTAATCTGTCTAATTTGTTTTCTTAATAGACTGTCAAGAGTTCAGCTTCCTGAGGAAATGAGCAGCTGTCTCTTCAGAGATAAGGGCGCTCTGGCAAGGTCCTGAACAATAAAATTACACACATTTAGAGGAGAGAGAGGGAAAAAAAACGAGGTTACTTTTCCAATTTTCTGCAGAGCGGTTCGATTCCAACGTCGTCCAAGCTGCTGGCCTTGTGTTGCACTGCGCTTGAGTCTATCACCACAACAAGCGGGTGCTAATTAGCAAGACTTCTTTTTTAACGCAACCTTTTTTTCTCTCTCTCTTCTGTTCCGCAGAGAGTCAAATGAGAACATTGGAAATCCATCTCAAATAATCCCAAAAAGGGTTAATAACTGATCCTCAAATAGAAAGAGACATTTAAAAAAAAGGTGTTTACTCCAAATCGTCATAAAGCGTGAAGGGACACGAACTTGGTTTCATGCATGGCACACTATTATTTATTTTTTAGCAGACGCCCTTATCCAGGGCGACTTACAATTGTTACAAGATATCACATTATTTTTACACACAGTTACCCATTTATACAGGTGGGTTTTTACTGGAGCAATCTAGGTAAAGTATCTTGCTCAAGGGTACAGCAGCAGTGTCCCCCTCCTGGGATTGAACCCACGACCCTCCGGTCAAGAGTCCAGATCCCTAACCACTACTCCATACTAGAGGGGGGCTTGGGGTTTGAGACAGCAAAGTTGCCTCAAACTAGGACTTCCGGTCTCGGTTTCAAGCCACTGCTCTCTCTCTCTCTCTCTCTCTCTCTCTCTCTCTCTCTCTCTCTCTCTCTCTCTCTCTTTGAAAAAGCAAAAAATGTGCATCTTCAGTGTGTGTGTGTGTGTGTGATATATATATATATATATATATATATATATATATATATATATATATATATATATTATTATTATTATTATTATTATTATTATTAGTATGCTGTGATGGCAATACCCTTTATTCACACAAATGGTTTGGACTCAATTTGCATTCACTATGACTGGAAACAGAACAATCCATTTCTTTGTAATAAAAACATAAGAAAATACAATAATCTCACTGAGTGTTTTGAATATTGCTGCAATGGAGGGGCGGGGGTCTGGTTGCATATATAATACTTGGTGCTTGTTTGCTTGTTTAGTTCACGTTGTATATGTTCTGTAGCCTATACCATTTTCTTTGCACGCCCACCCCGGCGTGGGCTATGTTGTTAATTCCACGCCCCGCGACGTGGTACCTTATAATCTCACAGTCAGCGCCGAAAACTGTTCTACAGGAGAGAGGAAAAAAAATTATCAGCACAGCTGAGTCGGCGTGGAATAGCTTTTTACTGAGTGCTACAGAATTAGGATATGGGCTGTGAAGGCGCTTCAGCAGGAAAACGTGAGTATAGCGAGGCTGGGTTCATTTAACTGGTAAAAACAAAAACAAATACAACGACACACGTTTAATTAGCAGCCCGGTTCGTCGTGTGCTGTTCTTGCTACGGATATGGGGGGGTCTGCAAAATTGCCTGGGAACGTAGGCTTCTTTAAAATAAATAAATAAATAACTGCCGTATGCCGACATTACTGATTATTTTAAATGTCAGAACGGTCGGCGTTTAGTTGAGTTAGTCCAGAAACGTGAAATACTTTGCCGTTGTTTATTTCTGTTGTGTATTTTTCAACAATGCTTTCAATTTTTACATTGAGGGAAGGTGTCTTTTTAAAGGGGAAGTGTGCTTTATTCACCGCCGACACAGCACGGCGCAGGCGTTTTTCTGTGTTTACCGACAGAAAAAAAACAAAAATAAAAAAAAAAATCTTCAGTTCAATTCAATTAAAGAGACCGCTTGTTGTAATATTCTAGACTGTATGATTTTTTATAGTGTATTATTTTATTTTTTATCATATGTGGGTTATTCTGTACAAACTGGGACATACTGTAGCCGTTTCTGAATAGCGGCATTCAATTGCTCGGTCAATTTCCCATAGCTTAGGAAACATTCTAGTACCTCGCTTGCCTGTATTATAGCAGCGTAATGTACAAAAATGTATCTCTTTAACTATATGCATTGTTATATATATATATAATATATGGTGTACAAAATTGAAGGCATATGAAAGAAAAGGTTTTAAAAAAAAAATGTACACAATTAAAAACATATTTTATTTTCAGGACGTTTCAGGCAAAACCCCTTCTTCAGCTGTTTAAAAAGCCTGCATTGCGTTAGGTGCTAATAATAATAAAGCACACACGCTCCAACCTGTTTTTAACACTCAAAACTCAAATTATTATTATTTGTAGGAGTGTGTGGGCGCTGTCAATCATGCTGTGTAGCCTCCCGCCCTCATCTTCTGATTTTACCGTATATACCGGTAGGTTGATATATACAACATACCTCTCACTAGCGACCTGCAGTCTTGCTGCCGTTATTATAAAACGTTAACACGCTCCCTCTCCTCTTTAGTAGACCCGGTGCACTCTCTATTCACTAACTAGGCTCATTAGTAACATCTTTGTCTTCTTCCAGCCTCTATCACATCAATCTGCAGAGATGGAAATAAGACTCCTATTGCACAGCAGTTAAATCCGTTCCAGGTTTTACTACAAACTTGATTAGCCACAGCTTGCAGGTAGCAAGCTCCCCATGACTGACCTTTTGGTCTTTGCCATCCAAAAATACCGTCCAATCAGTTCCAGTGACCTCACTAATACCCACACCCGCTTCAGGAGTTCTGATGCCCTCATCCCAGCGAAGAGAATTGAATCAGTTGTCAAACTGATTCTATAAGTTAAGGCACTTTGTATTTTTGCAGTCTGATTCAGGTGTGACCTGTTATGAATTTGCTGCAATGTTATCCTTCAATGTGGCTTGATAGAAGGGTTTTATAAACCTGGCTTGCAGCCCCTGTGCAAAAAGCTCTTTCATTACATCGGTAGCAGTAATTTGTGTGTGGGATGTTTGAGTGTCAGCCCTGCTCTGCTTTCATTGTGAATCAGAGGGACGTTGAGAGTCGGGTTTCATTTTGCAAAGCAGCTGCTTTAGATCCGGCTGCCTGTGGGTTTATTGCTTTGCCAGGGTAATAGCGTATCAGGATTTTCTTTACATTTTTTTGGGGGGCCCATGATGATTCCTCTAGCTGAGAGTAAAAATAACCAGAACAGAACTGTACAGAAACACACCTCCGCTCGTGTACATGGGTCTCTGACGCTGGCACTGAACGAGTCCGCTGTCTTTCTTTTTAATGCTGTGTGAAAATATAGTTCATAGCTAGCCGTCTCAAAAGTGCTTCGCAAATCAAATTAAAAAAAAAGGCATATGAAAGAATAAAATGAAACCGCAAAATAAAAACATAGAATGTAATTCGCACTCCTCCAAGCTTGAGAGAACAGGTAAGCCTTCAGCCGGGACTTAATCTTTGCCCGATGAGTCCAGAGAGCTGGAGCACGGTTCGTGACATTTCTTGACCCTGGTGGAACACAGCAGCCCTGAATGTGTCAATCCTAACTGGCAGCCAGGGTTACAGGGATTGGAGCAGTTCAGATAGATGTGGAGGTCCGAAGATATTATCCTTCACCTGTGAGCCAAAAACCCCACACCTGGCGTGATTCGGAACAGGATGTAAGGTAATGTTTATTTAGCAGACTCCTTTATCCAAGGCGACTTACAGAGACTAGGGTGTGTGAACTATGCATCAGCTGCAGAGTCACTTACAACAACTTCTCACCCGAAAGACGGAGCACAAGGAGGTTAAGTGACTTGCTCAGGGTCACACAATGAGTCAGTGGCTAAGGTGGGATTTGAACCAGGGACCTCCTGGTTACAAGCCCTTTTCTTTAACCACTGGACCACACAGCCTCCTGTAGTTGCACAAACCTTAGCAGAAATGCTGTGTCAGTCTACCCTGCGCTTCAATCACTTCTAACCCTTGGCCTCTCCGCTCCGTGTGGATGCTGAGAACGCCGTCCCTTGGAAATCCCTGTCACAATGTTTGATGGCGTAGAGAGAGGAAAGTCATAAGTCAGGATGTTGTCCCCAGCGCGCCTGGCACAGTGCTCCTGTGGACTGAGCAGTGCCTATTTACTACAACAGACCCTTATAAAGAAGATTTACTCGGTAATATTGCATTTCTCCCCCCATGCTTACACGATGCATTTACCAGAGCTTATCATGCTTTACCTGCCATACCTCTGCAGGCTTAAAATAGGGCAGCAGTGTGGAGTAGTGGTTAGGGCTCTGGACTTTTGACCAGAGGGTCGTGGGTTCAATCCCAGGTGGGGGACACTGCTGCTGTACCCTTGAGCAAGGTACTTTACCTAGATTGCTCCAGTAAAAAACAAACTGTATAAATGGGTAATTGTATGTAAAAAGAATGTATTAAAAAAGTGATATCTTGTAACAACTGTAAATAAATAATAGTAACCTATGCTTTATTGCACATTACCATGCCTTCACTATGGTCCACTTTTATAAGGGGGGTACTCTTGTGCATACGAGTATGATGATATCTATCTATGCTGTTTTATTTGTCTTTCGTAGCTATGTAATATAGTGTATTATAAAATATGATAGTATAGGGTGCTTTGTAAGATATGCTCTGACCTCGAGTCCGGTATAAATCCGTTTGCATTTTACCACGCATATTGTCCAGCACCCAAAAATCAAAAACCTACAAAAACATATTCTTATACTTTTTTTTTATTTATTTGGCAGACACCTTTATCCTAGGCGACTTACAGGTGTTACAAGGCAGTACAGGTTTACAATGCAGGATTGATATATAATACATTATAGTTTACAGTAAGTGCAAATAATACTACTAGAATACAATATGAACTAGGATGCAGCAAGTTACATCCACAATTACATAATAAGAGTGCAAGGACAGTGCGTTAGCTGAGGGTCCAGTAACATGGTGCATAGGTCAGGAAAGTCCAGTGCAGAGTAGGAGATCTGGCTGTTACTGTGAGGATCATGCATTGTTTTCTATCAGGATTCAAATGCTTTCTGGTCTGTGTGGAGGATTGGTTGTTGCTTCTAGGTCACACCCGGCCGTGTGGAACATTCCCACATATTCACGGGCGAGTCTCGCAGCACCGCATCGCTCCTGCTGGAGAGGAGACCAGGTCCTCAAGGACTGGTGAAGCACGCCCTCCTCAAGACGCTCCCTCCTCGCTCCCTGTCTGAGCTACATGCAGAACACACAGAGAACAGGCCTACGCTGTAGAACTGTAAATAGCTTCTCTGCTGGGGTTTTTTTTTTGTTACAGTACAGCATGCTCACGTACACTTATGTATTCCCTCGTTTGTATCTTCTGGGATTCTCTGAAGCAGTTTCAAGCTGGAATCGGGTTAGGGTGGTTTTGATCGGATTCAGTTGCACATCGGTTTGCACATCGGTTTGCACATCGGTTTGCACATCGGTTTTTTGATCGGTTTTCAGTAGCATTGAGCATTCCTCCAAACCCCATTGAGTTTGGCAGCTTTATCTGATTCATTTAGGAAGTTTATTTTACTGCCATTTGTTCTGGGATTCGGAATTAGAAAAGGGTTACATTTCCTCGAGCATTTAAAAGTGGTAACATACGCGGATATATGGAAGATGCAAATAGCTTCATATGAGCCGGAAGGAGCCCACCCCCATATAAAGCAATAGAAAATAATATTCTCGGGGCTCCCGAGTGGTGTATCCGGTAAAGGCTCCTGGGGAGAGGGGGAGAGGGGGAGAGGGGGAGCTGAGCCTAAAAATAATTGGCCATTCCAAATTGGGAGAAATAATAAAAATAATTGGCAACAACTAAATTAAAAAAAAAAATATATATATATATATATACATTTTTTTTTCAGTATTTCATGCATGAAAGGTTTAAACCAGAAGTATTTTTCACTGAACTGTGGGTGCTCTGTCTCAGTGTGCGTTTGGCTGTTGGAGAGGTTAGGAGGATGAAGCCCATGCAGCCCTATTGTTGGGTTAGTGGGTGGGTGTGGAAAGTGAAAGTGACTCATATATGCGGTAGAGAAATGAAACTCTTCAGGTCTCTATCCAGTGAGATTTGGTTGGCGTGCAGCTGTGTGTATAACACCTGCTAAGGAGTATTGAGAGTCAATATGATTCTGTTCTCTTCGCTGGGATGAGGGGGTCAGAGCTGCTGAAGAGGTATGGGGTGCTGGGGGTGTATTTGGGATCTGGATATAGTTTCTGAGCCTATCGAAAGGGTATATCGTACATAACCACCAAGCCCGCAATAGTGCTGAATTTAGAAATACTAAGGCCAGCAGTGTGGAGTAGTGGTTAGGGCTCTAGACTCTTGACCGGAGGGTCGTGGGTTCAATCCCAGGTGGAGGACACTGCTGCTGTACCCTTGAGCAAGGTACTTTACCTAGATTGCTCCAGTAAAAAACCCAACTGTATAAATGGGTAATTGTTTGTAAAAATAATGTGATATCTTGTAACAATTGTAAGTCGCCCTGGATAAGGGGGTCTGCTGAGAAATGTAATAATAATAATAAAAGAAACGTCATAAATTCAGTGACAAACGTTTTGCCTGGAAGTCTTTTTCAATGTCTTTGAATGTTGAGAAATACTGTACTTCTAGTTGAAATCATCAAATTAAAATGTATTTAACACGAAAGGGTAACCTGTCAGGTCTGGTGCAGTACTTTGGTATATTTGGTGAATCAAAGTGAGATATTCCTGAGTCTGTGCTAGCCTGCTGGTTTTCTAGGTGTCTTTACATCATCATTGGGTAAAGATCTTGAACACCTGTTCATCTTGACTAATTAAGCCAATAATTGGAGCTCAGTTGAAACAAAAAACAGAAAACCCTGTAGGAGACATGATCTGACGTAAAAGTTTCACTCCTAACTTTTCTTTTTTTTTTGGTCGAAACTCCCCTTTTTAAAAGATGCAATTTGGGATGAAATGAACCAGCCTGGTATGAAAACAACTGGTTAGTTTTACCCGTCCCTTATATTTTTTATACACTGTTTTTTTTCCCTCATTTATTACAATCAAGGGAACTGTTCCATGAAAGAAAAAAAAAGATTGAAGAATCTTTGTAGTAAAATAAGGTGTTGCTATGCACACTGTGTGGTTTCACAGCAGAGGCCGCAAGACTTTCTTTTTCTTAATAGGATCCGTTTTTTAAAATGCGAATGGCAGATTATTATTACTCTTTTTTTTTTTTTTTACTTGTTAAATTTAAATAGGCTTGACTTGGCGTTACAGAACACTGGGCAACAGGGTCAGGATATTGGGCATGTTGTAATTTGTTAAATCTGCTCTCAGTTTGTGCCTGATGTCTGTGCTTATCCAGTTAATAGAGAAATTAAACCCGTGTCAGAGTCAGTCTGTATCTCTCTCTCTCTCTCTCTCTCTCTCTCTCTCTCTCTCTTTAATGCCAGGAGGCTGGCACCTCCTGAGGAGGGCTTTTAAGAGCTTCAACTTGCCAGCCAGCTCCTCCGATCGCCCCTGGAGTATCTCTTAACCCTCGCTACCTCGTTGAGGTGCGATGTCGCACAGCTAACAGTGTTTGTGCATGCTCTGGTGTTTTTGCAGGTTTCCCCCATGCTTTTCCCCCATGCTTTTCCCATGGTTATCCTATGCATTTACCATAGCTTACACCTGGTTTGCCATGTTTATTTACCATACTTTGCTATTCTTTACAATGCTTTATTACACTTTGCTATGCTTCTATTGTGGGGAGCTTTTATAAGAATTGTTGTAATATATGCAAGGAGAAAACTATTATTACTATTAATAGTCACAGGTATGTTATGTAATACCTCTAAAAATACCAGAACCCCCCTCATTAAAGTTTCACAATCAATTCTCCACCCCTTTTAGCAGTTTAGGATAATTTTCGCTGCTTCCCTCATCATTGTGGAGTTGAACTTACTGTTAAATCATTTTGAAAAGGTTTTGAAACTAGAAAAGGATTATGATTCACAGTCATGGGGAAAAGCGGGTATCGGTAACGGTATTGCTAGTGTTAATAAGAAATAAGAAAATCTGACTTTAAATATGTTCTGATCATCATGGGAGATTTGTTTCCTCTCCAGCTGGCTTCGTCGTATCACCTCTCGTGGGACAGGCTGTGTATGTGTGTGTTTTTTTTTTAATGTATAAACTTTTCCCTCCTCCCCCTCCTCTCCTCTCCTCTCCCAGGCCGGCTGTGACTCATGGACTCTCTGTTCGGTGGGGAGCTGGGCATGCTGACCGCAGAGGGGCTGGCGGAGGAGGGCTGTGGGGTGGGCTGGGCGAGCGGACCGCTCAGGGGGGACATGTACCCCACCCCCCACTTCACCCTCATCACCGCCTACCAGGACATCAAAAACCGGCTCTCCGGGCTGGAGAAAGAGAACTGTGGGCTCAAGAGGAGACTCAAACTCTATGAGATCAAGGTGTGAGGCTGGCTCTGTGCATCTGTGTGTGTGTCAGTATGTGCTCGTTTGTAGTGCTTGCTGGGTCAAAAGACTCCCCAACAAGGAAGGAAACTCTGACATGAGGACACAGGCCAAGTCCCTGTAATGTTCAAACAGATATTTCAAACAGAACAAAGCAGCAGTATTTCTTTTAGCCCCTGTAGTTTTCATTATTGCATTATTGTGTTGACCCCCCCCAGGCCCCCTGGACCTTAAGATAAGATTTAAGATTTCAACAATTATAAACGATCGTGTGTGTGTGTGTGTGTGAGTGCACGCATTGCTGTCTGTGTGTGATGGTCACAGCCTCGCTCCCTCCCTCACACACACACACACACACACACACCCAGTCCGACTCCCTGACCCTCCTCATCATATCCCTCTGCCCTTGATCTGCAGTTCCCCATGATCAGCGACTTCAGCGACGATCGCAACTCCTACTGCTCCTTCGAGACGATGGAGACTTCACTGCTGAACAACAGCCTGCAACAGCAGCTCAACCGCTTCGCATGAGGTGAGCGGGGCGGGGTGATGTGTCATGCATCAAGCTAAACCAGCTGAAAGACCGTGGATGTATAATCGAGCATTAGTGTCCGTAAAACAAGGTCCGTTATCGACCGGTAATGACCGCCGCGGAGGGTATTGCTGCCTTTTTTTTTTTTTGTATGATGCCTTTTTCTTGTGGTTATATCTTGGACTGGAATTGCTTTAGATGCTTGAAATTGCTGACTTTCGAGAGACGAGCAGCCAGGTCCGTACTGTCTGAATAAAGACCAGAGCCCTGCCTGCCACGCTCTCTTACAGCTCCAGAAAGGCAAGGAGAGGGAGGAGCATCTGGCGGATGTAATCCAGGCCTACGAGAAGAGCCACATGGAGAAGAGTAACCTGCAGAGAGACCTGGATCAGATGGTGAGGCAGAGCGAGGCTATGAGGGGCATGGGGGCATGGGGGGAGGGGGACACAATCCTGCGGGTTTAAAACATTAAATCCTCATTGGCTAAAGACCTGGGAAAAAATAAATAAAAATGTTAGTGTTGACCAATTAAGAATTGATTGATTCAATTAAGCCATTGAGAACTTGGGTGGAACGAAAACCAGAACACCCTGCGACTCTCCAGGACCAGGGTTGGCCACCCCAACTATAGTACCTTATCTGTACCTGGGCAACCTCACCTCTACAGCAGGGGTGTCCAACGTTGCCTCTTCCACTCCTGATCTTTGTTCCAAACCCTGTTCTGAACCAATTAAACCTCCATCCAGACCATGAAGCAGTTCATTATCTCAGTTTACCTGTTTAACAAATCTGGAGTGAAATGGCCCTCCAGGACTGTGATTGGACAGCCCCTGCTCTATAGTCTCCTATATTATACTTTGACAGTGCTGACCAGTGGATAGCCCTTCAGTCACAATTGGCTCTCCTCCCTGACCTCCACAATATGGCTCTTTTGATTAAGACGCGTATCCCCTCCAAGGCTCTTGAGGGGTTAGAAAGATTACAAGGGCTATTTCTTGTTCTTTCATTTGGTTACAATCGTTTCTACAATCTTTTTTCCTATTAGTAATATATATATATATATATATATATATATATATATATATATATATATATATATATATATACACACACACACAGACACAAACACTCACACAGAGAGCTTCATTTTAAGTGCACTTACTTGGTATTGACAGCAGGTGGCACTGTTGTTCTTCCTGCTACTAAAATGGTACTGCAGCATTTTATTATTGAAGTGCTGTACCAGACTGAAGTGCCCTATTAAAAGTACGCTGGTAAACAATGCCATTATTTCTTTCTTTCTTTCTTTCTTTCTTTCTTTCTTTCTTTCTTTCTTTGTTGAATGCGGGTGTTTGTTTGTGTCTCTTGCAGACCACGCTGGCGGAGAAGCACGTGGAGCGCATCCGAAACGTGGAGCAGATGCTGCGGCAAAGAGACAGCTCCCTGCAGAACCTCAACACGCAGCTGCGCAGCAAGGAGATGCAGTACCTGCAGCTGCACACCAGCCCCTCCCGCCCCCGCAGTGAGTGACCCAATGTGGGCAGCCTTACAGGCCACTAAAACTAAACATTACACATTCAACTCGTGAACCATTTCATGTTCATTGGATTTCATTCCCCCTATTGATAATTGAGATCCAGGACTCTCTTAAACTTTAAGGAACAGTAACAGCCAGTGAAAAACAACGGAAAATCTAATACACATGTGGTCGGAAGAGGGTATATTATCATTATTATTATTAATTTCTTAGCAGACGCCCTTATCCAGGGCGACTTATAATTGTTACAATTATATCATATTATTATTTTTACATACAATTACCCATTTATACAGTTGGGTTTTTACTGGAGCAATCTAGGTAAAGTACCTTGCTCAAGGGTACAGCAGCAGTGTCCCCCACCTGGGATTGAACCCACAACCCTCCTGTCAAGAGTCCAGAGCCCTAACCACTACTCCACTCTCCTGCCCGGTATAACATTTTCTTTTTTTTTGTGCGAAATGTCATGCTGTGTTATTTGTTAAGGAACAGATTGCTGATTTTGAGTGTGGTGCATGACTTTTTTTGTGCTGTTCTCATGTACATTCAGTAAAATATTATTCTTCAGCTCAACAAAAGTAATTCAGGACTGAAAGGGTTAAATGCTATACTCACAGGTGTAATTTAAGAAAGTGTGATTTTATAGCGTATATCTATTTTTTTTTTTACCTTACTAAATCGTATCTGTGCAGCATTTGTTCATACTCCCTCTGTCTCCGTGTCCCCATCCCTCAGTGCTGGCCTGTCCCGCGATGACCTTGCAGAGCTCCCGCAGCCTGGACGCGGTCTCCGACCTGGAGCTGCAGCGGCTGGAGGCGGAGCTAGAGGAGGCGCGGCGGGAGGCGGGGAGGCGGTCGCCGGGAGGCGGAGCTCAAGGGGTGTCTGGCGGCTGCAGGAGGAGCTGAGACAGCGACAGGAGGGGCAGCGGCAGGGGGTGAGTGACACGCATTAAGTAACAATTCATTTAAAAAGAATAAATAAATACAAATATTTGCACTGTGCCGGCTGTTTTTTTTTTATGTAATTTGATACATTGCATTTAGACTTTTTGCGTTTCACAAAAGTTATCATAACAATATAGTTAAAGAGAAAATTCAAATAACAGGTAAGCCAGTCAAAAAATGCTCTATGAAAAATTACTAAGTAGCCTGTCCTCAAATGAGGGCAATGGCATTTAATGAGTTTATAAAACCATTTCATATTTCATAAGACTTCATGATCTTTTTTTTTTCTTGATTATATGAAGTATAGAGGATAAGACTCCCATTACATAGCAGTTTGATCCATTCCTGGTTTTACTATGACTATCTACACACTGTGGCTAATCAAGCTCGTAGTAAAACCTGGAATGGGTCAAACTGCTACGCAACAGGAGTCTTTTTACCATCCCTGGGACGTAATGTGTTTTGAATCTGGCTAGGCTATAAAGAGTTTGGTGCTTTAGACATCCTTTGGGTTTTGGGGGTGAGAAGTCTATTGATTTTAATCTGTGTCCCTGCAGGAGATGACCACCCAGTGTGTCCAGTGTGACGTGGAGTGGATCAAGAAAGCTGGAGATGAGCAGTGAGTGTGAATCCACACGTTATTCTACCAAATGTAAGGCTGCGGTGGTTACCGGTATTTCTACACGGCAGTGCGGAAGGTTGTGGGTATTGGGCATGAGTATATAAGCATTAGGAGTGCTGGACTGCGGCGTGGAAGGCAGTGGGTTTGAGTGGCTCAGTGGTTAGAGAACGCGTGGGTGTGCAGTGAGTTCAGAAAGCTCCACAGTACCATCAGTTCCCGTGGCTGACGACGCTATTGTCTTTGAGGCTCAGGTGGCATGTTGAAAAGTGTAGTTGCGTAAGGTAGGTGTTTCTGTCACCCATCGTGGCTTTGGTTCTCATGGGAAAAGGATGCGACACCCGTCTTAAAATTTCGCTTATCAGGTGACAAATCCCGTCCCACTGACGAGGTCGGAGTATCTCGACAGGTCGGATTGAAAAAAAGTGTGACAACTAAAATAGAGATGGCGGGGGTGGGGGAAGTACTATCACATGTAAAGAAAACATCAAAGCTCTTTTGTGCTGGATAGATGGGTCATTACTAGCACCTTTCCAATGGGAATCCCTTTACAGAACAGCCAAGCAAAATATTTAATTTATTTGAAACTGTACCCACAGCAACGCATTTAAAAGTAAAATGGAGTTTTTTTGGGTTTTTTTTTCCTCAGTTTTAGTTTTTGTATTTTTTTGCATCTGTATCGCAAGTATTGAGGTGCCAGACATGGGGGTGGGTGCCAACCACCTGGCTAGAACGGGCATTCGTTACCTTTCACTTTGATGGCGCTACTTAAAGGGTAGTCAAATGGCGAAACCATCAACTCCTTTGCCCTAGCTGTGTAGGCTTTTGTGTTTTTTTTTTTTGTTTTTTTTTTAATAGCTGCAGTGTATAGCCTCCTTTGTCTCATTGGTTAGCGGTTTGCTTTGCTAATTTCTTAAATTATTTAATTTGTGCAGTATCCGACTGTGGTGGGACCAGAGTAAGGGCGGATATGTAAAAAGTCGTATAATATTTTGTTTTAAATACCATTATACACAGTTGTAACAATTATTATATTCACATAATTATTGTTTTGAGATTCAGCTTTTATTAGGGAGCTCCCCTAAACCCCTTGTTTAGAAAGATAACAGGGTATTAGTGCTTGTGACAGAGTAGCCATCTGCCGTGTGGGTGCATGCATTCGCTGCTGAGTGACAGGCTGAACAGCTCATGTGACACTACCAGCAATGGTAGCGCACAGAGTACACACAAAACAGTGTTATTATTTATTTCTTAGCAGACACCCTTATCCAGGGCGACTTACAATTGTTACAAGATATCACATTATTTTTACAAACAATTACATTATTTTTTACACATTAGTTTTACATACAATTACCCATTCATACAGTTGGGTTTTTACTGGAGCAATCTAGGTAAAGTACCTTGCTCAAGGGTACAGCAGCAGTGTCCCCCACCTGGGGTTGAACCCACGACCCTCTGGTCAAGAGTCCAGAGCCCTAACCACTACTCCACACTGCTGCCACTTTACCATACTTCTCTGTGATTTCCTATTCATCACTATGGGTTACTCCATTATGACCATGCTTGCCTGTGTCTTGCCTCTGCAAAGCCAGTGCACCCTAACCCATCCCCCCCCTCCCCGCCCCCCACCTTAATTATCAAACTAAGCAGCGATCCTTCACACATTTTCTAATTTTCAAACCTAAGCTCATTTGGTTACAACACTTCTATATTAAAAGCAGTCACACCTATAATATAATTCAAACGGTTCGGTATTCATTAGGGTGTGTTTTGGTCTGTGTGAGAAATATATTGGCGAGAAAAAAAGAAGTGTGAAAACAGTTTAAGCAGAATCAGGGGTAATGTTCTAATCGATAAATACTGCTCTTGCAAACTCTCCCACTTCTGTAAAGAATTCTGACGATGCTTGCCGTATGCATTTGGATTTTTCTCCTGGCCCATGGCTGACTGCGTGTGGCTCAGTAAGTACAGTCGATTTCAAATGATTCTCATCGGTTTAGGTGCTTGGATTACTGTTCAATCTCTGAATTTACAAAAACACTTCTGTGATGCCCTGCGGTCAATGCAAAAAAAAAAAAAAAAGTTCAATTTAAACTTAGATTGCAATGTAGATTTGTGTTGCTGTATTGGTTAAATCTATAGTAATGTCATGCACTGGTGATGCAAACTGATCCTGCTGTAAATGGATTTGAATTTTGAAACGAGCAAGGCCTTGCGTTATTACAGATGTATTGAATTAGCTATACTAATAAGTATGGTACAGTATTTACTAAAAAATATCTTTTTTGGTAATGAAATTGAGTTTGCAGTTTGTAAAGCTGGTTCTGAATTGGTTTTGCAAAGTATTAGAGATTCATTTTCGCTTTTCAAAGCACTGTGAATGTTTTTATAAATGAAACGTTCATTCAAAAATGTAGGAATGTACACATTTTAAATATTCGTAAACATTCGTAAATAGTTTTTTTATATCTTATTTTTCCTATTTTACAATCAAAATTGCTTTGTCCTTTTTATATTACATTTTTGTTTTAGACTCTTAATTGTTCGATTCAACAAACTAGCTTTTCTATATCTTCGTTTTTCTAATTTTATAAATTAAAACCACATTAAATCTCTTTTTTTTTAAAATTTCAGTTTTTATCAAATTCTGAATTCGACTCATTTTAATTCAGTGGTTTAACTGCTTATTTTCTATGTGTGAAGCACTTTGGGATGCTTGGATGAAAGGCGCTATAGAAATGTGACTTGTTCTTGTATCTGGTTGATATTGATATAAGAATGCAAGAGAATGAGGCACTGAGGGAAAGCGTGTCACATGATTAAGAACATGATGTTTGCCAAACTTCAACTTTGGTTAAACAACAAAGCTAACCGTGTAAGTACTTGACGAGTCCTACTTTTTTAAAAATTGAAAATTTGGACAGTGTGAGATCTAAAAGGGGAATTAACAGACTCTTGCTTCAACTAGCCCTAGGAATAAATTTTAGTTGTCACAAAACAATAACAAAAAAAAAACTACGCAAGTATTTATTTCTTAGCAGACGTCCCTATCCAGGGCGACTTACAATTGTTACAATACATCACATTATTTTTACATACAATTACATTATTTTTTTACACATTATTTTTACATACAATTACCCATTTATACAGTTGGGTTTTTACTGGAGCAATCTAGGTAAAGTACCTTGCTCAAGGGTACAGAAGCAGTGTCCCCCACCTGGGATTGAACCCACGACCCTCCGGTCAAGAGTCCAGCGCCCTAACCACTACTCCACACTGCTGAGCTATTTAGAGCTTAAAACACTGCATAAAACGCATCGAGTTATCACAATTGTTGAATTTTTTTGTCAATTATTTGGCTGGGGGTAATCAGATTTAAAAAAATATTTGTTTGCGTTGGCTTATTATTGCATTGATTGGCCAATGGCTGTCATTAACGCGCTTTTAATTGTTTAATTTTCTTTCTTAAAAAAAATAAGTGACCTCTTCTTTTCTTTCTGGTCTGGTATTGTGAATGTTTTAAGAACACTGAGACAGTTCTGAGGTGGCGTTCCGATTCTAAAAGAATGCGTTGTCTTCCAGGTTCAGTCCATGTGGGGAAATAAAGCCGTAAGTCTGTGAATCCCGGAAGTTTTCCCTTTCATCTAACATGCTAGGATTGTACACGTTTATTATGTGTATATGGAATGTGTTGGTGTTCTTTTAGTAGACTCTGAAGAAATGGTATGTCGCCTTTCTGTGTGCTGTGGTGCGTACCTTTAAATGTATCAGTTTAAAGTTAGGGATCAGCGTGGGTTTGCATGGCTTCTGTCATATACAAGGGTTACACTTTTGTTCAATGGCTTTCAGCACCCCCACTATGAAAATGGTTCCCTCACCAGGTCGGAGGCTGGTTATCAGAGTGCCATCCTGTGAAAAGCAACTAGCTTTAGTGACTCATATGTAGCAGATTGACTCGAGTTTCTAATAAATAATAACCTGTTTTCTGAAATTTGGTTTGGGGTGATCTGATAAGAAGACACATCGCACTCACTTCTCTATCTGACATCCAGTTCAGTCTCTGTCTCCCCAGGCAGATTGTTCTTATCTTCGATCTTATTTCACAATTTGCAACATGCCTATATTTAATCTCTGATAATTTCGTTTCTGTACCAAAAAACTTCCCCATCATCTTTGTGTGTTACATAAAAAAACAAAAACAAACTAAAAGTCAGTGATCATATTACAAACACAGATATACACCATAAACATGAGATCGTATTCAATCATATTCAACTGTGACTTAATGTATTGCAGCATTTACTTGCTAGGAATGCTTTTATTTGAACTTTTTAAATTTATTTCAAACAGGGTTTGGGGTCAAATCCTGTTTTTCAATTGCTTTTTTAAAATCAGTTTCCATCATAATAGTTGTGATGGTTCAACTGCTTTCATTTGAAACCAGTTTAATTGACTAACAGACAGTGACTTCAATTGAATTCATGTCTTGCAATTATGAGGAGGTCATTTTTAAAAGAATGCTGCTGATTACAATTTCGATCAATGACGTGTTGGTATTGATTTAAAGGGGATCGGAATTGGAATTGGGAATTGATTTTAAAAAATCAACCCTGATTTCAAATCATAAGTGAATTAAAGCTGCTAGTTGTGTTGTGTGTGTATATATATATATATATATATATATATATATATATATAATATATATATGTATGTATGTATGTATGTATGTATGTATGTATGTATGTATGTATATATATATATACACACACACACACACACACACTCACACAGACAGATATATATTATCTTCTCTCAAGCAAACTGTGTGAAAAGTGTACCATAAACAAATCTTATTTTTAAAAAGCGACTTCCTTAGCTGAACATTAGTGTGCTAAAAAAACAACTCTTTGAACCTATGAATGGGCTGTTCTACCAAAAAAAAAAAATGTCAAACTTCAAACTGCCTGTTTTTTGTTTGTGAAGAAAACAAACCCACACAACCTGGGCTGGTCTTTCACAAAGGCATTGCAGTTTTGCAAAGCAGGGTACACTTTGAGCACTTTTATGTGCATTTGATAAATCTGTATTTTGAATGTCATTTCATTTCATTTTTTTTTTAACATTTTAGAATGTGTTTTTTCAGTGTAACCAATCAACCAAAACCTTTATTTATCCCAACGAGTGATTTGAGAACAGATTCTCATTTATGATGACGAACTGACAAGAGACTGACGCTAGTGCAGCAAAAAATATAAATAAATAAAGTACACAAATTCAATCACAAAACCTAAAACTCAGCATCAATTTAGCAGACTCAGTGGACGCAGATGCCAGTCAGCAATAAGCAGGCCCTACAGCTAAAAGCAACCTCCGATAAGAACTGTGTTCTAATTTAAACTTTTGCTGAAACTCATTCCAGTCATTTGCTATTACAAACTGAAATGAGTGTTGCTGTGTTTCATAGAAAGTTAGTGATGAGCTCAAAATACAAAAGCAAGTAACAGCCTGTGTGGTCCAGTGGTTATAACCAGGAGTTCCCCGATTCAAATCCCGGCTCGCTCGCTCACTCACTGACTCACTGTCGACCCGAGCAAGTCACTTAACCTCCTTGTGCTCCGTCTTTCAGGTGAAACGTTGTAAGTGACTCTGCAGCTGATGCATAGTTCACACACCCTCGTCTCTGTAAGTCGCCTTGGATAAAGGGGTCTGCTAAATAAACAAATAAAAATGAACATTTTAAGTGTTTTTGGTCCCTATATTGTAATTATTTTCAAAGTATGGGGCATTTTTTCAAAGCATTTAGTCGACTTTTAATTAACTCCTATAAAACACATGTTGACATGAACATGTTTTTTGATTTTCTCTTTTGTAATAATAATAATAATAATAATAATAATAATAATAATAATAATAATAATAATCCTGGGGCATTTCAAAATCGAATCTCTTTACAAACAAACTTTATTCAAAACTATATTATTTCTAGCATGTCCTCAGTATAATTTACCAAGCTGTGTCAATCTGACCCCAAGCTCAAAACAGTTTGAAATTAGGAAGTATCTCATTGCACTCTGCAATGAGAGATAGTAGCCCTGTGGCTTTGGAAAGAGCAAGGAGCTGTCAGCTGTATCATGCTTGTCTTGCTCTCTCCCGGCTGCCTGCCGCCTCTCAAACCACAGCTCTGTGTGCCAAGGAAGGCACAGAGCGGGCATCAAGACACACAGTGAGAGAGAGAGAGAGAGAGAGAGAGAGAGGAAGAGAAAGAAAGAGAGAGAGTGGCACACAAAAAAAAGATACATCAAAAACAAACAACACAATAATTAGAAGCAAAATAAAAACTACTTTTTTAGATTGATTTGTACTCGCATTTATAGCCATGTGTTGTATTCTGAGCAAGGCAGTTGCCAAATGGTACCAGGGCTTGGTACACGTGCTGGTTTTTTTTTACATTTGACTTTCAGAAAGTTGTTTGCATTATCACAGCATTAACTGAACAACCACAGTGATAGCTCCTTTGCAGTTGGTACATAGCTGGAGTCTATGATTCCCTCAATAAACTTCCATTACAGATGTCCATTAAAAATGAAAAGTCAAAATGAATTTTTCCATTGGATAAAAAAGGGTCAGTTTGACTGCCTGATTTGATTAAAAGGTGCCCTAGAGCAGCGGTTCAACTGCCTAAAAAATATAATTTGCAGGGTAAAGAATACAGACGTTTTAGGAAGCTAACTTTTGCATTGCTGTGTTACATTGCTGATTCCAGCCATGCAGAGCGGAAGGTGGATGGAGATATCTTGTTCTTTTGCTTGCTGTGTGTTTTTTCGAGACTCGTAACGCTCTGTTTTTGTCTTGCTTTGTTGTTTCTCTCAGGGTGAACCTGGCCCTTGCGTACACTGAGCTAACAGAGGAGCTGTCCCGACTACAGAGCCTGAGCTCCAAACAGACCGAAATACTGAGGAGTCTGTCCCAGGAGCAGAGCCAGCCTGGTGCATGCACGCACGCACGCACACACACACACACACTACTGAGGAGTCTGTCCCAGGAGCAGAGCAAGCCTGGTGCACGCATGCACGCACACACACACACACACACACACACACTACTGAGGAGTCTGTCCCAGGAGCAGAGCAAGCCTGGTGCACGCATGCACGCACACACACACACACACACACACACTACTGAGGAGTCTGTCCCAGGAGCAGAGCAAGCCTGGTGCACGCATGCACGACACACACACACACACACACACTACTGAGGAGTCTGTCCCAGGAGCAGAGCTAACCTGGTGCATGCACACACACACACAAGCTCACGCACACACAAGCACATGCGTACACACACACACACACACAAACAAAACCTGCTCTTCACAGGAAACTGAAAGACAGACCAGCCACAGGAAAGATGCACTGCCATATCTTTTTCTAAATCTACGATAACACTATATTTTTAACAAAATAAATGTGTGTATGTATGTATGTATGTGTGTGTATGTGTGTGTGTGTATGTGTGTATATATATATATATATATATATATATATATTGAGAAATGGAAGTGGCTCAGGGCGAGGGGGTAGGGGTGCAGGGGAGCAGGGGGGCGGGTTAGGGGTGTGTGAAGGTTAAGAAAAACATTTTCACTCCAGCAATGCCTAATTGAAATTGGATCCGAGCACAGTGGTGAAGAGATATCATCCAGACAGCTTTTGGCTTGTACAGTACGCTATGACTTGTCATCAGAATAATTTTGCCACTGTACTGAATTCAATTAGATAATAACATCATAACTAATAACAGGGGTGGAAATAAGACTGCTGTTGCATAGCTGTTTCACCCATTCCAGGTTTTAATACAAGCTTGATTAGCTGCAGTGTGTATGGGTAACAAGCTCAGTTGCGTCTGATTAAACTCAAAACCAGGAATGGATCAAGCTGCTTTGCAAAGGGAGTCTTATTGCCATCCCTGGCTGTCCACACTTCTTAAATAATTTCAAAAAGAGCACTTGTGGACTCTAACCAGGCTGTATTCTTTTTTTTTTCTCCCTCTAGTCCAGCGCCACTCCCCGGTCCCTCAGCGCCACTCCCGGTCCCTCAGCGCCACTCCCCGGTCCCTCAGCGCCACTCCCCGGTCCCTCAGCGCCACTCTCCGGTCCCTCAGCGCCACTCTCCGGTCCCTCAGCGCCACTCTCCGGTCCCTCAGCGCCACTCCCCTGTCCCTCAGCGCCACTCCCCTGTCCCTCAGCGCCACTCTCCGGTCCCTCAGAGCCACTCTCCTGCCCCCCAGAGGCGATCGTCGGTACCGCAGAGGCTTTCCCCTGATGTCCACCGGAGGTCTCCCCTGCCCGACTCGAACGACGGTCCGGCTTCCTACACCAGCCGCCCGACCAGCCACCACCTGCGAGCCAGCTTCCAGGGTCGCAGGAGCTACTCGGAGGTCAGCGACCCCGCCGCGTACCAACGTCCGCCCCGCCTGCAGCTAGACCCGGTCTCCACCCTGCCCAAACCCCGGCCCTACAGAGAGGGGTACCACAAGCACGGGATCAGCAGCAGTGTGACCAGCAGCCCCCTCCGCACCCGCGACCCCTTCACCCCGCAGGAGCTCCTCCACCTACGTTTTGACAAGCCTGCCGCCCCTCCCGCCCAGTCCTCCGAGGGGCGAGGAGGAGTGGGCCCGCTCCAGGGGCCCCTCCACCGCCACCCCACCTGGCTCGATCAGAGGACTGCCTTCCTGCTCTGCCTTCCCCATCCTCAAAACCATCCCCCGTCCCGTCTCCTCCTCCACCGAACATGCCCAGTCCTGGCCCTCTATCAACGTGAGTGATTCTCTATAGCTCCTCTCTCTCATCTCTGTCTTCTCTCTCTCTCTCTCTCTCCTCTCCACTGTGCATTACCCTTAAAACCTGACGCTGTTTGTTAGATTCACAAATGCTAAAAGAAATGCAACATGTATTCAGCGACAAACGCATTGCTGGAACGTTTGTCATTTTTAATTTATGAAGTTTCATTTCGTGTTTCTACATTTAACCGCTACATTTAGAGTCTTTAATAGTTAAGGAGGCTTGTTAGATTAACTGTGATTCCCGAACGCTAGCTTTCGAGACCTCAAGATCTGTGTTTTTTTTGCGCCTTTATCGTGTTTGCTGTGCGGATTGTTTCATTCAACTCAAGATCAATCACTGTTAACAAAATACTTAGGAAAAGTTGGATGGCTCCCAGGTTTATAAAAAAAAAAAAATGTAAACGCTGATAAAGCTTCACTCCTTTCTAATTTTTTATCATGAAAAAAACTAATACAAAAACACAACAAATAGTTTCTTAACGCCCGCTAATTCTATCAGTATGATATGATTGCTCACGTGTGATTGGTTAAAAGGGGTGACAGTGCTGCGTTTTGATTGGTTGCAGCTGTGGATGGAGACTGAGGACTCTGACATCAGGAGCTGCCCGCTGTGTCAGCTGACCTTCCCAGTCGGTTACCCTGACGACGCCCTGATCAAACACATCGACACACACCTGGAGAACAGCAAGATCTGACAGCTACAGCGCCCCCTTTTGGGAACCTCCGGAAACTGAATGCAGGATTTTCAAGCAAAAAAACAAAAGAAATGAAAACAAGTCTAAAAACAGGATTGTTTTTTTTTTGTACCTCCCTAGCAATTGTGACAGTTTACGACAGACTGATCCTGAATGAAGGAAAGAAATAACAGTAAAAAAAGGAAGATGAAGAGAAGAATAATTGCATGCTACTGAATTTAACAAGACGATACCGAAGTAATCTTTTATTTTATTTTATTTTTTACACTGAAAGTCTTTGAAAAAACATTGCAAACCAAGTTATAAAAATTGTACAGTGCAGAATTGAGGAAAATCCTGCTGTTCTATCTATCAGGTATCTGACATTTTTTTTCGGAAATTTGATTTCTAAATGTGACTTTTTTAACAGCTGATTTGGGGTCAATATTAACCTGAAAAAAACTGCCTAAATAACACTCTAGTGTAATTCACTCTGTTTCATGACTAAATGGAATATGCAAAAACAGCTGACATATTCCACCGGACTATAAGGGATGAATATATATATATATATATATATATATATATATTACACACATACACTGTTTTTTATAATAATGCTGCAAAAAAGTATCCCAAACACTATCCTTTGTACAAGCCAAACAAAAAAGCAAAAACAAACAATTTTCTGCATTTTGATTTATTTAAAAATATTTCATCTTAAATGTATTTAAACTGCAGGAACTGAGTACATAGTAGTATATTATACTTTTATTAATGTAGAATCACATTATATCTGAAATCATTTAACTATATATACACTGGGTCCATGTACTGCATTATATTGTAGATCACCAAATATGTTGCACAACATATGTATGAAACAATATATATATTATATCGCTAAATATATTACCCCATATAGAATTATCTGGGCAGTATATTGTCCCACATGTATTTCACAATACAATAAAAAGCTATAAACTGTAATGCGTTCAATTTATAAAAGTGTAAAGATATTGAGAAGTATTGGTAAAACTTAATCAATATATGATATATTTTATGCCGTTTTATATATGGCATAATGTTTCTCACTTATCAGAGCTGATAATGTTATCAAAAAAAAAAACAATCGACAGTTTCGCTCTTTGGCAGAGTTACCAGCAGTCTAAAAGTCCAGGTCTTCTGTATGTTTAAGCACTAGAAATGTTTTTACAAACACTTTACCAGCTACACTCAGAAAACACTTCAGTTTATAGCAAAGCCTTTGAGCTAATTATATATATATATATATATATATATATATATATATATATATATATATATATATATATATATATATATATATATATATAGCGACTTTGTACATAGGAGCCAAACAGAAACACTGGTTGTGTGAGACTGCTGGAAGAATTGCAACACAGCTGTAGTGAGAAGTGGGATTGCTCTGTATTCCATCTGCCTTGTTTTATATTGTACCATACTGTACCGAAAAGGACCTCCTGCACCCTTATCAAGGTTTACCACAGGGTTGTTGCATGCTGCACTTTTAGCATGCTTTTCCCATGGATATACTATGCATTTACCCTAGTTAACTTTGTTTGACAGGTTTTTTTAAATATGCTTTACCAGACCTCTCTGTGCTTTACAATGCTTCCCTATGCTTTACCAGACCTCTCTGTGCTTTACAATGCTTCCCTATGCTTTACCAGACCTCTGTGTGCTTTACAATGCTTCCTTATACTTTACCTGACCTCTCTGTGCTTTACAATGCTTGCCTATGCTTTACCCTGTTTTTAATTGCTATGCTTTATTCGACTTTGCTATGATGTTACTAGGTTAAACTTGTATAAGGGGAATTGTAGAGTCTGCTCATACGAAGTGCAAAAATACAGCAAAAATTTGCATGCAACATTTAAAAAAAAAAAAAAAAGGTGCTTTAGAATTTCGTGCTCATGAAATGGTCGAGGACAATAACACTGGCTATAAGAGTCAAATGATCTTCCCTTGTGCAGAGAGAGCGCACCTTAACCATGCCCTGGCTAAACCGTCAGATATTCCAAATCGTCATTAGCATGTTTTTATTTATTTATTAGAACGGAGAGACACACATAATAAAATCACCAAACCAGATACAAACACCCAAGACACTGAACTCAGGAACTAGCGAGCAGTCTTGCCTCGTTTCTTGTTCATTTTAGAATTGTAGTGGTGTTTTTTTTTTCAGATAAAAATGGTGCTAATGACGATTTAGTGTAAATAGCTTTGAGAATCTATCTTCCACCCCCCCACCAAGAGCTACATTTTTTTTGTAATAACACTGGAACTTAACATAATAATAGTAATAATAAACATGAATATAAAATGTCTGTAAATACTGTGAAAATGATACAGTGATTCTGCTATAATTTGCACTGAGATGCCACACATGTACAGGAACATGTATGTTGTCCTGCTGTGCTGTAATCAAATGTTAATAAACTGTGGTTCTTCTATTCGCTTTAATATTGTCTTATCCCTTATAGTTTTCGTCTGGAGTTCTCGTCGTAACAGATTCTGGGCTGAATTATCAAAGCTCATTCGTCATTACCACTTTTTTTTATTATTGAGTTGTTTCGTCTTCGTTTTTAATAGATTTTTTTTTTTTTCAATCAGAAAAAGAAAATTGCGGTGATTTCGGAGAAAATACCTTTGAGAATCTACCCCTCTATGTTCACTTACCTGAACAACGAGGTGTTTTTTAATAAAGTCTCGAACGAGAGGCTATTGAATGCGTTGTATAAAAACACATTTCCTGAACAAAAGCAAGGCTGGCGATCAAATAATCTCTAATACGGTACCAGCTATTTCGAATTACCTACTGCTTTAACCCAAGCACACCTGAGATGGGAAAGAAACGAGAAATAAGTTTTGTTGCTATGCTATAGTTCTCCTGTGCAGTCTCCCCCCCCCCCCCCATCATTTGGCTTTGTGTTTCTGTTAAAATAATACAAAAAAAAAAAAAAACCAAAAAACAACAGGTACATCATGGTAAAAAGCCACACTAAACAAATACCACAGAATAGGAAACTGCAAACATTTACGCATTTTGTTTTGGGAGAAATAGCTTCGCTTTTTTTTTGGTAAAAGTGATACAACACTGCGTGACAAGAAAAAACCAAAAACAACAACAACAAAAAAAAGACAGCTTTACGCTTCACCGAAATAAGCGTGCAATTCTGGAAACTCGAATTTGCTGGGTCTCTATGGTTAGTGCTGGAGGGGGGTCCGAGGTTGCCGGGGCGCGCTTCTTGGAACCAGCGCCCGCTCGCTCAGCACCTCTCGCTCAGCACCGCGCTCTCGCCCCAGCTCGATCGGCTCGATTGTTGTGGTTGTGAAACAGGATGGGTGTGTTAGCTCGCTTCGTAGCGTTCTGCAAGTTCAATGCCTAGTTACCACCTTTACACGAAGGAGAAAGATAATTTTTTTTTTTTTTTTTTTTTTAAGTGGAGGTGAAAAAGATATATATATTTGTGAATGTAATGTAATCTGGATTATCGTGGGAGAGGGGAGGGGGGTCTGTGTTATCAGCAGATACAACAACTACTGAAATGCAACAGCATGTGCCGTTTCTAATAATTTGGTTTGCAACGGGGAGGTTTTTTTGTAAACCTTCGTGTTATCAGGCTAACACCATCTTAGGTGACAATTTTGAGCAAGAAGGTGTGAAATTTTAGCGGCTACTGCAGAGTTTTACAAAAGAAGGGGTTGTTTCGAGTGGAGCTCAGCTGTGGAGTCTAACACGTGTGTGTGTGTGTGTGTGTGTGTGTGTGTGTGTGTGTGTGTGGCACAGCATAAAGTTCAGCACAACAGTATTGTGAATTCAAGTTTTACTTGCAGAATACAGTCCATTACCCTTATACAGGATAACCTCATACTGCTGCAGGTTTGCAGTTGGGCGGGTGCGCGCTTGTGTCCATGCACAATGTAAACCAACTGGACTGTCAACAAATTGGCAAACAGGCCCTCGTGCAGCGCGCGCAAATGTGGGTGCTGCAGCTTTACTCAGAGCGACGGAGTGACGCATGCGCTAGAAAACGACACCTGCCTATACGATGACTTTTGTTTTTTTCTTTTTGCGCACACACTGTGATTTAACAGTTTGGTTTTTTAATTTTTTTTTTTTACCGCAGTTACCTGTGACAACGTGAGCTATTATAGTACGTGATTTTATTTCCTATATTTTTCTGGTAAACGTTTTTTTTTTCTTTTTCTTTCTCAACTACAAAGAATATGTGAAATCAAAATAGGGGTACGGTTAGGGTTATATTATCCACAAAGATGTACATATTAAGTTGCGATAATGTAGCGTTACACGTCTCGATGCTACAACTGTTTAAATAACATGTCATTTTTATTTTCATTGTTAACATCCTGACAACTTTTTATACTTTTGACTTTAAATTCTGTTTCGAAACTCTAGTGCACTGATAGTGTGAGGATTATTGCCCACATTATCAGACAGGTAACACATCAATTAATAATAATAATAATAATAATAATAATAATAATAATAATAATAATAATAATAATAATAATAATAATTTAGAGGAAGCTCTCAAAACGCAGTGCACTAGAACAGACTGATAAGATAATGACAGGTCAGTTATTTAAACAGTTGAAACGACACTTGGGGACTTGGAAAGCGATATTTTCAGAAACCGGCTACTTTTTAAGTCTAAATCTAATGTAGCAAATTACATAAATACAGCTTAATGTGTTCTGTTTTTTTTTTTTTGAAAGACACATTTATTTGTATTTAACCGGGTAGCAAGCTGTCCTTACAAATGAATATTAATTAAACATGAAAAGCCGCGTATTAACAAATATGAAATAAATAAGTGGATCCATTAACAAGCAAGGTAAACCCCGCATTAAAAGACACTAC
This sequence comes from Acipenser oxyrinchus oxyrinchus, assembly GCA_030684275.1. Classification (NCBI taxonomy): domain Eukaryota; kingdom Metazoa; phylum Chordata; class Actinopteri; order Acipenseriformes; family Acipenseridae; genus Acipenser; species Acipenser oxyrinchus. The sequence goes on from CM060266.1 coordinate 1,184,811, forward strand.
ACTAAAACTACATGTAGTGGAAAATACATGGGACAAGGGCAGCAGTGTGGAGTAGCGGTTAGGGCTCTGGACTCTTGACCGGAGGGTCGTGGGTTCAATCCCAGGTGGGGGACACTGCTCCTGTACCCTTGAGCAAGGTACTTTACCTAGATTGCTCCAGTTAAAAACCCAACTGTATAAATGGGTAATTGTATGTAAAAATAATGTGATATCTTGTAACAATTGTAAGTCGCCCTGGATAAGGGCGTCTGCTAAGAAATAATAATATTGTATAGAACGTCATTGTTACAATCCTGGAGTGGTGTGGCAAGCGCATGTAGGCAATACTAATACACTAGAGGCAGTTAATACACTTCTTGATTTGGGTATCCGAGAATGAGTCTGGGGGCTCATCCAGTTTGCCCCTCCCCAGGAATATTTTTTGGAGTCACATGATTTAAAATAAGCAGGCACTTTTCACAGCAGCGCTGCCGGCCTCCTGGAGGTTTCAGAGTTAGTTCGAAGTGTTTTTTTTTGTTCCTCCTTCGCCACCCTCTGATATCGGTAGTGTTGCTCTTTCATGCTTTAATGCGTGTGTTTTGTGTCTTATGTGGTTCGCTGCCCACTGTGCTAAAGATAGAAAAATCACCTAATTATAACACTGTGCACTAAAGGTATGGAAATATATACACATACATACATACATACATACATACTGTATATAAATATGAGGCAGTGTGGTCCAGTGGTTAAAGATAAGGGCTTATAACCAGGAGGTCCCCGGTTCAAATCCCACCTCAGCCACTGACTCACTGTGTGACCCTGAGCAAGTCACTTAACCTCCTTGTGCTCCGTCTTTCGGGTGAGGCGTAATTGTAAGTGACTCTGCAGCTGATGCATAGTTCACACACCCTAGTCGCTGTAAGTCGCCTTGGATAAAGGCGTCTGCTAAATAAACAAATAATATATATATATATATATATATATATATATATATATACAATGTATGCATGTATAGGTCTATATATATTTCCATACTTTTAAAAAAAAACTTTTTTTTATGTCCACAAAAGGTTTAAATGATTACAAAAATCATTTATTTCAGAACGTTTTGGACAACAGCCCCCCTTCAGCCGTGTAGAATGAAAAGTAAACTTACTATAAATTATTTTTTTAATCATTTAAACACCTTTTTATGTACATCCTATACACACACACAGATATATGTACATATATACACATTGGTTACACTTTAAAATCAGTGTCGGTAATTGAAAAATAGCACATTCCCTATTTATGTATTTATTTATTTATTTTTTAGCAGACACCCTTATACAGCTGTTACAAAGTATCACAATACAAAGTATCACATTGCAAAATATCACCTTACACAATATCACCTTCCAGATCAGAGCAATCATGAAGCACAGTAAAATCAGTAGAAAATAAGATCAAATACAAATAAGAGCAAAATAAAAAAAATAAAGTAAATAATGACCTTTAAGAGCAAATTCAACTAAGAGCAGTTAAACTGATAGCAAAGATATTTGCATTAAGATTCCATTAAGAGCATGTAGTTAGTACAATAAATGGATAAAAACGATTTCAAATAAGAGCAATTACAAAAAAACATGAGTATGGTTACCTATAAGAGCAAAAACAACTACAAGATAGTTATAGGAGCAGGTGTTGAATGAGGCAAGGTATGGAGCAGTTCAGTGCAAGTACAAGCTGATCCTGGTATAGTTGGGTTCCATATAGTCCAGTATAGTGGAGAGCTGTGAGGTTTACAGATGCTGTCTGAACAGGTGTGTCTTGAGGAGGCGCCGTAAGGTGGTCAGGGACTGAGCAGGTCCTGATATCCGTGGGCAGGTCGTTCCACCACTGAGGGGCAAGGGTGGAGAAGGAGCGGGCTCTTGAATCGGGAGAGCGGAAGGGGGGGGTACAGCTAGTCTGCCAGAGGTGGTGGAGGGGGCGAGATGGGGTGTAGGGAGAAATAATAATCTGAGGATAGGAGGGAGCAGAAAGGTCGAGGCAGCGATAGGCAATTTAAAACATGTGCCTATTCGCCATTAGTATTAGGGTTCAGAGCCAATTCTTGTTTAATGCATTTGAATGCAATAGTGATCTATTTCAGTGTGAGATTTGCCATGATCGGTATTGATGCATTCACTCATTTATACAATTTAGAGGAAAAAAGAAGTAAAAATAAGAGGCTTTTCATTTTGAATGAAAATGAACTGATCAGAGTCTATTAAAAATAAAAAGCAATAGCTGTGACATGACACATACACAATGAACCCCCTCCCCTCTAAAGGTATAGTGTATTAAATAAGTGCCACTGTACAGCTGTACAATGCTTTTACAGTTTACCCGTATTAACTACATGCACACAGCATACAAGTATGCGATTGTGAGGATTGAACTCCATACATTAACAGCATGTTTCCTGATCATATTATTAAGTACCTGCATTAAATAAAAGCTTCCACTTTCCAAAGTTTACTTACAGTGCAGCTGTATTTTGTATCTGACATAGTTTTATTTTAATTGTACACATTATTTATTTCTTAGTAGATGCCCTTATCCTGGGTGATTTACAATTGTTACAAGATATCACATTATTTTTACATTCAATTACCCATTTGGGTTTTTACTGGAGCAATCTAGGTAAAGTACCTTGCTCAAGGGTACAGCAGCAGTGTCCCCCACCTGGGATCGAACCCACGACCCTCCAGTCAAGAGTCCAGAGCCTTAACCATTACTCCACACTACTCCACACATGTGCACAGTTAAGCTGAAGGAACACAAAACCACTTTTTCAGGAACAGCGGCTTGAAACCTGGTTCCAGGAGACCACCGGGAGACCTAGTTTGAGACAACTTTGCTGTATCAAACTCCAAGTCTCCCCTGGTGTGCCATGCAGTGGCCTGAAACCTATTCTCCTGAAACCAAGTCCCAAGCCATAGTGTGGCTTCGTGTTCCCTCAGTTGTAAAACTACACATTGCTGTCTGGAACCGTTATTTAGGTTCTAGAACAATCAGAACAATGTTATCCTGTATATGAAGGTTCTGTATAATGGGCTCAATGTTAAACCTGTATTAAAACTCAACACTAGAGTTCTAGCGACAGCAGAAGGGATACAGGCATGCTAGCATTGCAGAAATGGCAAAATGCCTTTGATTTTCCCTTGGCACACGTCACTAACACAAACAAGCAACACTGACCGGCAGTCTTTTCCACGGGGTGAACGGTGAAGTGAGATTGCAATGGAAACTAGCAATATTATTAGCTCTCGACTCTGCTTCCTGGAAGCCTAGAGAGATGGAAACGGGGTTTCAGCAGAAGCTGGGCGGAGGTGCATAAAGTGAAAATGTTGAAGTTCAAAGACATTGCGTTCATCTGTCAAGGAAATAGAATATATACAGTACTGTGCAAAAGTTTTAGGCAGGTGTGAAAAAATGCTCTAAAGTAAGAATGCTTTCAAAAATAGACATGTTAATAGATTATATTTATCAATTAACTAAATGCAAAGTGAGTGAACAGAAGAAAAATCTAAATCAAATCCATATTTGGTGTGACCACCCTTTGCCTTCAAAACAGCATCAATTCTTCTAGGTACACTTGCACAAAGTCAGGGATTTTGTAGGCATATAGTCAGGTGTATGATTAAACAATTATACCAAACAGGTGCTAATGATCATCAATTCAATATGTAGGTTGAAACACAATCATTAACTGAAACAGAAACAGCTGTGTAGGGGAATAAAACTGGGTGAGGAACAGCCAAACTCAGCTAACAAGGTGAGGTTGCTGAAGACAGTTTACTGTCAAAAGTCATACACCATGGCAAGACTGAGCACAGCAACAAGACACAAGGTAGTTATACTGCATCAGCAAGGTCTCTCCCAGGCAGAAATTTCAAGGCAGACAGGGGTTTCCAGATGTGCTGTCCAAGCTCTTTGAAGAAGCACAAAGAAACGGGCAACGTTGAGGACCGTGAGACGCAGTGGTCGGCCAAGGAAACTTACTGCAGCAGATGAAAGACACATCATGCTTACTTCCCTTCGCAATCGGAAGATGTCCAGCAGTGCCATCAGCTCAGAACTGGCAGAAAACAGTGGGACCCTGGTACACCCATCTACTGTCCGAGAAGTCTGGTCAGAAGTGGCCTTCATGGAAGACTTGCGCCAAAAGCCATACCTCCGGCGTGGAAACAAGGCCAGCGACTCAACTATGCACGAAAACACAGGAACTGGGGTGCAGAAAAATGGCAGCAGGTGCTCTGGACTGATGAGTCCAAATTTGAAATATTTGGCTGTAGCAGAAGGCAGTTTGTTCGCGAAGGGCTGGAGAGCATACGAATGAGTGTCTGCAGGCAACAGTGAAGCATGGTGGAGGTTCCTTGCAAGTTTGGGGCTGCATTTCTGCAAATGGAGTTGGGGATTTGGTCAGAATTAATGGTCTCCTCAATGCTGAGAAGTACAGGCAGATACTTATCCATCATGCAATACCATCAGGGAGGCATCTGATTGGCCCCAAATTTATTCTGCAGCATGACAACGACCCCAAACATACGGCGAAAGTCATTAAGAACTATCTTCAGCGTAAAGAAGAACAAGGAGTCCTGGAAGTGATGGTATGGCCCCACAGAGCCCTGATCTCAACATCATCGAGTCTGTCTGGGATTACATGAAGAGAGAGAAGCAACTGAGGCTGCCTAAATCCACAGAAGAACTGTGCATAGTTCTCCAAGTAGTTTGGGTCAACCTACCTGCCGAAGTTCCTTCAAAACTGTGTGCAAGTGTACCTAGAAGAATTGATGCTTGATGCTGTTTTGAAGGCAAAGGGTGGTCACACCAAATATGGATTTGATTTAGATTTTTCTTCTGTTCACTCACTTTGCATTTAGTTAATTGATAAATATAATCTATTAACATGTCTATTTTTGAAAGCATTCTTACTTTACAGCATTTTTTCACACCTGCCTAAAACTTTTGCACAGTACTGTATATAAAGAAAAAAATAACTTTAACTAGAAAATCAATTGTGTCCAATGACTTGTACCTGCTCTGGTTAACACAGAACGCAACGTCACTGTTCAAAATAAGACAAGGGACTTTTTTTGGGGGCAGCTCGCTGTCAAATAAATTGTCCCCTCCCTTCCTTGGTAATGTAGTACATGGGCAATGTGCCCACAGTGGAAAACTGGGCCTCTAAACTTATTTTAAAGAAATATGGGCAACACTTTACATTGTGTCTGTATTTACACTGTATTTACTCATCATTACAATGTGATTATGCATAGCTGCAATGTAAATGTGGAAATCTTTTTGCACGATACATGTAAGTACACAATTCTATCAGAAAAGGGCTTGGGTTAGAGTTGTAACATGCAGCAGGATTTTTTTTTAATGCTATACATCTTAATTGCAGCTAAGTTATTCTAATTTATTTTTTTCATAAGGTTAAAATAGTTCATATTGATTCAATATCGAAGCAGTAAACACTGTCAAATGTGAAAGAACAAAAGCCATTAAACAAACAAAAACAGAAGCCAACCACCACTACCATTGTGGCTAGACCTAATCAGAAACTAAAATCACAGTGACTTTCGATATGATTCACCTTTTATTGAGTTTTTCTGTTGACTGTTGAGTGTCCATTTCTTTTGTCACGATTGTGCCATGTTAAGTTTCCTATCTATGTATCTATTTTATAATGCAGGTATGTTTTTTTTTTTTAATTTTTTTAATTAAAGTTATGGGAGGGCAACTTCTCCAACTCCATAGAGTTCACACACACAGTTATAACATTTCTAAGAATGGTGACCAGATGGGCTATAACCAGCCTTTGCAAAAAAATCATTAACTCCGCAAAACTATTTCAGACACTGTTGTCTGGCCAAAACCAAGCAATAGCAATAGAAATATCAGAAGTCTGCCTTGTCGCCCTGCATTTACCTCACAGGAGGTGATTAGGTACCAGGTAGTAACATCAGTCTATAGCGTGGTATTAGAAACGGTGGAAAAACAAGCATAGAAAACAACACGACAAAAAGGAGAACCGTTTCTCCCACTTTCTGAACACAATTTTTTTTTAACTTTTTGAACTGTGTTTAAGTTTTGGCCTTTTTCTTGTAGTGCTATTAAGTAAGGCATCCTTCAGCCTTCTGCTCAATGGCAGGAGCCAGCCACACAAACGTTTATTCACTATAGCTTTTTAGTAACCAGTTGCCTGTGTCATATTTTATAACACGTGTGTTATTGCTGAGGCACAGTTTGGCATTTTAATGATCCTAATCAAGCTCTACCCTAACTGACCACTGGAGGGCCAGTGAGTCCACAAATGGCCTGTACTTCAAAAGAGGAACTCGACGTGATGAGAAAAAGGAAGTTTGAACAAGGAAAGTGCTCTATACATTGTATATTGCTGGGCATGAATAAACGTGTAATTGCATTGTAATAACTGGACTCTTACATCATGAGTAACGTGTAATCACAATGAAATAGCAGTTTAAACTACAGCTTGTTGTTGCAGGAATCATTGGTGGCTTCCTGGTTATTACCATCTTATCACATGTCCCCTTATCTCAATTATAAATCACATGTCAAAAATCAACTAATCACCGAGAAGTATTTTGTCAAAATTCCAATACATCTTATCTGGTGTAGCGATGTCATCACTTGATACCAATGTTAAAAAAACAAAAACAAAACAAAAAAAACCCATTAAAAACCACAAACACACATACATGATACATGTTACTACTTGAAGGTGATTAATATATATTCAAGAAATATTCAAGTGAAAAAAAGGATGTATTTAGAAGTTAAGAATATCTGACCCTCAGTTGAACCCTAGCTCGGTGAGGCTGTATGTTTTTTATTTTATTTCCCACTTTGCTCTGTGGTTTGGGGCTTCTTCTCCTTTATTAAAGACAGGTAGCGTGAGGAACGGGCATTAAAACAGTGAGGGGGGTCCAGGGTGGGCACTCAGCTTGACAACACACACACACACACACATTATCACACAGAGGTATTAACACACACACACACACACACATTATCACACAGAGGTATTAACACACACACACACACACATTATCACACAGAGGTATTAACACACACACACACACACATTATCACACAGAGGTATTAACACACACACACACACACACACACACACATTATCACACAGAGGTATTAACACACACACACACACACACACACACATTATCACACAGAGGTATTAACACACACACACACATTATCACACAGAGGTATTAACACACACACACACACAGACACACACAGACAGAGACACACACACACATTATCACACAGAGATATTAACACACACACACACATTATCACACAGAGGTATTAACACACACACACACACACACATTATCACACAGAGGTATTAACACACACACACACACACACACATTATCACACAGAGGTATTAACACACACACACACACACATTATCACACAGAGGTATTAACACACACACACACACACACACACACATTATCACACAGAGGTATTAACACACACACACACACACACACATTATCACACAGAGGTATTAACACACACACACACACACACACATTATCACACAGAGGTATTAACACACACACACACACACACATTATCACACAGAGGTATTCACACACACACACACACACACACACATTATCACACAGAGGTATTAACACACACACACACACACACACATTATCACACAGAGGTATTAACACACACACACACACACACACATTATCACACAGAGGTATACACACACACACATTATCACACAGAGGTATTAACACACACACACACACACACATTATCACACAGAGGTATTAACACACACACACACACACACATTATCACACAGGTATTAACACACACACACACACACACACATTATCACACAGAGGTATTAACACACACACACAGACACACACACACATTATCACACAGAGGTATTAACACACACACACACACACACACATTATCACACAGAGGTATTAACACACACACACACACACACACATTATCACACAGAGGTATTAACACACACACACACACACACACATTATCACACAGAGGTATTACACACACACACACACACACACATTATCACACAGAGGTATTAACACACACACACACACACACACATTATCACACAGAGGTATTAACACACACACATTATCACACAAATATCACACACACACACACACACACACATTATCACACAGAGATATTAACACACACACACACACACACATTATCACACAGAGGTATTAACACACACACACACACACACACACACATTATCACACAGAGGTATTAACACACACACATTATCACACAGAGGTATTAACACACACACACACACACACACACAGACACACACACATTATCACACAGAGGTATTAACACACACACACAGAGACACACACACATTATCACACAGAGATATTAACACACACAGACACACACACAGACACACACACACACATTATCACACAGAGATATTAACACACACACACACACACAGACACACACAGACAGAGACACACACACACATTATCACACAGAGATATTAACACACACACACACACATTATCACACAGAGATATTAACACACACAGACACACACACAGACACACACACACACATTATCACACAGAGATATTAACACACACACACACACACACAGACACACACAGACAGAGACACACACACACATTATCACACAGAGATATTAACACACACACACACACACACACACACATTATCACACAGAGATATTAACACACACACACACACACAGACACTGAAACAGAGGAACACATAGACACAGAGACACACACACACACACACACACACACACACACACACACACACTTACACACACACTTACAGGCAGGCAGGACTGCAATTAATTACAGCTGTCCCCTATTAGAGAAAAATCTATTGGCTTTTATTGAATCATTTTGATAATACCAAGCGATGATTGGCTTTTACTGGAATAACTGAAAAAGCATGTGCCGAACTGTGGCAATGAGGGTTGCAGCGTGCAGGTGTAGAGGTGATGTAGGGTTCAAGATAACAACAGATGACAAATTACTGGTGAAATGGTGGTTTGAATTTGTAATCCAATAGTCTGATGTCAACAGTAAACAATAAATGGAGAACTGGCAGTACCCAATGATGTGTACTGCTCAGCTAAATAAACACAAGGTTCAGACTTGAAATAATAAGCACAGTATTTAAACACACACAACACACAAACACGAGTCCTAGTCCAAGGTGACTTCTGTTAGTGCTAGTGGTGCAAATACAATTTATCTGTGAACAACAGTGCTGGTTATCCGGGTTTGTGCTGGCCTGTAGTGACAGCTCTGGATTGTGTTAGCTATCTAATAAATAACAGATACAGCAGTTAGACGAAACAAGCAAAACACTCACGGTTACGTTTCACTTGTCCTTTAGAGGTTCGACCTTAACCATAGCCAAGGAACAGATCGCCATGCTACGTCCCCTTATATACTGTCAGTCACGCCCCCTTGTTCAAGGAGTGCAAATGTTTCTCCTCCAATCCACATCGCTTTCCTTCTGAGGCAATGACTTGGTGTACCGTAGCTCCTCCCCCTTTCTAGGTGGCCAACTTCCACCTAACCCTGGGAATGAAATCTCAAGCCATCCAGTCCAGGGCACTCTGTTCCCTTTACACAGCGCCCTCACAGGTCGGGAGGGAGATTTATCACCAAGAATCATTCTGTCTCTATCACACCAACTCAATGGAGTATTCGATTGGGATTACACAGAATTTGGCAGTTCCAGGTGTCTGCGTTCAGGCATGACATTTTGCGCTCTGCTTCCCATTTGTTGTTTGGTTGTTTTCATTGTACAGCTTTTTCACAAATGAAAATATATAGTGAAAATGACAGCAAGCCAAAGCGTACAGGATCGTTTTTCAGTCAAATAATATGCATGATCTACGGCGATAACTTTGATCGCTCGCCCAGTACTTAGGTTTCATTGTTAATCTGTCTCGGCAAAACTAAGTTAAAAAATAAATGGCTAGAGATTTCATTTCAATTCCTTTTCTTTACTGTCCCATAATATTATTATTATTATTATTATTATTATTATTATTATTATTATTATTATTTCTTAGCAGACGTCCTTATCCAGGGCGACTTACAGCTGTTACAAAATATCACAATACAAAGTATCACATAACAGAATATCACATTACAGATAAGAGCAGTTATAAAGTACAGTAAAATCAGTAGAAAATAAGATCAAATACAAAAAAAGAATACAGTAAATAATTACATTTAAGAGCGAATTTGACTTAAGAGCAGTTAAACTGATAGTAAAAATATTGGGTTATTATCTTTTGTCTTTACCTGTCATTGCCTGGCTTTGAGCTTGCCATCTGATTCCATTCAAATGCTGTGACAATGTGACCTTTCACTTACCTAGAGGGAGGTGTCCCAGGAATTTCATATGCCTTCCCAGGACACGAAATGACCCCAGCAGGCTCTACCATAAACTGAGCACAAGTTAGATACAGCAGGATGCAAAATCGCTGTAATAGGCACTCAACATTAATTGGTTGTCAATACTGTTGCAATTATAGAGTTTAAACTTTTAACAGCTGCCACCAACCACATCCCCCCCCCAACCCTGCTTCCATTCCCTCATGAAGTAGGTGAAGGAAGCCTGGGCCTCAACAATACAGCCACATTGTTGAACCACAACAGAGGATGTCCCATCCACTCCAGGCCCTGGCTGCGGCCTACCTGTGGAACTTCTGCTAGTTTTGTGTAAAATACAACATTTTATGTTAAATATAACATAAACAACAGGCAGCCAATTTAATTTAAACGCAACCTTTTATAGGAAATCAAGAAAGTCTCAAAAATGCAACCTTATTAGTTTCACGCAGTTTCTTTTTTTGGTATTATTCAAAGTTTCTTTCCATTCTGTGTCAGATGAAGGTAGCTATGTGGCCACAGTTCTCTATGATTCAGACCCATCACTGTGGTTTAACCACACAGAGGCGTACAATCTCACATTATACATACACGCACACGCACACGCACACACACACACACCGCCTCAGTGCACAGCGACCTCAAACATTTATAAGAAATGAATCAAAACGAACACACAGAAGAATTAATCAGTCTCCCATTTTAGAAAAAAAAAATCTGGTTTCTAGTCTAGAAACAAGAGAAGAAATGCAGGAGAGGGGAATTTTTATTTTATTAATTTTATTTACAAAAAGCAGCTAACCTTATTCCCTTTTTCATCATTATATATATATATATATTTCACTTCCTCCGGTAGAATGCCTGGAACTTCAGGTTGGAAAATGAACCTGAAGAAGACTCAAGTCGCGTTGAATAAATATACCACTCCACAGGCAACTTAAGTCAATAACAACATATACTTAGGACAGTTAATTTCAGCAACGGAGAACCAAATGTGCGAAATCAACAGAAGAGCAAAAATGGACTGGCGTGGCGTTGGAAGATTTTATTTATTTATTTATTTATTTATTTATTTTGTAATCGCCAATTTTTTTTTTTATTTTGTCCCAATTTGGCATATCAAATTATTTTTAGGCTCAGCCCACCGCTACCACCCCTGCGCTGACTCGGGAGCGGCGAAGACGAACACACGCTGTCCTCCGAAGCGTGTGCCGTCAGCCGACCGCTTTTTTCACACTGCAGACTTACTGTGCAGCCACCTCAGAGCTACAGTGTTGGAGGACAATGCAGCTCTGGGCAGCTTACAGGCAAGCCTGGCCAGACAACAGGGGTCGCTGGTGCGCGGTGAGCCGAGGACACCCTGGCTGACCTAAGCCCTCCACCCCCTGGGCGGCGCCCTGAGGGAGCACCCTTCTACGGTCGCCAATAGAATAGCATGGACTCGAACCGTTGACCTCCAGGCTATAGGGTGCATTCTGCACTCCACTCGGAGTGCCTTTACCAGATGCGCCACTTGGGAGCCCCTACCTTTGGGAGATTAAGCATGGTTCTGAAAGGGAAACTACCCTTATGTCTGAAGAGCAAAGTCTTCGACCAATGTGTGCTGCCAGTTCTAAGAATGCGAAATCTGGACTCTCAATGGAAAAATTACAAACGACTCAACGGAGTAGGGAAAGATGCATGCTGGGAATAACAAGAAGAGACAGGAAAAGGAAGGAATGGATAAGAGCGCAAACAAAAGTATGCAATGTTATTATAAGAGCGAAAAACTGAAATGACAGTGGGCTGGACATTTAGCAAGAAGAACAGACCATCGTTGGACCACGGAGATTCTAGACTGGATCCCAAGAGATATAAAGCGACCAAGAAGAAGACCTCCAGAGAGATGGCAAGATGAAATTAGGAAAAAAAGGTTTTCTGTTATTTTTTGTGCTATCTGATAATCAGCAGGACTAACCTCAGAAACTGTGCGCTGTGTCTTTAAGTGAAGCACGCTTGCTAGCCCACATGGAGAAAAATGGCAGCAATGTAAAACATTGCTGAAGGAAGTCCTGAGGAGTCTTCAAACAGTTCTTGATGAGGAGGCGGTGTGGTCCAATGGTTAAAGAAACAGGCTTGTAACCAGGAGGTCCCTGGTTCAAATCCCAGCTCAGCCACTGACTCATTGTGTGACCCTCAGCAAGTCACTTCATCTCCTTGTGCTCCGTCTTTCGGGTGAGACGTTGTTGTAAGTGACTCTGATGCATAGTTCACACACCCTAGTCTCTGTAAGTCGCCTTGGATAAAGGTGTCTGCTAAATAAACAATAAATAGAAATTCATGAATATATCCTGTCAAATATATAGGACAGAGAAAACTACCTTTACAACACCCTTTGGATTAACTAACGCACCAGCAACCTTTCAAAGGACAATGGAACCAGAACGTACTGTCTGTTTAAAGGGTTGATACCGATGTTTTCAATTACAACGTTTCCTTTATTGCTTTGCTGTTTATAATTAATGTTTAGTGTTCTGGACTCTTGTTTTTTTGACTCCTATTGCATAGCAGTTTCACCCATTCCAGGTTTTACTACACGCTTGATTAGCCACAGTGTGTATAGGTAACAAGCTCAGGTGAGTCTTATTAAACCTGTGGTAGAGAAACTCTGTTTCAAAGACAGACTCTGACAGCACTGTCCTTTTGCAAAGTTTTGTTTCTGGAAGCTCTGCTCCTGCGGGGTTAATGGAAAGTAAGGGGGGGGGGGGTGTTGGTGGAGCTGTTTTTACACTTTGCAGTATCACAGCTCTGATCTGTCACCCTTTGCAGTCTTAACGTGCGAAGGAAAGACGTGTTGCGCCTATTAGCACATCACGGCAAGGCCTGCTGCATGCTGATCCCAGTGGAGCGCAGCAATACAGTAGTATCATCCTGGGAGGCAGTCAGCCGCCTGTCACAATGCATCAGCCCAGCTCCCGGCAGGCAGGAGAAGCACCAAGGCAGGGATAGGAAACATAGGGACAAGCCCTTTCCATCAAAACAGGACTGAGCCTTCTGCAGCCTGCACTGTACTGTGCTGCTGAATAACAGTATGACCGGGACAGTTCGGGCTTTTTAACTCACATCCCAATGCATTCTGGTAAGTGCAGTCTCTAAAGAAAAGAGACAAGCGAAAGGTACCCTGAGACAGGTACCAGAATGCACTGCGATGCGAGTTGAAAAGTCTCAACTGTCCCAAACTGTCCTGGTGAACATGCAGCAATATGGTTGCCCAGGGCCAGGGAAAGGGAACCGACATGCAAAAAAATAACACCCTCCATTTACCCAAGAGCAAAGCTAGCTGACGTTTTTTGCAAGGTTTTGACCTAAAATGTAATTTCAATTAAATGAAGTGAAATTAAAACTAAGAGTGCCGGAGGTTAGCCCAAGACACAGAATTATAATTGTAATAATAACAATAATAACATTAAGGAGCTAGGGGCACTGGGTCTAGAGGATGGTCTATCACAGCTGCATGCTTGGTGGCTTCTATTCTGATTAGCAGTGATGAGGTAAGGGGGTGACACATTGAAGCTGGTGGGGACAGCATGGTTTCAAGCACGCACACACATGCATATATATATATATACTGTGCACACACACAAATAGTGCACAGGAAAAGCCACATGGTATTATCCACATACAGAGAGAGAGGGGATTGAAGGAAGCGAAGCAGTGCTGGCAGGTGACAAACTTGAACGTTTGGAAGTAATCAGGGGGCACCTAGCGGTCACCAGGGGCACGACTGGGTTCACCAAGGGTGGTACGAGACGGGCGGCGGGGGCTCGGGGCTGCGCTACGGTGTCACTGTAATGTCAGCTGCTGTCAATTGCAATCAGCCGTGATTTGTTGCAATTTTCTGAGCAGTTTGTGCGCTCACATAGAGAAGTCTTGCTGTCAAACGGGTGGTGTGGCGATGGCAAAACGGCAAAAAAACAAACAAACGAGACACAGACACCCAAGCAGATGTTTTTGATGCCAGCCAAGCTTGCTGTTCAATTTCAAATCAAATATCCCTCTTGCATGAAAAAAATACTGCGTGGATGTTTACCTGTTTTGACTGTCGTGTCTATGCTGTTAATACCTATGTATTTTTTTATTTAATGCTATGTATCCCAATGACTCATTTATGTTATAGAACGACTGCTATTTTACTGCACTGTGACAATAGACTTCACTTGTATAGTGTATCTGCACACAGCTTTTGCTGTTGATGCCTGTTCAGTTACTGCTGCTTCTGTCTAATGCAGAGCTGTTGTCAAACAGAAGAACTAGCTGAGGGTAATGGAAACGCTTGTGATTCACCATAAAGGCTCCGAGGGTCTTAAACCACCCACAGTCACTCCGATCTGACTAATCTTTCCATATCCCTCATTTCCTGGCACTTGCATTGCCATGCACCCCTGTGTTGTACCTTGCTCACCCTGTGCTTCACCCTGTGCTGTACCCTGCTCCCTCCCTGTTGCCCTTCGCTGCGGTTTACCACACACACTCGATAATGCATTATCAAGCAGTGCTCTATTCTGAAATCCACCTCATTATATAACAGTAAACGTTTTATACAGATGAATTGAAGAAGAAGAAGAAGAAGAAGAAGAAGAAGAAGAAGAAGAAGAAGAAGAAGAAGAAACAGCAGCTGGGGTCCCGGGAAGGTCAGGGCCTCCCCCCCCCCCCTCATTCTTCGTTTCTAACTCCAGCGCAGTTCACACCTCTGCTGCTACCATCGCTGCCTCCTGCCTGAATCGCATACCGTCAGACACCAGCAAGAAAAAATCTTTCAGTGCCTTGTGGGATCAGGGCAGATGACTGAATCTCGGTATGACTTTCACAAAGCTTCAGCGTCCCCGTTTGCAGGGTGTCGACGCGCGTTGTTTCCAATGCCCCTGACACATGTCAATAGTGCTGCCATGTTGCTGATACTTATAAAACAAACACACACACACACACGCACGCACGCACACACACACACACACGCACGCACACACACAGAGCCTTTTAAAGAACAGCTTTTATAGGACTAAACAAGCCTGTGCTATTTGCTTCATTTAATTCATCCAATTATTTAAATATTGTTACAGTGCTTGAAATGGGGGTCGTTCTACTGTGCACAGCATTAAATGTCATGTTTTTAAAATGCATGCGAATGGGACAGCAGGTAAGTTTAGCTACAGTCGAAGTGTCTTCTTCGTAAAACTCAATGCGTTTGCATTTTTGCCTTTTAAATCACACATCACTAGTGTAAAGCAATAAGGGTTATCATAACACAGGTCTTGCTATAGTCAGTTATCATTAATTCTCATTTGGAAGTGTGCTGGTTCACGACGGCAGACCCTGGCAGAGCCCCCCCCAACCAACCTACTTTAAGAAGGTTATCCCTCCAGGCTACTGGGTGTCAAGTTTGACCCACATCAATTGTCACTTCTCATTGGAATTTTTTAAAGGAATTGCTTGTTTTTTTTCCCACATGGAACTGCGAATGATTAAGCTTGGAAAGGCATGTAACTGAATTGCAGGGATGGAAATAAGACTCCTGTTGCATAGCAGTTTGATCCATTCCGGGTTTTACTACAAGCTTGAGTAGCCACAGTGTATAGGTAACAAGCTCAGGTGTGTCTTAATAAACTCATAGTAAAACCAGGAATGGACCAAACTGCTATGCTGTTGTTACGCTGCAACTACGCGGGTGTGCCAGCCTTCAGCTTGTGACTGACCCCCAGCTCTGGGGTGAGGTGGCTGTGCTGTGCCTGTCTGCGTATTGTTTGTGTGCGGAGTGCCAGGACCCCTGGTCTGTGTCTGCAGCCTCTGGTGGGGGTCTGCACGCTTCATGTGGGCCGCCTCTAATCTGACTGATGAGAGCTGATCTCAGCCCCACCTCAGGCACCAGCCCTCAAGATGTTTAAAAACCAAACCATCGCAGCTTAGCAGGGCACAGCGAGGTCACGGAGAGAAGGGAGGGGGAGAGGGGTAGAGAGGCAAAGAGAGAGAGAGAGGCGATCCCTCGCTGTTACTACTGCAGTACTGTCATTTTTTTTTCTTTCTTCCTTTCTTTCTTTCTTTCTTCAGTAGCTGAGAGGCTCTTGAGATGTGTATACTTGTACATGAGAACGTGGTTTTAATCTTGGGTGATGGTGTGAGCTTCCGATAACAAGCCCTAA
Source organism: Acipenser oxyrinchus oxyrinchus (assembly GCA_030684275.1). Classification (NCBI taxonomy): domain Eukaryota; kingdom Metazoa; phylum Chordata; class Actinopteri; order Acipenseriformes; family Acipenseridae; genus Acipenser; species Acipenser oxyrinchus. The sequence goes on from CM060266.1 coordinate 1,201,489, forward strand.
TGACCACATGCAGGCATTTTTTGTCTGTGGCCTCCCTTGCTCAGCCACACTGAACAGAATATTTTCAGATTTCTCATGACCTTTCACTCTGTTTTAATCTTAGTTTTTTTTCCACCAGTCTGGATGATTCACTGCTGCCTGTTAAACCTTTGAATTCAATCAAAGAAAGCTGCTTTATGTCCGGCATTCCTTCTGTTCTATGGCTCTATGCAATCCAACTCCCAGACACAAATATTAACAAGCAATAAGCCCTTTTAAACATATATATTGCATACCTCTGATTCAATAGCGCCATACAACAGGGATATATTGCACTCGCTGTAATTTTGTTATTAAATCCAGTTTACAGGCACTGTACCAGTCTTGGCTCCCAGCCATGCTTGCCAGTAGCGTCCATATCAGATAAGCAGGGTTGACCCTGGTCATTTTTTGAATATATGAAGTGGAGGTGGTGCACCAGTAGGGGGCGCTCTTGTTCTCTCTCTCTCTCTCTCTCTCTCTCTCTCTCTCTCTCTCTCTCTCTCTCTCTCTCTCTCTCTCTCTCTCTCTCTGTCATATAAAGCCCATAAAATTCAACCTGGTATACTGGTTTACTTTTAATATATGACATTGGAAAAATCTAAATAAACATAAAATGAAATACAAAAATGCAGTCAAAACTTGACATTTTAAAATCTTAGTTGGCACGCCTTTACCATCTCGCGATTGAGCATGTAACAGGGGCAAAGGCTGGGGGTGAACCGGCAACCCGCTCACTGTAAGCGTTTTAACCACTATGCAAAAGAGCCAGGCTCAGAATCTGTAATGGCAGTGCAGCACACAACACTGTCCTGTACAAACCAGAACAACAGGTTGATGAAGTACGGGAGGTGGGGAGGTCACTATCGACTGAGCCAGAGAAACTGCATCTTGACAGCCTTGCTGGAGCACATGAACGTTAGTGATGAGCTCTACGGAGCTGGGTGAAAGGGGACACTGCTGAGTTTTTGCCTGGGAATTCCTCCCCCCCTGCCTGGCCTGCCTCAGCACCCCCGCTCCCCCTGCCCAGGAGCTGCTGGCACCAAGCTGAAATTCCTTCCCCGAGCTCCCTTCCTGCTTCTCCTAGCAGAGATCAAGCCTTGTGAAACAGGAGATCCTCTCTGCGCTTCCTCCTGCGGGATCACTGGTGACATTCCAGAGGCAACCTTCTCGCTTTCGTTTAAAAACAGCAGAGAGGGCAGAGAAAGGGAGAGGGAGAGGGATCAGGGGAGCTAGCTGGTTACTGCCACCCCAAATAGAACTGTGACGCAAGTCACTTCAGCAATAAGAGGCTGGCGTTGTTGTGAAATTACAGCTAGCGTTCCCAGGTAATTTCAATGTGTCTTATTGCTGGAATGGAAACAAGACTCGTGTTGCATAGCAGTTTCACCCTCTCCGGGTTTTACTACCAGCTTGATTAGCCACAGTGTGTACAGGTGACAGGCTCAAGTGTTGTCTTGATGAACTCATAGTAAAAACAGGAGTGGATCAATCTGCTGTGCAATGGGAGTCTTATGTCCATCCCTGGAATGCTATTTTAGCTATTCTGAAATTCCAGAAGAGGCAACATAGCTGAGATTCTATCCTGAAAGATTTCATTTAGCTGTGTATATTATGCAGCTTTTCTTTTCATTTTTAAATGCAAGTTGCTGTAAGTGATTGAAAAACAACAATCAGATCGTCTGACCTACAGCACAGGAAGTGGATAGGAACAAACGCATCGTCTTAAATAAACAAGCAAAAAAGGTTTAGCAGGAAGAAGGTAAGTGACAATGTTGATGAGAGGTGAGAACACTTCAATACGTTGGTTAACACTCTTTTTAAGACACTGCAAATGAAGCAGGCAGGCTTATCTGAATTGTTCCACCCAGAGTGGGGGGGGAGGGGGGTGGGGGGCTGCACAAGGGACCAGGACCCTCAACTTCAACATCAAGAAAAACCAAGTGTTCGCTGCAGAGAACAAGAGCTAAAAATACAAATCTGTGATTGACACAGATAGAGAGACATGATATGTGAAAACTGAAGGGAAGCATGCCCTCCTATCTGGTGGGCAAAGTACACCCCCCCCCACACCACCCAGACCCCTGGGGCAGGATGAGCTACCCCCCCCAAACTCAATGCATGCACTATTTAGATGAAACAATTTATGGGGCTGCTATATATATATATATATATATATATATATATATATATATATATATATATAGCAGCCCCATTTATATATATACAGTACTGTGCAAAAGTTTTAGGCAGGTGTGAAAAAATGCTGTAAAGTAAGAATGCTTTCAAAATAGACATGTTAATAGATTATATTTATCAATTAACTAAATGCAAAGTGAGTGAACAGAAGAAAATCTAAATCAAATCCATATTTGGTGTGACCACCCTTTGCCTTCAAAACAGCATCAATTCTTCTAGGTACACTTGCACAAAGTCAGGGATTTTGTAGGCATATAGTCAGGTGTATGATTAAACAATTATACCAAACAGGTGCTAATGATCATCAATTCAATATGTAGGTTGAAACACAATCATTAACTGAAACAGAAACAGCTGTGTAGGAGGAATAAAACTGGGTGAGGAACAGCCAAACTCAGCTAACAAGGTGAGGTTGCTGAAGACAGTTTACTGTCAAAAGTCATACACCATGGCAAAACTGAGCACAGCAACAAGACACAAGGTAGTTATACTGCATCAGCAAGGTCTCTCCCAGGCAGAAATTTCAAGGCAGACAGGGGTTTCCAGATGTGCTGTCCAAGCTCTTTTGAAGAAGCACAAAGAAACGGGCAACGTTGAGGACCGTAGACACAGTGGTCGGCCAAGGAAACTTACTGCAGCAGATGAAAGACACATCATGCTTACTTCCTTCGCAATCGGAAGATGTCCAGCAGTGCCATCAGCTCAGAACTGGCAGAAAGCAGTGGGACCATGGTACACCCATCTACTGTCTGGAGAAGTCTGGTCAGAAGTGGCCTTCATGGAAGACTTATGCCAAAAGCCATACCTCCGACGTGTAAACAAGGCCAAGCGACTCAACTATGCACGAAAACACAGGAACTGGGGTGCAGAAAAATGGCAGCAGGTGCTCTGGACTGATAAATCAAAATTTGAAATATTTGGCTGTAGCAGAAGGCAGTTTGTTCGCCGAAGGGCTGGAGAAGCGTGCCGAATGAGTGTCTGCAGGCAACAGTGAAGCATGGTGGAGGTTCCTTGCAAGTTTGGGGCTGCATTTCTGCAAATGGAGTTGGGGATTTGGTCAGAATTAATGGTCTCCTCAATGCTGAGAAGTACAGGCAGATACTTATCCATCATGCAATACCATCAGGGAGGCATCTGATTGGCCCTAAATTTATTCTGCAGCATGACAACGACCCCAAACATACAGCCAAAGTCATTAAGAACTATCTTCAGCGTAAAGAAGAACAAGGAGTCCTGGAAGTGATGGTATGGCCCCCACAGAGCCCTGATCTCAACATCATCGAGTCTGTCTGGGATTACATGAAGAGAGAGAAGCAACTGAGGCTGCCTAAATCCACAGAAGAACTGTGGTTAGTTCTCCAAGATGTTTGGGCCAACCTACCTGCCGAGTTCCTTCAAAAACTGTGTGCAAGTGTACCTAGAAGAATTGATGCTTGATGCTGTTTTGAAGGCAAAGGGTGGTCACACCAAATATGGATTTGATTTAGATTTTTCTTCTGTTCACTCACTTTGCATTTAGTTAATTGATAAATATAATCTATTAACATGTCTATTTTTGAAAGCATTCTTACTTTACAGCATTTTTTCACACCTGCCTAAAACTTTTGCACAGTACTGTATATAATGATGACAAAAAGGGAATAAGGTTAGCTGCTTTTTGTAAATAAAATTAATAAAATAAAAATTCCCCTCCTGCATTTCTTAAACTATTATCCACCCTAATGAGATTATCTAAGATTATCCAGACTGCTATCGATTCAGTATTTAGGTTGTGTTGCTTAAGTTACATAACATTTGAAGTTATGAATGGAATAGTAGAATCCACCAGACGAAAACTCAAATCCAAGTGAAACAGTCAATCGAGGGGGGAGAGAGAGAGAGAGAGAGAGAGAGAGAGAGAGAGAGAGAGAGAGAGAGTGCAGAAGCAGGTGTTTATGTGAATGTGGACATTTGCATGTGTGTTTAAGACATGTTTGTTTGTTTGCCACAACAGGAACAATGTACTGGGTTAAATGTTTTGCATATTTTGTTTACAAGATTTTTCCCCACTTGGTCTAGTTATGAAATGTTTGCACAATTTAAAATAAATACATAATTCTGCACAAAAAAGAGAAGAAAACTATACTTAAATAAACATAGTAGAATCAAAAGCAAATGTTAAAAGCCTTTTTTTAATGTTTTTGTCATTATATGTATCAAGCTTCTTTTAGGATTAAAGAGAACTAAAACTAGAGTTTGTGTGAACTCTATGGAGTTCAAGAAGTTACCCTGCCAAAACTTTGAATAAAAAATTAGATGCATTATAAAATAGATACATACTGATAGGAAACTTAACATGATGCAATTGTGCACGTAGTGACTGAAGGGGGTGCAATAAACAGGCCTTCACAGAAAAGCATTTCTAAGACATAACACTAGTACCAAAAATAAAAACAAGTATTTGTGCGGCTTTTGCACTTGGTATTTTGCAACCAATTCTGTTCAAAAACAGAAAGAATGTGTCTGTGGCGAACTGGTGTAAAGAAGCAATGTGACACTTTCAACCAGAGAGAGTCGGGTGTGAACGAACACAGAGCCTGATCCCGAGAGAGGCGAGGGGCTATGGCATTCTCTGTGCCACTTCGCTCAACCTGACACAGCAAAGAGTGAGAGAATGAAAGACACTCTCTCAACTTGATCAGAGGCAGCCACTGAACATTCGGAAACATACAGAATAACAAACTACTTCCCCTAAGCCGATTGACTGTGTGGTTTATTTCTGGCTGGTTAACTTTATTGGGGTGCGTGCCAATTACCATCTGGAGCAAAGCAGCCCTCAACAGCAAGCTCAGGATGTGTGTGGGGGTTGGCTTCATCCTTATACATCCTTATGATCATCAAACAAAATCTAACAAATGTCACACGTTCTTAGAGTCCCTGCTCTGGACAGGTTGTGTGCGTGCGTGCGTGTGTGTGTGTGTGTGTTAGAGGGTTGAATCTGATCTAGGATGCTATAAAAACCAGTCCACTGAGAAGAGTTGAAAGAATAGGCACAGAGGAAGACCCAGTATCATTACAGGATTCTGCAAAGGGCCCCTCTTCTGCATCCGCCGGGACCGTAAATGCATCTCTCTCATCTTTTCCCACTGATATACTTCCTGGATGAGCGCTATATTTACACAGAGGGAGAGAGGGAGATGATCCGGTTTGGATCACGGATGGATAGCTGGATAGCTGGCTGTGTGGAAGGTGCCAAGTGTGTCAGTGTTTATTAGGTCACCTCCTCGCCAGTCTGGATCATACAGCTACCAGCGATCACAGGAGCTAAACATACCAAGCTAGCTGTTATTTAAAGTGCGGTCTCAGCTCTGTGTGTTCCTGTATGGTTGAAAGTGCGCTGTCAAATAAATGAACTAGCCAAGCCTCTTCTAAATGGTTTAAATGAAGTAGTTCATCTGTTTGCACGTTATAATTTAAGAAATGTTTTCAACAATGTGACGTGTGATTTCAGGATTCTGGATTTCTGTAGGTAGACAGGCAGCCCCAGTTCGATATGGGAACCAGATGAGGACTGGTTTCATTATGGAAGTGGAAACGAGGTATTAGGGGATCTCTGACAGCGCTGGAGGTTAAAGTGGGGCAATAAGATCCATCCAGAATCAGCCACCGGGGTCTGGACTGAAGCCAGGAACACTGATTCGCAGACTGGGAGAGAGGGCTGGAATGCACCCCTTCTCCCAGCTCCCACTCCTCAAATGCTAGCTTCTCCCTCCACTCAGCACACTCGAGACTGCTCATCTTCATAATGCACACTCTTTCACTGAGACACACAGCACAATGCAGAAATGTAACAGAAATCCGTCCTTTTTTAACCAATTACTTTCGATATATACTCTCTCTCTCTCTCTCTCTCTCTCTCTCTCTCTCTCTCTCTCTCTCTCTCTCTCTCTCTCTCTTTTTATATATATATATATATATATATATATATATATATATATATATATATATATATATATATATATATACAGTATATACACACACATACTGCATATACTGTAACTTTCCTCAAGCATTTTGTAACCCACTGGAGTCTTTTCCTCTCGTTCTCCTCAGAGCCAGCTGGCTTCTCCAAGAAGCGGCCCCAGCATTGATTACCGGCTAAATATAACCCGAGGAAGTGGCAGATTGTTTGTTTCTAGGGTTGCGGTGGAATATATTTGCACTTCTTCTCCGCCGGCTCGTGATATATCGGGTGCGAATTCCACAAGGCACTAACTGCTGCCTCGCTCCTCTCCGTCTCTCTCTCACACTCTTGTAGTAGGTGGCCTATCCTGACAGGAGCTGTGATAGCACCCTGAGATCATTTAAATGAACATATGTTCAGTTAAGTTCGCTGTGTGGCTCGGCGTGTGTGTGTTTGTGTGTAGTTGGTTGTGTGTGTGCATTATTGTTCTTGCTTGAGACCTGAATGCTCCTAAACATTTCTGAAATAAAATGAGACCTTGTGATACAACGGAATGGATACCGTTTGGCCTTCAGTTCTCAAACTGGGCTAGATGTTTGTTAATTTCTCTTTTTATTATTCTTATTATTTATTTCTTAGCAGACGCCCTTATACAGCTGTTACAAATGATCACAATACAAAGTATCACATTGCAAAATATCACCTTACACAATATCACCTTCCAGATCAGAGCAATCATGAAGCACGGTAAAATCAGTAGAAAATAAGATCAAATACAAATAAGAGCAAAAAAAAAAAAAATACAGTAAATAATGACCTTTAAGAGCAAATTCAACTAAGAGCAGTTAAACTGATAGCAAAGATATTTGCATTAAGATTCCATTAAGAGCATGTAGTTAGTACAATAAATGGATAAAAACGATTTCAAATAAGAGCAATTACAAAAAACATGAGTATGGTTACCTATAAGAGTAAAAACAATTACAAGATAGTTATAGGAGCAGGAGTTGAATGAGGCAAGGTATGGAGCAGTTCAGTGCAAGTACAAGCAGATACAAGTACTGGTATAGTTGGGTTCCATATAGTCCAGTATAGTGGCGAGCATTGAGGTTTACAGATGCTGTCTGAACAGGTGTGTCTTGAGGAGGCGCCGTAAGGTGGTCAGGGACTGAGCAGGTCCTGATATCCGTGGGCAGGTCGTTCCACCACTGAGGGGCGAGGGAGGAGAAGGAGGCGGGAGAGTGGAGGGGGGGTGGGTAACAGCTTTTCCCAATAAAGCCATATATTCATATACAAATGAATAGCATGATTCTAATAAGCAGAGTGACTCCTAGTAGAGCAGAACCTTCCTTGCATTTATTTGGGAAAGGCATGCATGAAAGTCTTATCTCTGTGTCATTCTTGCATAGAGACACGAACAAACTTGCAGGTTTTCCTCGATCGCGGCACGGCTCATTGTTTTCCAAAACAAAGAAAAGGAAACCTGTTTCTGTTTGGTGCCCAACCTCCCGGTTTGAAACCCAGGGAGACGGTGTCTGAGACAAGGGAGGGTTTGAATGAATACTGTAGCCCGCGTTTAACCCGAGACTTGCATTTGATCAGGCAGTGCTGTCTGAGACGCAGTTTCCTATAATAAATCTATCTATTCAAGGTTAGTCAGTCACCAGGTGGAGAAACACTTTCGGGCACTGTATATGGCATCACTTTGATGTAAGAAAGCAGTACTGGGATTGAGTTGAAACTAGTAGTCTTTTTTTTTCCCCAGCAGAAATCGAGCCAGAGCGGAAAAAAGCAGAGGTATCAAAACACTACTGAAAATAAAGTGGGCACCAATATGTGTTGAGTACCAATATGATATTAAGTTATAAATGTCCACAAGATTAAAAAAAAAAGTTTTTTTGTCACTACCTTATCACTATCTAGCAGGAAATCACCACAAGAAAAAAAAAAATTCTCTTTTAATATAAAGTTCTAAGTAGAGTTCCATTTATCTTTTTAAAATTCCAAATTCCAAATCCTTGAAAGGATGCAGTTATTCAACCAATTAAGACTGAGATCGAGCTTAATCTCAAGGTGCATTTTTGTAATCTTTTCAGTCTTGATATATTTTCTGAGAAAAAAATAAGACGGAAAGTGTCATTGTTGTGGGTCTGGGTGTGGGGGGTGTTAAGGGGGGTGTTAAGTGGAGGGACAGCGTGTTCAAAGCAGCAGATTCGGAGGGGGGGGGGGTATTTTCACACCTCTTCACACAGCCTTCACGACCCGAGCTGGAAGGTTTTGTTTTTTAAAGAAACTCCACAACCTCAACGAAGAAAATAGTCTGTCTCGTGTACATGTGTGGTCTTTAAGCTTTCACTGGTTTTGACAACTTTGAGACGCGATAGAAAATGGCTTTTTATAGCAGTTCACTTTCCTAACTGAAAAAATACAACTCTTATAAACTTCCATTTCAACTATTTATTTATTTATTTATTTATTTATTTAACCAGGAGATGTACCCTTTGAGGCCTCTTTTACAAGGGGGTCCTGGAACACAATCAAACATGCCACTGTATAAAAAGACAATTACAATTGCTATGCTTTGTTTCAATTTGCTACTCTCTTACTGTGGGAAACTTTGAGAAGGGTTCAGCGATTACTCAGACACTAGAAGGCAATTTTGTTTTTTCAGTAAAGTCCCGCGCATACGGATTCCACAGCTGGTGAGTGGTTCAACCAAAAAGTTAGTCATCAAAATGAACACTTAGTAACTGAACCAGAGCCCGCTTCAGAAGAACACTGAGATAGCAATCTAACTGAGCATTCTTCCTACCACACAGCACTTTATTTACATTACGCAAGGATCTGTAACCCCACAGGGCCAAACTGTGCTGTGCAGAAATACGTTGTCGGAAAGCGGTCATTGTCCGCTGCTTTGCTATTATTGCTTTGTGACGGAAACTGTGCAAAGACCAAAAAAAAACAGATGCAAATGTTCGGCCACTTTTGTTTGTTTGCATAAATTAAATCAATCCCACAATCCAACATGACTTTTTCACTGATGCGCTATGACCTTTACTGCCTCCTAGGTCAGCCGTCCCGGACAAAAATGACACCAGCAAGCAGACAGCCATCTTTAAACTACACCCCGCCCAGACCTGCCAAAGCCTTCTATTAATAATCAGGCCCACCGAGAGGGCGGGGAGGGCGAGGAAATTTCCCCGGGGCCCAACGCCTCGAAGGGGGCCCAACGCCCCGAAGGGGGGCCCTGATGTGCTTCTGTTGTGTAATGATTGTGTATCCAGGCGCTGTCAAACACTTCCTTTCACACAATGATTTGAACTTTCGCATTTCATATTTTACTACACCAAAAAGCTGATTGCATAGCAATTTTATGTATTTTTTAAAATACTTTTAAAAACTTTAAAAGAACCCTAAAGTTGCACAATATATACCACAGTATGAATTTTTCTATTATTAAGATCTATAATTTGCTCAAAACAACTTGTTGCAACAGTTTGTTAGAAAAATTGTATCGTGTAAAATAAACAAAGTACTTTCTTCAGCTGGTGGTAAACACAATTAGAGAATGATAAATAAAATAAAATAGTGTATAGCAACCATTAAAATGTAGTTTATGCTAAAAACGTATGTTATTTGATGTTAAGTAAGCTTCCAATTAATGACTATTACACATGGAGTTTGTACAAAAAAAAATATTTATTCACTTACCTAAAAAAAAAAAAGTTTGAATACTGTAAATAACTTAAACATAACTACTTTGAGAAAGAGTAAGCTATCCTGTTGCAGATTTTAATTGAGATATTGAAACTTCTAGGAGTCGTTGACAGTTTCCTTCAAACCCATTATCAGAATACTGTATCGGTTGAAATGATCTTCCTCAGACACTGCTAAGATTGCAAGTATCATTGCTTGGTTTAGAAGCTTGGTTTAGACTACAGTATACTACAAAGGGGGGTGGGGGGGGTTGGAAGTGAAGTTGACCTACGCAACAGGAAGTGACGAGCTATCGGGATGCAAACGGTTCAACCTTGTCATCCGAAGCACGAGGCTTGAGCCAGCCCCTGGGAACTCCCCTCTTTGAGGGATGGTATTTAAATGACCAGGTGCCAGGAGTTTGAACAATCTGATTCTTCTCACCACAGTATAATCAAGTCGAGTCAGTAGGGTTACTAATAGCTTAATAGTTTACTAATTTAGATTTTCATGCACCCATGATTTACTTAACATCTCACCACTCCTGGCCTCCTGATCATTTTAATATAACTGAAGAATTACAAACATAGATCTATGATGTGCATCGCTGTCAGGCTTACTACAGGGACTTTTAAACAGTGTTGTAACATGTGTTATCATACTATCCCTGGTATGGAATAATTATCACTGGAGGTATGGGGATGGGTTGTGGGTGTGGAGTTCTACATCTATAAATGTTACAGTTCTAGATTTGAGAAAGTTAGTATTATGAGATTGCATCTATGTTATTTATTGTATGGTAAGTGGGTGCCCATCACACTGTGTGGTGTTACAATCCCTACCCTCCCTCTCAACTGTGGGAAACTACGAAGGGTAAATGTGTTTGTAGATAACCGTACTTGTCAAACGAACAATGGCACCAGAGTTGAGGAGAGGGCAGGCCGCAGTTAGTACTAAGAAGCAGCAAAATCCAAAATCTGAAGCAAACGTTTCAACTAGAAATTGCGTTTCCATCTAACAAAAATAATCATAAGAACATAAGAACATAAGAAAGTTTACAAACGAGAGGAGGCCATTCAGCCCATCTTGCTCGTTTGGTTGTTAATAGTTTATTGATCCTAGAATCTCATCAAGCAGCTTCTTGAAGGATCCCAGGGTGTCAGCTTCAACATTACTGGGGAGTTGACGAATCCACGCTTCTTTGGTTCCGGATGATTTGAAATCTCTTCTGCGCAAATAAGTACAAACAAAGCAATACGCTTTGACTGAATTCCCACACTGAACAATACCGTTGGCTAAACACAGTTGAGATAAGTGTGCAAATGTATTAGAGCATCCCATTGCTTCTGTTGTTCTGGCATGTCGTGCGTATGAAATCAAACCACTGGAACTGAAAATCTGGGGAAATTGTTAAAATAGGCAAATGAGCGATTGTCTAACTTAATTGCTATTAACATTCGTTTAAAATAGTAAGAGAAAATGCATACAGTCAGAAGTGGTAAAATACATTAGATTTTTTTTTTTTTTTGGAAGTTGTTTATGATGTCTAATTAAAGCATAAAGTGGTCTAACATGTTCACACACGGGTGCCTGTTGTTTCTATAACACTGATTACTGAACGGAAATTGAATTTCTCACACCCAGAGCTTATCATGCACTCATATATATATATATATATATATATATATATATATATATATATATATATATATATATATATATATATATATATACAGTACTGTGCAAAAGTTTTAGGCAGGTGTGAAAAAATGCTGTAAAGTAAGAATGCTTTCAAAAATAGACATGTTAATAGATTATATTTATCAATTAACTAAATGCAAAGTGAGTGAAGTGAAGAAAAATCTAAATCAAATCCATATTTGGTGTGACCACTCTTTGCCTTCAAAACAGCATCAATTCTTCTAGGTACACTTGCACAAAGTCAGGGATTTTGTAGGCATATAGTCAGGTGTATGATTAAACAATTATACCATACAGGTGCTAATGATCATCAATTCAATATGTAGGTTGAAACACAATCATTAACTGAAACAGAAACAGCTGTGTAGGAGGAATAAAACTGGGTGAGGAACAGCCAAACTCAGCTAACAAGGTGAGGTTGCTGAAGACAGTTTACTGTCAAAAGTCATACACCATGGCAAGACTGAGCACAGCAACAAGACACAAGGTAGTTATACTGCATCAGCAAGGTCTCTCCCAGGCAGAAATTTCAAGGCAGACAGGGGTTTCCAGATGTGCTGTCCAAGCTCTTTTGAAGAAGCACAAAGAAAAGGGCAACGTTGAGGACCGTAGACGCAGTGGTCGGCCAAGGAAACTTACTGCAACAGATGAAAGACACATCATGCTTACTTCCCTTCGCAATCGGAAGATGTCCAGCAGTGCCATCAGCTCAGAACTGGCAGAAAACAGTGGGACCCTGGTACACCCATCTACTGTCCGGAGAAGTCTGGTCAGAAGTGACCTTCATGGAAGACTTGTGGCCAAAAAGCCATACCTCCGACGTGGAAACAAGGCCAAGCGACTCAACTATGCATGAAAACACAGGAACTGGAGTGCAGAAAAATGGCAGCAGGTGCTCTGGACTGATGAGTCAAAATTTGAAATATTTGGCTGTAGCAGAAGGCAGTTTGTTCGCCGAAGGGCTGGAGAGCATACACGAATGAGTGTCTGCAGGCAACAGTGAAGCATGGTGGAGGTTCCTTGCAAGTTTGGGGCTGCATTTCTGCAAATGGAGTTGGGGATTTGGTCAGAATTAATGGTCTCCTCAATGCTGAGAAGTACAGGCAGATACTTATCCATCATGCAATACCATCAGGGAGGCATCTGATTGGCCCTAAATTTATTCTGCAGCATGACAACGACCCCAAACATACAGCGAAAGTCATTAAGAACTATCTTCAGCGTAAGGAAGAACAAGGAGTCCTGGAAGTGATGGTATGGCCCCACAGAGCCCTGATCTCAACATCATCGAGTCTGTCTGGGATTACATGAAGAGAGAGAAGCAACTGAGGCTGCCTAAATCCACAGAATAACTGTGGTTAGTTCTCCAAGATGTTTGGGCCAACCTACCTGCCGAGTTCCTTCAAAACTGTGTGCAAGTGTACCTAGAAGAATTGATGCTTGATGCTGTTTTGAAGGCAAAGGGTGGTCACACCAAATATGGATTTGATTTAGATTTTTCTTCTGTTCACTCACTTTGCATTTAGTTAATTGATAAATATAATCTATTAACATGTCTATTTTTGAAAGCATTCTTACTTTACAGCATTTTTTCACACCTGCCTAAAACTTTTGCACAGTACTGGTATATATATATATATATATATATATAACATAAATGACAAATGTTGATGTGTTGCACACGACTGTAAGAATGAATACACTGTTTAAACTAAGCCTTTTAAATGTTATATCCTTAGCAAATCCAGACCAAAATGCATTTATAGTATATCCCCTCCAGTCACTGTGAGCACGATTGTGCCATGTTAAGTTTCCTATCTATGCATCTATTTTATAATGCAGATCTGGTTTTTCAAAGTTTTAGGAGGGGAAACTTCTGGGTTATGAAGAAGGAAAATTAAATGCTAATGTTGCAAAATGCGGATTAACTTCATTTGTTTGTGTATTATTATTATTATTATTATTATTATTATTATTATTATTATTATTATTTATTTCTTAGCAGACGCCCATATCCAGGGCGACTTACAGTCCTAAACAAAAATACATTTCAAGAATCACAGTACAAGTATAATACAATTAGGAGCAAGATATATATATATATATATATATATATATATATATATATATATATATATATATATATATATATATATATATATATATATATATATATATATATATATATATATATTGTTTCCTAATTTGAAAAACGGTGAAATAATTCAATAAAGCACCATTTCCATGATTAGGTGAGGATGTGGTTGATTTTTGTCTGCCTTTCTCCTGCTTTAAAAACTTTGCTTAGAAAATATATATTTTTTGTGCAAAGTATACTAAAGTGAGGTGGTCTCGAAATCTAAATGCGAAGGAGAATGAACTACCACGCGCTATACTGTCTAAGGAAGGACAAAGGCCTAATGGCTACAGTCAAGAATCGCGGAGTAATGTTACATTAGTGTAAATGACGGGTTTTGAAATAGTGAAAAAAAACTATCCAACAAGTGTTTTCAGAAAAAGACCAATATCACACCATATTATTCCTCAAGTGAGTCTCATTGTGCTCCAAACCACGTTCTCTTGCCTTTAAAAAGGCGTTTGGTTGCCTTCACACAGTCCCCCGCTCGGTCTTCACACCTGCTGCTCAGCAGTGTTTATTCAGACTGTCTTGTAAATTATTCTGCCTGTTTCTTGTATATTAGGAAGACAGATTTAGATTATCGCCGTATTTAAAGCGTTCAGAGTTTCGGGTGCCTGTCTAAATCTTCCCTGGCGACTTTGATGTGACTTTTCAAATTAGCTGTTAACACGTCTTTATGTGTAGAATGAGATATAGGGGCAGTTTTCTTTTGTTAACTTCCCCCGCATAGAGTGTATAATCTAAGTGTGTACAATGTAAAGTGGTCTGATGCGCTATGGTCTCGAGTATATATATTATTATTAGTAGTAGTATTAATTTCTTAGCAGACGCCCTTATCCAGGGCGACTTACAATTGTTACAATTATATCATATTATTATTATTTTTACATACAATTACCCATTTATACAGTTGGGTTTTTACTGGGGCAATCTAGGTAAAGTATCTTGCTCAAGGTACAGCAGCAGTGTCCCCCACCTGGGATTGAACCCACGACCCTCCGGTCAAGAGTCCAGAGCCCTAATCACTACTCCACACTGCTGCCCTATATATATATATAATTTGAATTATGAAAAAAATATTCTCAGGTATAGACCCTTGAGATGCACCATCTCATTTACAAGGGCGGCGACAGGAAGAGACACGTTCAAGGCAAATGCATTAATTGACATATAAGATTGGATATAGCCCAGGGTTTAACAAAACAGCGCTTATTTGTAACTGTAAGAAGCTGTATGATCTGACATAGATAGGAACTTTCCCCATTTGTACCATGCAAAGTAAATATGGTCAGTGTCTGTAATGACAAACATATCCGTCTGTGAAATGTATTGCCACTGTTAGTCAAACAGTGTATTGAATTACCGGTATCTGTTTAAGTATTAGCCTGTATTAGCCCTTCGGATGAGGCGTAAAACAAACGAGGTCCTATAGGAAGTGACTCTGCAGCAACAGCAGTGATGCTGTTCACCAATGAGTTCATGAATGACTAAATAATAACAAAATCCTACAGCACAGCACAGCAGTGTGGAGTAGTGGTTAGGGCTCGGGACTCTTGACCGGAGGGTCGTGGGTGCAATCTAAATTGCTCCAGGTAAAACCCAACTGTATAAATGGGTAATTGTAAGTAAAAATAAAGTGATATTTCGTAACAATTGTAAGTCGCCCTGGATAAGGGCGTCTGCTAAGAAATAATTAATAACACGTTTATTTGAGTTGATAGCTTATTTTATATAGATGCAATATTGGCAGTGCAATAGGTAATTGACTCAACTCCAAAAAAAAAAGGCGAGGAATAATATTTAAAATTGTTACATTTAGTGACAAAGAGTCACATTTAGTACATTGTCATATGCCAATAATTTTCTTCAAGGTAAGAGACAAAGTGGAATTCTACGGGACTTGAACATAATTTATGTGGATATGTGGAGCAACTACATCAGATAATATAATGGAGAATTCATTTCTGCCATAATGGAATATATATATATATATATATATATATATATATATATATATATATATATATATATATATATATATATATATATATATATATATATATATATATATATATATATATATATATATATATATACATATATATATATATATATATATTGTGTAATCACACATTTCTAAGAATTAACAGAGTGGGAAGAGAGATATGAGTTCGATACGTTTAAATGAATTTGTCATCGTTTCTTGAAAACTGTAGATGAGTCGCTCAATTATATTATGTCAATGCTTATAACTTGAATTATAGCCTATTATAGACTATAGACTACTAATACTACTACTACTACAACTAATAATAATAATAATAATAATAATAATAATAATAATAATAATAATATTGAGCTATAAACACACACACACACACACAAACACACACACACAAATAGGACTCGTTTTTTTAAACTGCTTTATATATTATTAAGTATATATTATTAAGTGTTCTTATTTTTGATAAACGGGTAATGCTATTATCTTGCAAATGAAGCGATTTAACCGTATGATCGTGCAATTCCATACGAGTACCATACTGTTCAATGACTGTATACTTCTGAAGGACCAGCATCCACTGCCATCCTAGCACAGCAGCCAATCAACGGGCATCTCTTCGAGAAGGCCCCACCCCCTCGACCAATCAGGAGCGGTAAAAACGATATATTATTTAATAAAGAGAGCGTGTGTTTTCAGGGTTGAAGGAGCTCAGACAGCGGTTTGGAACTCAGTTAAGGACTGATCAAGCACGTCTATAGATGAGGGCTAATTTTTATTTTTTCTGTCGCTTGTCAGTAGCATCAACCTTTGAATTTGACCAGCAGGTGCTGAATACAGACCTGATAACACGATTTATGACTGTTTAATTTCGTGTAGTGTATGTATTTGAAATTTGCAAGCTCTTTAAAGCACAGGCAACTTATGCCGGAGCGGCACACGCTGACAGATGCTGTACGTGTAAATGGGCGGACTGGGTACAAACTTGGGTTAAACTTTCTATGTCAGGATGTTGAATAGGACTGAGGCGTTAAGTTTTGGCAAAGAAGCAGAAACGGTCAGCCACCACCATCACCACCCCCACCACAACAAGGATCCCTCGGAGCTGAAAATGGGAATTCAAGACGCAAGATTTTTATATCAGGACACGAACCCGACCGGACTGGAGAACTGTTCCCTAGCGTTACCTTATTCCAGCCAGACTTTGCCCGGGAGTCAAAGCGGTCGGTTTTTCACCCCGGCAGCTCTCAATAGCTGTCACTACAACCCCATGAGATCGCCAAGCGCAGGGGGCGGGGGGCAGGCGTACACAGCACCGGGGAGCGAAGTTTGCGCCGCTCCTGGGGGTGAGGTGTACCCGCCTAGCGGTGACGGGTATTCTTCCAGTCTGTTTCACCACGGGTACCCACGGGCGCTGCTCGAACCCTTGCCCGGATTTCAAGTTTGTGGGAAAACGCAGGCGGTTTTAAATAACTACCCGCTATGGGCGAAGTTTCACCAGTACCAGACTGAGATGATCATCACTAAACAGGGACGGTAAGTGAAGAAAATGTATTATTATTATTATTATTATTATTATTATTATTATTATTATTATTATTATTATTATTATTATTCGTAGTAGTAGTATTGTCATGTGTTGTTTTGAATTTAAGATTTATAATCTGGTGTACAAAGTTATTTAAGCGCAGCTATCTGACGCTGTCACATGCATGGGATATTATTCTTAAGACTCCAATGCAAAAAAAACCCCAACAACTTGTCTTACGTGCGGATCTAATAGCACAGTGCACACGTACGTGTGAACCAGTGCCTGAAGCGCTGTGTGGATTGCGTGGAAGTGTGCACGCCTGCTGCTGCAGGGTGAATTGTCACCCAGAGCGTTCGAAGCTGATACGTGTTGCGTTGCGGTGTGTTTTTACCCTGTATAAACACAGAGCTGTTAGTGTCGCTATGTCGTTTAGGACCGGGAGCGCGTTCCTCGTTTGCAGTACTGAAGCAATGACGCTGTGAACGTGTCTGCTGCATCGTCTTTTGAGTATGCTAATATTTATTAGCTGAGGAAAAATGTCCATGCTGCCATGAAACGTTGTAAAACAAATCTGGAGCATTTACGTCAGACAGAATTGAATAATACCCTCAAGTGCTGCCTGACCATTCGTTCATTTTAATTGCATCTAGTAAGCGTTTTTTTTTTTTTTGTGCAACTGTAAAAAAAAAAGGGGGGGGGGGGGTCATGACGTATTTAGATATTTTGATATACATGTAGGCCTATACTGTTTTGGCCCAATTAATTTTGTAGATGGATGCACATTATTATTATTATTATTATTATTATTATTATTATTATTATTATTATTATTATTATTATTATTATTATTATTATTATTATGTTGTTGTTGTTGAAGCTGACACCCTGGGATCCTTCAAGAAGCTGCTTGATGAGATTCTGGGATCAATAAGCTACTAACAACCAAACGCGCAAGATGGGCTGAATGGCCTCCTCTCGTTTGTAAACTTTCTTATGTTTCTTATGTTCTTCTTCTTCTTCTTCTTATTTCTTTGAGCACCACAAACCATAAGCCATACATTTTCTTATAAGAGGTTTCACAGATCACAAAGCAATACAAAAAACATAAAATCAATCGGAGAAATATTACAAAGGAGATCAATACGTTTTGTATAGGGTTGCAGATATGAAGGATCGAGTTCTGGGACGCTTTCAATGGGCACTTTGACCTTAACGAGACGGGCTACAACCACAGTTCACATCAGACCATGAGCCGGACGCCTTATCTTAAACTTATTTTGAGTCAGAAAATACTGTGAACAAGCTCACACTGCCTTCAAAGGAATGTGCAGTCTCGGGTTCAATTAGGCTACTTTGTTCTAGAAACTGAAATTAGTCAACAACAACAAAATCAAATGTTCTCCTCTTTTTGTTAAGAAATGCGTATAGCCTGCGCATAATACTAGATTTAAAAATACATGTATTTGCCAGTTTATCAATTTGCATTTAAAGTGTGAATAACGCTTGTAATGAGTGTCACACCTATACAATCATTTATATATAAACCTCTTCTATATAGTCTTATATAGCGGTATTACATGTGTTAAATACAGTTTTCATTGTAGATACCGTCTTTATTTCCATGGCCCATTGGCAGCCGCTTTATAATTCTTTAAGAATGATGAGTCGAGTTCTTCACGGTAGAACGTGTAAGCACGTGCGGCCCGTTCTACTCAGAACACACAGGTTCAGAACGATAAAGGCACGATTCTGCAAAACTGGATTGGAATGGTTTTAATAAACGCGAAGTGCAGCGCCCTGTATGACGCACAACATGACTGTGTCCGAGGAGACCGTCACTTTCATTGCATGTGTCTCTAATCTTGTTCAAAGGAGCTGCATTATAATAATGGGCCTCTATTGTGTTTGAAGAAGACATATTTAAAATCAGATACCAAAAATATTAAGGTGCAATAATTTAAATATAAATGTAAAACATATACACAAGTAGGCCTACAGGTTATTCAATGCAATAATAATAATACTACTACTAATAATAATAATAATAATAATACTGCTATCGTTGATTTTAAAATGTTGAACTGTTACAGTATATATATATATATATATATATATATATATATATATATATATATATATATATATATATATATATATATATATATATACCGGCAAATAGGTGTTCAGTCTGCTTGATGCATGAACACAGTGTAACACAATTCGACTTTTGTCAATACGTGTGTATTCGTAGAATCAGGTCGATTTTTAAAATACAAATTGTACCAATATACGTTAACTTACATACAAAGTTCAGATGCACAATAAACTACTCTTAAAAAAAAAAAAAAAAAAGCTTCAGGTCGATGAAATAAAAATCAAATCAATGAGTGCATGTTACGCTGCATAATATAATGAAGTAATTCCCCCACAATGTTCACACCTATTATACCCTCATTCATGAAAGCCAGTATAACTAGTATTTGACCTATATAACGCTTTACAATACATTCAAAACAACATAAGCGTTCTCAATACCTGAAAGGCGAAACGTGTATTTATTATTTACATTTCGTTAGCATAGTTAACACTGAGGCCTGCTTTTG
This sequence comes from Acipenser oxyrinchus oxyrinchus, assembly GCA_030684275.1. Taxonomy (NCBI): domain Eukaryota; kingdom Metazoa; phylum Chordata; class Actinopteri; order Acipenseriformes; family Acipenseridae; genus Acipenser; species Acipenser oxyrinchus. The sequence goes on from CM060266.1 coordinate 1,221,322, forward strand.
GAATAGGCCCTACACACACACACACACACACACACACACACACACACACACACACACACACACACACACACACACAGATAATAACCAGACACAAATACACGCACACACAAATACACACACACACACACGTTTGCATTCCTATATTTGTGGTGACTTCTGATTGACTCTCACTATATTTTTATTTACTATTTGTAACACCAGTCAGACAAAACTCCACACAGGGTGAAAGTGGACAACAAACTAATTATTTTGGCACTTTTTTTTTTTGTGGAAGGTATATTTAGTTCTTTAAAAGGTGTTTTACAAAGTGGGGACCCCCGCCCCCCCACACACACACACACACATTTTAATAAATAAATAAATAAATAAATAAAAATTACAAAATGATCACAAAAGTCTACTGGAAGCACTAATAGTGGGACAGTATTTATTCCATGTTGGATTTCAAAATGTCACATTTTATATATATATATTTTTTTGTCTCAGTTTTCTGTTAAGCATATGGAAAACTACAAAGCGCTATAGAATAAGTTAACCTAACCTTATTCAGCAGGTTGCATTCGTCTTATGAAGCAAAATGACTTAATTCTAGAGGATGATGCAACAGTTCTGCCCTCAGCTGTATATAAAACACAGAAATATAATTTCAGTACTTTTTTTTGTGGTCTTCATGGTTGTGACTGGGTTTTAATAATTTTTAATTATGACACAGCTATCCTTGTGGCAACTTTTAAGAAGTACTAAATAACAAATGAAACGTACGAAAAAAACAAAACAAAACAGAAATTGGAGGACGAAGCAGGTTTATGTTTTGGCCTGTCAATTAGAACAGCTTCATGGCATCGCATGGCAGTTACTGTAAACCTGTATCGCAGGGTTGTAGAACACTATACTGTATGGTTATATTAACAAAGCATTTAAAACATAACACCACTTTGTATGCAAAAATAAATGCATGGCTACTTCATATGAGGAGGGATAAAAACAACTATTTTCCTGTCTTTTATATGAGGATGCATGCAAGACGCAAATGCATGAGAGTCTCTTACGAAGATGCAATTTGTCCCCCATATGAAGCAATGTAAAAAAAAAAAAAAAATTCATGCATGGAAAGGAGTCATTTGATTCCTCAGATGCAGTACTCTATTGAACTTAGCATTCTTCAGGCATTTTGCAAATCATAATGGTATAGCCCACCTCAGTTCAACATTTAGTCATTACAGTTTTACATTTCTCCATTTGACAACATGACATGCATCTTAAGCAGTAGTCTGCACTGCATGGTATCATACAATATTGCACTACAGTATATTGCTCTGTTAAAAACAGCAGACTTCTGCATGTGCAAAGACCTGCTTTGATTCATTAAATCAAATTATCTATTTTGAAGAGGCTTTACTTTTGTACACTAGAATATTCTCATGCTTTAGCATGCAATTACTGCATCCAGATTATATGGTAATACTGCTGTAATACTGCTCATTAAGCACGTTGTAACTATGCACAATAGCATTGTAATTATGTGTAAGTGCCCCTGTATTTACTAAGTAACTACTATGTAAACACACAGTAATTAAACAATGTGTTGCCAAATTAACATTGGAGCACAATGTAATAAGCTGACATGCATCATTTTAATGCACTACCCTACAATACACTGCATCCATAAGACTACAGTATTAGTACTATACATCTATTCTTGCATTTTTAAGAGGTGCAAATTCAAACACGCAGTACAATTATTGTATCTAATTGCTTTGAGATAGTACAGAAGTAAATGACAGGTAAAAAATCACTACAGGGGAGCAGTATGTAGGGCAACTTTTAATATCTCTGCTATAATAGCACACAAACATCTTGTGTCACTCATGCATGCACTTGCAATGTCTTGTGCAGCATGCAGTGTTTCTCAGGTTTCGCTTGTATTTGGTTGGAGTGTTTTTGGTACAGAAGTGACACCAGCAGGTGCTGAATTTAGTGGGCAGCAGAGGGCATTTGTAGTGGCACACACTTCAGCAGAGAGTGCATCTGGGCATTGTGACTTTGAATTTGAAGTTGTGGGTATTCACCAGCGCATTGCGGTTAACAAGGAGCAAGTGATTGTAACAATATAGTTAGAGAAAATTAAAATAACTGGCAGATGATGCCAGTTAAAAATGTTCTAAAAAAATGACAAAATAGGAGGATGCCACTTTTAATAGGTTACATGTTTAAGTCCCAATCATTATCTCTGGAGGGTTAAAAAGAAAACTACAACACAGTTTTTTTTATTGAATCCCCAATCGTAACATTTCAGTAAATCATAGAAGGCAGGAAACTGAAAAGTTTCTCACCGGACAAAAAAGTTCTTGTTTTGTTCTGATTGGTATTGAGCAGTGTAGCTGAGCTTCATTTACCACTGCATTAGAATACATGTCGTCACTTTCCACTGTGTGTTTGTGATTCAGGTAGAGAACTCATTGTTTTTTCCTTTTCGTAAATCTGACAAAGCAGTTTTCTTCATTAAAAATATAATAAAAACACACTACTGAAAGAGATTTGAGATAGAGCAGCATCTGACATTTCAGCACTGAGATCCAGCACTGATAATGATACAGTACACATTACGATCAAGCATGTTCATGCAGTTGATTCTTGATGTCTACTTTGGAAGAATGACATATATTTTGAAACTGTTTACTCGGGCCGACATGAACATCTAGCCTACTTTTTGAAAAGGAAAAAAAAACCAGTTCATTTAACACAAAAAGCTCAATCATATACAGTATATTTAACAAATAAGGTTGTTTCTGTTTTGGAACTTTGTTTTATTGCACACAACTCAATTTAAACAAAAAAATCTAGACAGCAGGAATGAAACAGATTGTAATCTCGTTTTAAATCTCGCATAGCGAGTCTCAATAGAAATGTAAGAATTTGCTGCCACTCAGTAGTTGGGGTGGGTTTAAAGTATTCAGAATGAATCAACGATAGATACAAGTGCCAACTGCTCTGGGAAAGGTAGTTTTTTTGTGGTAGTATTTTTTTTTTTTTAATGGGTAAGGGGTGAAGTCAAGATGAATTGAGTAACCATTTCCACTGTTAAGGTTTGTCTTCATCTTTTGCTGTGGTGTTTCAAAGGATTTTAAACTCACAGCTAACAAATACAGTGAAACCTCTAAACAGGACATTCAAATGTTGGGGTACTTTGCACCTAGATAGCCTTTTAAGCAAGGTGATGTACTAATGCCATTAGCAATCTGCTTAGCTATCAGTATATTGAAGTGCAACATGCCGTTTTCAAGGAAATGCTATTGACTAACTCTTCAGAAAACATGACCCTTAACCCTTACTACCAGAGCGCTCTCATAACTACACAGTGCTTTGAAGACTTCCTTTTCTTGTGTATTTAGAGCAAGCCTCAAGCCGAAACTGTGGTTACAATGAAACCTGCCTGCCCCTTTTCAAGTTTCCTTCTAAAACGGGTTGAAAAATTGACAGTTACTGTTAATTTTGGGTCAGTGCCTTGGTAGAGTGGCAAAAGTGTTTCCTCACTTTACTAAGGTAACGCTAGTAAGTTCAGTAACTGTGACCGAGCCATGACCTCCCAGGGCTACAGCATCCAAAGCTGGCACCCTCCCTGGCGTGCAGTTCAAGACAGAAATAGACTAGCAAGATGCACAGTTATATGCTTCGTTTCATAGCCTCAATGCACAAGGTAAGCGGTTTTTTCTAGATTTTGTTTAGGTTATAAGAAACTAGGGTGAACAGACGTTTTACTGGGACCGTCCCCGTTTTCAACTGTCCTGACATTTTTTCCTCAAAACTTCCCGGGTTTTTCCATGGTGCCAGATAGCACTGCTTACGCTGATTAGGTGAGCAATCACATTAAAATATGGTTCTAGAATAATATTCTCCATATAGGCTACTGTACTAAATTAAAAGTATGCATAATGATAGAAAAGAAGGGTGCAAATTACAATCTGAAACCTTGGTGAACGAACCCAATGTTTGCACAGTGATCACATGCAGATTAAACCTCGATACACATTGTAATTCCAATACGTTCTTTATATACAGTATATATATATATATATATATATATAATACACCCAAGATAAAGATAAAGCATTGAAAACCACATACACTGCACTTGCAAAGCATTGCAGCACGCCAAGCAGGGGGCACCAGGCGATGGGCATCAAGACTTGGACGACCACCAATGCAGGAAATGTACCCAAGAAGCTTAGGTGGCATTGCCAGATGATACGGACACAAGCATTAAAACCAGCAGATTTTTCAAGTCGGTTAGCATTGCAAAGTAGCCTGCTGAGTGCCTGCCACTCTGCAGAGTAGTTCAGGGTTGTGGCTGCAGATATAAAGTCACATTGTTTCTGAGCTACTAAAACTCTCTTTAACTTGTATTTCCTGTTCACCGGCGAGGTGCTGCGGTAACAACTTTAAAATGAGGACCATTGGTGCAGACCAATTCTAATTACAATTACACTTACAGCACCTGCAGAATTTACAGTTACATAGAAAATAAATAGCTACACACATTAACATGTTTGATCTATGTATTCTACCATGCAGCAATCACAGGTTCAAATACAGAAACATACTGTAGAACTTTTTCAAACAAATGGGGTCACCTTAGGCAAAAATCTGTGACGACAAAGTCTAGGGGACTGTAACTTCTGTGCTTGGACAGTCTACACTGTCTGTGTCTGTCTGTCCCTAGTGCTTTCAATGAAACTCTTGCTCTCGATATGCAAATTAATGTGGTACTTTTCTGATTTCCTATAAAAGGGTTTATTTTAATAACCCTAAAAATATCACCAGAGTCAATTCAATTCAGGAAAGTGACACAACCTTTTTTTTTTTCTTTTTAAATAAATAAAAATTTGCGTGGGTTTATCCAGGTTTCATATCATAAAGCCAGCCACAGGTTTCTGTTTTTAATTTGATCAGGACTTGAGTCTGGAGTTTTCATGAATTAAATCTGCACTGAATGGATTAAAGTGATCTTGAAGAATGTTAGCCCATTAAGTGCCACTGTCCTCATCTGAGGACAGGTTACTTTGTAATTTTTTGAAGCATTTTAAACTGGCATCTACCTGTTATTTTACTTTTCTCTTTAACTATATTGTTACGATAATTTACTCTGATCTTGTTAACCGAAAAACATAACTGGGCAAAACTGGGGTCCTGTTACACACAATACTTTTCACATTTTTTTCAAAGAGGATGGTTATTATTATTATTATTATTATTATTATTATTATTATTATTATTATTATTATTATTATTTATTTCTTAGCAGACACCCTTATCCAGGGTGACTTACAATTGTTACAAGATATCACATTATGTTTACATACAATTACATTATTTTTTACACATTATTTTTACATACAATTACCCATTTATACAGTTGGGTTTTTTACTGGAGCAATCTAGGTAAAGTACCTTGCTCAAGGGTACAGCAGCAGTGTCCCCCACCTGGGATTGAACCCACGACCCTCCGGTCAAGAGTTCAGCGCCCTAACTAATACTAATGCCCAAGTTAAAAGTTTCATATGGCAATATCCATTTTAATTCGGGAGCTTAATACTTCGTAAGTAGCGTCCTGCACTTGGAACGCTGAATTTGACAAAAAAAAACAGCAGAAGGGAAAATTAAAAAAGAGCCCGATTCTGTGAAGCTGGCTGGCTTTAATAAGCGGTTTTCTGTAAAAAGGCTTGTGGGATCTCGTGACACCAATCAGAAATGTGCCTGATTGAAACCCAGAAAGCAGAAGTGAAAAACATGAGTGGCACATGCCTTCCTGGAGCAGTCTGGCAAGACCACGATCTACCAGAGACTATACCCAACTCTACAGTACCATCTTCAGTGAATTCTTCATTATGGGGTTCTGGCTATAGCAGCGGTATAGCAGGTAAACCATATTAAAAAAAGCATACCAAACTATGGTAAATGCACAGTATAAAAACAGGAAAAAGCCAGGGTAAACAGCAAAATGACAATGCAAAAATACCCTGGCTTCTGAATGAGCTGCCAGTGCTACTTCATAGCATGTTGCATCGTATCATGTTGCATTTACATGCAGTCGTGTGCAAATGTATAAGAACATCTCCAAATGTGTCATTTATATCCTTTATAGACCTACCTGGATGAAAACCTCTGGGGGGTGAGAATTTCAATTTCCGGTCAGTAATTGGAGGATTGGAGACCCCTGTGTTAGACCACTATGTGCTTTAATTAGGCATCTTAAACAACTTCTAAAAAGTGTCCCGCATTTTGCCATGTGTGGCTCTGTAGTCCCTTTTTCTTGCTATTTGTAATTAATTGCATGTGTGACCTGTTAAAGTCTGGTTTATTGTAACTGGGTGTATTTAAAGGAAAACTACCTTGATTCACACCCACTGGCTGAAGCCAGGTGAGTCACTTGCCTCCCTCCTCTCCTTCCTTTGTGACACAAGGGCCCAGCCTCTTGCTGTGGCTCATCTCTTTCTGCTGCTCCCAAAAGCACAGTTTCCACCTCCCCCAGCCCTCCTGCAGCTGTGTTGGTGGCAGCGGTGGGATCTCAGACCTGGGTGGGAGGTGGAAGCTGCGAAGAGCTCATTAACACTCAATCTAGCCTGCACTGATAAAGTCGAGCTGCTTTATAAATGACTCACCTGAAAAATAAAACCTCTACAACTTTTCATTCCTTTTGAACTCTCTCACAGTTTCCAGTGATTTTGTCTAAGATGCGGTGTTTTTGAAAAATAAAATGAGGCATTGATATTTTGAATATTAATCTGGTTTAATTCTGGATCAAACGGGCAGTGAAAAGGATTTATTTACGCTCCCCCAAACATCTCTAATAAAACTTATCTTAAAAGTAGTTCATAAGTTTGTCAAAATGCAAGTAGTTGATCTATGTATTTTTTAAATTTGTTTAAGGACTTCCTCATTAAGAATTGTAATGAATCAACAAAACATAAAAAGTTGGTAACAAGTATACTAATATGTACACACAGTTGTAGTTGATGTACTGTGGTGGTCATCTTTGTCAGCATTTTTAGCCTTTCTCAAGGCGTAGTTTGTACTTTTCATTGGACTGACTTTATTAGCTGTCCATAGGTAAGATAGTTTCCTTGACAGAGACCTGGAGAACTCAAGCTAGCAGTATCATTATCAGACCAGAACATAAACAGCGGGTGTCAAACACACCACACAGGGAAAAATAAAAGCGTCAAAATGTTTCTGTTTTTCTCGGCTCCCTTGCCTAAGGAATCGCTGACCTCCCTGTTACCTCAGATAACTGCTGTGTTAGAAAAATCAGTTCACAGGGTCCTCTCTCCCTCATCTTTTATGAAGCAATCATATGAAATATTCACCCTGCCCCACTTTCAGAGCATTGAAATCCTTCAGCTAAAAATAGCCTTCTTGTGGTTCAAGTGAATTTAGTGCTACTGGGTGTTTAATAGACATGATGGAGGCTATAGTGAATACCACATATGTTACCAGATTTTTTTTTCAATTCAATGAAGCTGTAGCAACTCTGAAGCAGTTCAAATTAGTATATATTAAAACAGTTACCATTTTAAAATTGAACCATTAGGTATATATATATATATATATATATATATATATATATATATATATATATATATATATATATAAACAGTTATAAAAACGAATTATTAAACACATAATCAGAATTAGTAAACATTAATCCATAAGTTTGTTTTTTTGTATAATAAATTACTGCTACAATTTTGTAAATGTCAATACAAAATAGCAAAATCGATTTAACAATTGCACTGTTTCTGACAAAAAATTAAGGCTGAAAACTGCCGACAATCTCAGTTTTTTTTTGTAATTGTAATTACTGCATTACATAATTGTAACTGCAAGTGTAATTTAAATTTAAACCTCCTTGTGCGCCATCCTTCGGATGAGACGTAAAACAAACGAGATCCTATTGGAAGTGACTCTGCAGCAGCAGTTGTTGATGATGCATAGCTCACCCCCTAGTCTCTGTAAGTCGCTTTGGATAAAAGGGTCTGCTAAATGACTAATTAATAATAATTAATCCCAGGCGGATGTTCCCCTACCTGAGTTTCAACATCACGGCTCTGGACCCAACGGTCCATTACAACGTATACGTGGATGTGGTTCTGGCAGATCAGCACCATTGGCGCTACCAGGGAGGGAAGTGGGTCCAGTGTGGCAAGGCAGAGGGAAACATGCCAGGTAAGAGCAGACACTAAACCTGCAGAGTCTGGACTGGAGTTGTGCAGCACAGAACAAAGCAGGCATGGTAATAACACTCTCATTGAATCGCAGTTTGATTTTACTAAGAGTTTATTGCTGTGTTTGATGCTGGTATGATGTGTTACAGTGTATCGCTGTGTTTGATGCTGGTATGGTGTGTTACAGTGTATCGCTGTGTTTGTGCTGGTATGGTGTGTTACAGTGTATCACTGTGTTTGTGCTGGTATGGTGTGTTACAGTGTATCGCTGTGTTTGTGCTGGTATGGTGTGTTACAGTATATCGCTGTGTTTGATGCTGGTATGGTGTGTTACAGTGTATCGCTGTGTTTGATGCTGGTATGGTGTGTTACAGTGTATCGCTGTGTTTGTGCTGGTATGGTGTGTTACAGTGTATCACTGTGTTTGTGCTGGTATGGTGTGTTACAGTGTATCGCTGTGTTTGTGCTGGTATGGTGTGTTACAGTGTATCGCTGTATTTGTGCTGGTATGGTGTGTTACAGTGTATCGCTGTGTTTGATGCTGGTATGGTGTGTTACAGTGTATCACTGTGTTTGTGCTGGTATGGTGTGTTACAGTGTATCGCTGTGTTTGTGCTGGTATGGTGTGTTACAGTGTATCACTGTGTTTGATGCTGGTATGGTGTGTTACAGTGTATCGCTGTGTTTGTGCTGGTATGGTGTGTTACAGTGTATCGCTGTGTTTGTGCTGGTATGGTGTGTTACAGTGTATCGCTGTGTTTGTGCTGGTATGGTGTGTTACAGTATATCGCTGTGTTTGATGCTGGTATGGTGTGTTACAGTGTATCGCTGTGTTTGATGCTGGTATGGTGTGTTACAGTGTATTGCTGTGTTTGCTCTGTGCAGGTAACAGGCGTTACATGCACCCCGACTCACCCAACTCAGGGGCGCACTGGATGAGGCAGGAGATCTCCTTCGGGAAACTCAAACTGACCAACAACAAGGGAGGCTCCAACAACACAGGGCAGGTAAGAGCAGCAGCATGCAGACACACACTGATAAACACTGACACACACAATGACACATACACACTCACACACACACTGATACACACACTGACACATACAGTCAACACTCACTCACTGAGACACACACACGGACCACTCAGCACTCGCACATGCCCAATAGCGCTACATACAGTAAAACAAACAACACATTCAATGCCACACGTTCCTGCTGTTTTTCGGTTACAGTGCCTGATCCAAAACAGAAAGAAATAAAGCAGTTTTTTTCAAGCACGCCTGTGCACTGAACTACAGATATAAAAATGTTTTTTTTAAAATCTCCAACTTAGCCTGTCTGCCCAACCTGGTTACAGTCTGGTTCCAGCAATACCTCCCTCCCCCTCCCTCTCTCTGCTCAGATGATCGTGCTGCAGTCTCTACACAAGTACCAGCCGCAGCTGCACATTGTGGAGGTGAAGGAGGACGGCACCGAGGAGCCACACATGACTTCCAAGACCCAGACCTTCACCTTCCCCGAGACCCAGTTCATCGCTGTCACTGCGTACCAGAACGCAGACGTGAGTGCATCTCTTTGAAGGATATCCGGTAGCAGAATACTGCAGCATTCTGTGCAAAGATGTGATAAGAAATAGTGGGCAGCACAGCCAAGTGGTGTGCAGGGTGAGGCATGCAGTCAGGGGAGCATAGGTTTGCATCCTGGGTGTGCCGAGTCGCCGGTCTTCATTGGGGATTTCACAGGGAGCATTGGTTCTGACGCTAGGTTAGGGAAGCAAAACCACCAGGGACTGTTTCTCCTCATCGCGCTACAGCGAACCCTGCTGGCCAGGCACCCATTGAGCTAAGAGCGGACACCTGCAGTGCTGGCCTTTGTCCTCCAGAGGCCAGTAGCTCCCTGACATCTGCTCTCGTGTTCCTGGGTGTGGAAGAGGAAGCTGGATTGGTCGTGGGATCGGCGGACGCCCGCTGAACCTTCAGTTCTCCTGAGCTGTGGGAGGAGAAAAAAATAATTGGGCAATCTAAACTGGGGACAAAATCGAGGGTATTTTTATTGGGCCATTTTTTTTAAAATAATTACCAGCCATAATTTATGTTCCGATAATTCTCTGTTTCATTTTTTAATACAATATTCATTCTCTGTTTCCCCTTGTCCTTCTTAAACAGATCACCCAGTTGAAAATCGACCACAATCCCTTTGCTAAAGGGTTCCGGGACAATTTTGATGCGTGAGTAAACTTATTCTTTTGAAGGAGACCAAAATAACAATGATTATTATTTAGGAAACTTGACATAATACAGTCATGGAACAACGTGAAATATCTATTCTTAGACCTATGGTGTGCCATGAAATAAGCCATTAAAAACATTCAGCCCAGCGCTTGAACCCAGATCCAACTGCATGCTCCTTGTTGTGTTTCCCAGGATGTACGGGCACATCGAGAATGACCGGCTCACCCCCTCCCCTACTGATGCCACCGGCTGCCAGCAGCTCCTGTCCAGCGGGTGCTACCCCCAGCCGTACCGGAAAGAGCCCTACCTGAGCCCCCTCCAACAGAGCCGTTACTACAGCCGCGATCGGGCAACCGTGGGTCTCCCCGGGCAAGCCAAGGAGCCTGGTGTTGGCAGCAGCAGTCCGCACAGCCGCTGGTACCACCCGGGGCAGCAAACACCCACCACGGCAAACCGGCTGGACTTCAGCTCCTACGAATCCGACTACACCGCTAACGCCTTCGTCTCCTACAAACCCTTCCCCATCCAGACCTCCGCACACCACCCCCTGGGTTACTACCCGGAGCATCCTTTTGGATCGTCCACGGCTTCAGGGGCGTGGGGTTCCAGCCGACCCGCTTCCCAGTACCACCACCACAAACCTGGGCTCAGCTGGTTCAGACCGGCGCTGGCTCACCCCTCCGTAGCCCTGGAGCTCCAGCAGGGCCAGCCCACTCTCCCTGCACACCAGCAGGACAAGGCGAAGGAAGCCGGAGGGGAGGACTCCTCCTGGTTGGAGCCCCCCTCGGTGAAGTCCGTAGACTCTGCCGATTCGGGGCTGTACGAGGGGGCGGAGAGCAAGAAGAGGAGGGTGTCTCCGTATGCCTCGAGCACAGAGAGCTCACCCCCAACCCGCGCAGGAGAGGCCTGCGAGAGGGACAGCAGCGGCGATGCTGGCTATTACGGGTTTTACACGAACTGAACGCAAAACCTGCCGCAGAAATGAATACCGAAACGTACATTTCAAAATAACACCCAACGATTGGGATGGTCCTTAAATATGGGTCTCCTGAACTCTCTCTCTCTCTCTCACACACACACAATCTCACAAACGCTGTTCCTGTTGCCCGTTTTTTTTTTTTTTGCGTGCTCAGTCAGGTCACGTTGCTGTTGTCATTCGTTTATTCCATTGTCGGTCATACACATCAGAGTGAAACGGTACCGTGTTCATCTAGCAGTCGCACTTAAAAATGAGAAACGCCATTAGAGTCCGTCCTCCTAGACTTGCCTTTCCCACTGAACGTTAGCGACCCCTGCTGGTGAAATGCCCACACACATCCAAATCAACTTGGTTATTTCTCTAGTGCTCACAAACTGCCCTGCACTGAGAGCAGTGTCTAGCCCCAGTGCTTACAGCGTCTCCTTCAGTAGGGCTATGTGGAAACTAAAACGCACATTCTGCGATTGTTATGGTTCCCAGGGAGGGAGTTGACCCTTGTCTCACCTCAACCTGAGGAATTCTGGGATTTGTAGTCCACCAGGTGAATTGGCTAATGAGGTAGAGTCCGATTGTGTTTGTTAAAAAGCAGAAACGAACATTTTAACCTAATGTGTCAACAGAAAGAAAAACAAAAACAACAAAAAAATATGTAAATACTGGTACTGCAAATGAAATGTTAAACTGTGTATGTTTTTTTTTTGTTTTTTTTATTACAGTGAGAACCAGAGGATAATTGATGTGACATCATGTTTATTGAATTTATATTTTTAAAACAAGGTCTTTTATTTTAGATTTATAACCAGCCCAGATATGAATGGGGTAGACTTGTGTCCTGACCCAAAACACAACAAGCAATTGAAAATTATTACAAACGTTTGGAATCACTCAGGAATCTGATGGACTGTTTTATGCTGTTGCTGTTTATAAGTAGGCCTACTGGGATGAGCAAGAAGGTTTTTTTTAATGCTTGTCCTGCCTGAAACATCTGAGCAAGTTGGGTTAAACAAGATGTACCTTTAATCCTTTCATGCATGTGGACGGATTAAAAAAAACCCTCTCTTTTAGTCTTTGTATGTATGGGGACATATGGAAGACGCAAATGCATGATGACCTCATATGAGCCGGATGCCATTTCCCCCCTCTCATATAAAGCAATGCAAAATGAAAAATAGATTTATTATGTGTTCAAAGCTACTTTTTTCCTAGCTATTTTTTTTTTATTTCATGCATAACAGGGTTAAATAGAGAGCACCCTGTAAAAAAAAACAAAAAAAAAACTGTCAGTATTTTTATTCTTCATGGGAGGGGAGTGGTGGGGGTCTACTGTAAGCCCCTAAATGTTCAGCCCAGCAATTTTACAATGTTGTAAATGCCATAAATCTCATGCATCTGCTCATTTTGCCATGACTTTCTGAAGTTATTGCTTAATCGGCAATTTTACAGCACTCACAATCGAATCATTCCCAGTGCTCAATAAGTCAATCGGATCATGTGACCTACAGCTCTGCACAGGAAGTGATGCAATACCAACATGAACCAGTATGCAGGAAATGGTTCAAATAAAACAATACTAGCAAGCCAAGGGGAACAATGATACAGTCGCACATGCTGATGAGAAGCACAAAAAAATGATTTTCAAGCCTTGGTTATGCCAGTCCTTTAACAAAGGGGAGAAATTATTCAGCCTTTCTTTCATTTTAAATTCAACTTTCAAGTAAACAGTTTATTCAGGGAGGGGTGGGTTTTTTATTGGCTGGTTATAGCATTTTTGTAAATTTGTATTTGAAAGCAATGTTGCACCCCCTTTCCAACTTATTTGCAATACCTTCCACTTAAAAAGATACTTTTATATCAAGTACATTTTTCTGATATTTAATTTCTCACCTATTATGTGTATTTTGTATTATCTGTTGATGTTTTCTGTGCATATCCGTATTTACCAGGTTTAATTATCCCAGCAACAGTTGCTATTAAAAAAATGCAGGGGAAGACTATTAGTGATGCTCAGTGCACGGACGCCCATAGGTGCAACACTGACATTCTTCCCCAAGGTCTACTTTTTCAGAAGGAACTGTCGCTGGAATATTTAAGCACGGCCGACATACAAACAGTATATGAGAAAAAAAGAGAAACAAAATAATAATGTTATAAAAAAATCATAATTTTGAATATATGATTTACGGTACACAGAAAAAAAGATTGATTTATTTGAAGCTGGCTTTAAATGGAGAAAATGTGCAGTGTCTTTTTTTTCTCTCTCTCTACAATGCCCCACCAAACTTAATATAACAAACTCCGAGACAACATTGACTTTATCCTAAAATAAAGATGTTTTTAATCAATTAAACCCTTTGTGTGTCATATCAATAACTCTTATTTTGCAGTGGGGCCACAGAAACCATCAAAAGCCAAGTACCAATGCAGCACAGGCACCAAATCTTACCTACTGATGGCAGAAATAGTTTAAAAGACAAAATAGTGACTTGCAATGCGCTCTGGTTTTAAATGTGTTTTCAAAGGCACGATTTAAAAATAAAACACACACACCAGTTTGGTAGATTTTAAATGATGTGTTCCCTTTTTTAATGGAGAGTTTTATATACAGTACAAAAAAAAAATTGCAACAATTGCGGTCGACTGTGCAGGAATCTAAAATTGCGTCCGTTTACAGACAGATTGTTTGGGCTCAGATTTTTATATAGTGACACAGTGACACCTTGTGGCCTCATATTGCAATTACAATCATTGCCGTTCTACTGCAAGATTCCTGTAAGTGTTTATTCATAGGTAACATTCGTACTCTCTAAACCTTGATACGGAATAGGAATAAACCAAAATCATTTTTGTTTTTTGCACGACCTTCACTTCTATTAAATATCCATATATATATATATATATATAGATAGATAGATAGATAGATAGATAGATAGATAGATAGATAGATAGATAGATAGATAGATAGATAGATAGATAGATAGATAATCAATCTCTCTCTCTCTATATATATCTATAGATCTATATCTATCGATAGATAGATAGACACAGAGTAGTGTGAAAACTTATTAGAACACCCCATTGCTTCTGTAGTTTTGATTTGTTGTGCATATGAAGTCAAACCGCTGGAACTGAAAATGTTGGAAGACTGTCAAAATAGGCAAATTAGTGATTGTCTGATTTAATTGATGTCTTTATTACACATGCAATTCATTTAAAATAGCACCAGAAATGGAACACAGAGCCACACGTGGTAAAACGCAGGAGAAGTTACTTATGATGTTTAATTAAAGCACAAAGTGGTCTAACAGGTTCACACGTGTGCCTGTTGTTTCTATAGCACTGATTATTATTATTATTTTATTTCTTAGTAGACGCCCTTATCCAGGGCGACTTACAATTGTTACAAGATATCACATTATTTTTACATACAATTCCCCATTTATACAGATGGGTTTTTACTGGAGCAATCTAGGTAAAGTACCTTGTTCAAGAGTACAGCAGCAGTGTCCTCCACCTGGGATTGAACCCACGACCCTCCGGTCAAGAGTCCAGAGCCCTAACCACTACTCCACACTGCTGCCCATTACTGCCTGCAAGTTGAAATTCTCACATCCCGAGGTTTTCATGCAGGAAGGTATATAAAAGGATATAAATGACAAATCTTGAGGTGTTCCAATAAGTTTGCACACTGCTGTATATATATATATATATAATAAAAAGACATGCTTTGGAACAGACAGTTAAATATGAAAATACATTATTTAATTACAACAATTGCATCCAGTAACATGTTAATGTATTTATGGATATGGCTTTTTCTTGACCTGGGAGTGTAAAGGTGGGACACAGTAATAAGTAGTGTGGGTGTGTGTGTGATCTGGACGCACCAGGCTCTTTCAATAAGGGCTCAGTGCATTAGAAAAAAGGGTGACTGACCCTGAACCCAAACCAAACAGATCCTTAAAACAGATTCACCAGACGGATGCCGCTGTAACCATGACAGCCCGATTCAAGCCAGAGTCTGGGACTGAGTCTGTAATTTTAAATACTAAACCGTGACAAATTGAGAATGACATTGTTATGTCAGATTAATAAAATTAAAGCTGAACATCAATTATATTGCTGCTTTTTTTTTTTTTTTGTACATTTTTTTTTTTTAATGCCGTCATACGGACAGCGGCGCTATAATTTCAATTGAATCGGAGCCTGTAAAACGCCAAAAAAGTATAAGATTTAGTGAAGTAGTGACAAGTGCCTGGTAGACAAGGGTCTGCTTAATAGATTCATTTTTCGTTTTCTCTAATACTTCCTAACAAATAGACGTCACAGATATTTTTTGTCAAAACTTTGTGCTTAATTATCGTTACGTTGTCTGTATCCTTAAAACACACACACACACACACACACACAAATCTAAATGAATCCAGAAAAATTCAGGTGTGCAAGATCTGTTTGGTTTGAACATTTAAGTCATACAGTAAACACAATACTGAGTATTGCCAATTTGGTAGACCCCCCCCTCACCCATCCCTTAAGAACCTATTACAGCAATCCCTATTCAGCTGTACAGGATACATATTAAAACTTTAAAATATCACTTTGTAATAGCTCTTTTTTTAATATATTTTTAGTACATTGTTATTATTTCATAATATTTGCTATAATACACAGTTATTCTTCACCAGTTCCAGACTGGTTTCCGTAGGTATCCCCTACTGGTCCATCCCCCGAGCGGGAGTAGAAATGATCCGAGGTTGTGTGCTTGTGGCTCGATCGTGTGGATCACTGTCACCACAGAACAGCGTTGTCCATTTTTGAAAATCCCGGGTCCTTCCTAACTTTCCAGTAGGTCCCGTTGCTAAACCATAACTCCTTACCACTGGCGTCCACCGTTCTCCTGTTAATAATATTAAGAGCAATAATAAGAAAAAAGTGTTACACATTTTTTAGCCTGTGTCTGGCTTAAAACAATGAAGATCTATTGAAGGATGTATTGCCAGCGATCAATTATTAGTAACAAACCACATAAATGACCCCTGAAGGTCTTAAGCTGTCAATTATTTAGCTGCAAAGTAAGAGATTCTTAATAAGAACTCTAGTGAAACATCAACCTGCCTTTTACTGGACATGGCACTAGAGTGGGGTAAAGTGTAAGAAAGCACAGAGGCTGTGTGGGCCAGTGGTTAAAGAAAAGGGCTTGTAACCAGGAGGTCCCCGGTTCAAATCCCACCTCAGCCACTGACTCATTGTGTGACCCTGAGCAAGTCACTTCACCTCCTTGTGCTCCGTCTTTCGGTTGAGACGTAGTTGTAAGTGACTCTGCAGTTGATGCATAGTTCACACACCCTAGTCTCTGTAAGTCGCCTTGGATAAAGGCGTCTGCTAAATGAACTAATAATAATAATGGTGAAGCATTGTAAAGCACAGAGAGGTATGGGTTAAAAAACATGGCAAACTAGTGTCTGGTAAATGCCTACTGTAAGCATGGGCAACGCACAGCCGTGCAAAAATACTCTGGTAAACTTTTATGAGGGATCAGTGCTGTCCCCGGTCCCCGGTTCAGAGGCGTCAGTCTGCGTGTCAGAGGGACTCACGTGAAGAAACGCGGCTGGTATGGCAGTCCGTTCTCCTCCAGGAGTTTGCGACGGTCTCGCTGGAGCTGCTCCACCCGCTGCTTCTCTGTCTCCGCCGCCTCCACATTTCCCTCCTCCAGGTACCTGCCACACACAAACCCATCAGCAGGGCGGCGCCACACCAGTGCCGTCAAAAAAGACACCGAGACCATCGAAGTTTCTTCTTGGCGCTGACAGCGTTAGTATTACGATGCTCAAGTGGGAGTGCGGTTATTAATGCACAGTTTTATTACATGTGTGGTTTGCATGTATATTGGTGTGTGTTGCATGCATGGTTTGTGTTGGGTGTTTGCTGTGCATGTTGCGTGTGCGTGTGTGGTTTGCGACGCGTGTGTCGTGTGGTGCCGGTACCTCTGGTCGGGTCGGAGCCGGGTGTCGGTGGGCGGCAGCAGCAGCTTCAGCTCTGGGTTCAGCTCGTTCAGCTCCATCGCATACCGTGTGAAGCCGTAATAGCGGTCGAAGTTGGCAGGCATGGGGTCTGTAAACCAGCAAAGACTCCTGGTTAATAAACACGATTGTAATGAAGCTAGCACTACGTTTCCAGCTCCACTGCAAAAGAGGCACATTCGCAGACGGCATTTTAGCGTTCTAATGCCATTTCATCGTCGATAAACTCCTGATAAAAGTGAACCCCACTTTGCTGTCTCAATCTTTGCTCAGTTTCTCTGAAGGGATGTGAAAATGGGTTTACTGTATCTTCACAAATCTAAGTGCATCTGCCTATGTACATACAGAAACAGTCTTGGTTCACACTTGCATACAAAGAAACTATTTTTTTTACAATACACTGTGGATGATGAAATACCGGAAATAATTATTCTGCTTCAATAATCTCCAACAATTATTCAGTGGTTTAATAAACTCCATCATGGTCACCTCTCCAACAGTTGTGTGCAGCCTCTAGGTTTGTAGCAGAGGTTCAGTAAAGTGGTAATTGAGTCCCAGGTTCAATTTCTCAAGGGATGCCCGCCCCCTGCCCCTGTGAAATCGCCCTCTTACTTGGTTTCCAGATGCAGTGCGTCTCGGGGGGGGTCCCGCAGTAGATGCCCTCGTGCCAGCGTCCCCCGAGTCGATGGATCACCGTGCCGGCCTCATCCAGCACAGCCCCCTTCACCTCATTCATATTAGAGCCCCAGTACTTGGACTGCGGAGGAGAGGAGGCGAGATTCATCGATCTGTTCATTCGCTTAGATTAACGTTTCAGGTAACAGTACGACGAGATGAAATAACCAAGACTTCTGTCATCTAGGTTTGTTCTTCTGGTTACATACCAAACCCCTTTCCCACTGATCTATCAATTTGGGACTTTAAGAAACTATTGTATTTCAAAGTGTTTCCTCAAGTCTTTAACTCCTATTGTTTTTGGAATGAGGTTATAACGCCTGTTAAATTTGACAAAAAAATAGACCCAAACAACTAAGTAACATGGCACAACTTCGCATTTGGAAGGTGTCCGTTTCTCATTTCGTACAATTTACATGCATTTTCCTCTCCTTTCAAGAAAGTTAATTCAGTACGCAAAACTTGCCTTGATCCGACATCTTAACACTGATGAAAGCATTAGTCTGAATATTGTTCTTCAAGAAACAGCGCGGTGATCAGCCACAGGTTGCCAGATCGGTGTGTCTTCGTTCCCAGTTCTCACCCCTCTCTCTGTCTAGCCCCTCTCACCTTGCAGAAGGTGATCTTGCACTGGCAGATGCTGCTGCTGTTGTTTCGATCACCACTTCCCGTAGTGCTTTCGATCCAGCGCTGGCCGCTCAGGATGTTGTGAATGCAGGAGGTCACCTTGTTCCACTCGTAGTGGTCCCCGAACCTGCAAGCGCACGCGCGCCAGACCCGGGTTCCGTTACAATTCCAATTCCAAATATACAAAAAACTACCTGAATGCGTTTCCTCTGTTTAGTCTAAATAACCCATTCGATAATCAACAGGTAGAAATACAGAAAAACAAACCAGATCAACTTTTCATTTCTTTTCAGGCAAATGGGGTCACCAAAAAAGCGATTGGAAATTCAAGAATAACGATCATGTGACAAAAGTAAACACGTGATTCAACTGGGAATCGATCAACGATATGTTCCTATCGCAACCATACCACACACGCTGCACTTCTCTAAATATTTAAAAGGGCTTGAACTCACTTTGTAAGAGTAACGTTCACCATCCCTACTGGAACGATCTCCAGCGACTTCCCCCAGAATTTGTTTTTCCACCTGACGTCTGCAAACGTATAAAGAAACAAGCTAAAGCAAATACAGAGATCACGAAGACAGTGGCTAAAGTACTGTACCGGTATTTGAATACACACGAATTCAGAGCACAATGCGGCTTACCTTGCCAGAAGATGAAGTTGTCAGACTCAGCCTGACACACAGAGATTGGAGGGTGATGGCTGACCTACTGACAGACAGAACGTTACTACGGCGACATAGAAACAACAGAAGAGCTTGGCGGCTTTTTAATCACTGGTACGTTTTTCGCAATTAAAAAAAATAAAGCCTGGAAATGTTTACCGCCAACAGGAAGTGGTTCAGTGGCTGACAGGATGCGGTTACCTGCTCGCTGATGAAGCGGAGGCCCTTATCCTCTCGCTCGCACTCGTACGTCTCCCCCAGAACCGGGTTGAAGGGTTTACTGCGGACCGGTGATATGCAGAGGCGTAGGCGAGATAGCGAAGCAGCTAACGAACACCTTCAGAAAAAAAGAAAATGATTAATAAGCCAAGAGGCTGAAAGAAAAAAAAAAAAAATCAGGGTTTTCAAAAGGGAATCGGTCCAATTAAACAATTTAGAATAGTCTTGGAACAAAAGGCCTGAAGCCGCATTTATTACCTGCGACGCCTTTTTTTTGTGTGAAACAAAAGCAAAAGCGCTTTATTTTACAAGCGACAAATCACTACAGTTCTTAAACCACCCAAAGATATTTATTTGAAGGGTTTGATATGGGGTAGGAAGGTGAGTAGGGCAAGTTGACCAGAGAGGGAGAACAGGGGGCGGGGTGTTAGAACAGGTGAAAATTGGGGCGAGCATGGGGGTTAAACAAGGGGATTGAGAACAAGGGTGCGGTAATAATGCAGGGGGGGGGGGGGTGATCGTACCATCCTCTCAAAGGGGTCCTGTCTCTGGTTGGCAGCGTCCAGCAGCTCAGAGTACTCCAGCTCCTCACACAGTCTCTGCAGGGTGCCCAGGGGCTCGTTCAGCTGCACCGGCATGGAGACACGGGACAGGTCCTTCCCAATGTTGTTGCGCATGATGTTCCACAGGCTGATGTTGCTGGTGTTGGGGCCGGGGGCTGGGAGGCAGGTCCGCCGGCCAGCGTACTGGGCAGCCCTGCTGGGGATACTGGGAGCGCTGGGAACAGTCACTGCAGGGGAGAGAAGGAGAGGTCAGACCTGTTCTGGTGCTGGTAATGCAGCTACAGATTTTAGTTGGGTGAACTGCACTAGCAGTGTGGAATGGAACACAGTTGCTTTTACCATGCGATAGACCAAGCACACAGACATGGAGAGAACCATTAAACGGAATACATGTGATGGAAAAATATTACTTACAGAATCGGAGACCAACAATCTCTCCCAGGCCCCTCCCTCCCTCTCAAGACCCTCCCTCATCTCCCAGGCCCTCCTCCCTCTCCCAGGCCCCTCCCTCTCCCAGGCCCCTCCTCCCTCTCCCAAGCCCCTCCCTCTCCCGGGCCCCTCCTCCCTCTCCCAAGCCCCTCCCTCTCCCGGGCCCTCCCTCCCTCCCTCCCTCTCCCAAGCCCCTCCCTCTCCCAGGCCCCTCCTTCCTCTCCCAGGCTCCTCCCTCCTCTCCCAGGCCCCTCCCTCCTCTCCCAGGCCCCTCTCTCTCCCAGGCCCCTCCCTCCCTCCCTCTCCCAGGCCCCTCCCTCCCTCTCCCAAGCCCCTCCCTCCCTCTCCCAAGCCCCTCCCTCCCTCTCACCTTTCCCGAGGGTCGCGGCTCCCTCCCTGCAGTCCAGTTGTTCCTCGGAGTTGCTGTAGGTCATGTTGCTCACGCAGGACTCTGCGTCGGAGGCGTCGTTCTCCGAGGAGCTGCCGCAGGCGACGACCTCGTAGGCGTCGAAGAACTCGGTGTGGGAGTCTGACAGAGACGCCGAGCTGTCATTGGAGCCCTGCTGCTTTAGAGACCGCTCACCGACGCCAGGGGAGACCTGCTGCAGAAAGGGGCAGCACTTCAATCAAACTCATGGCTCGCAGCTGCATTTAAGTTAATGTTACAAAACTGTGATAAATACGTACGAACTTTAGAAACTAAGAAACTCAGAACAGTCCGAGATCTAAGATCATAAGCACTACTGGAGGTAATTAACAATTTATTAAGATCAATTTGGGATTTGGGCAAGGATATAAACAATTATGTACCAATGTTTCAATCTTTGCCGCCTTCAGCATGCTGATTAAAAGAAACTAGAAGGATCTGTTGGTTTCATAGATCCCAGGGATGTAAATCCCTATTGCATAGCAGATTGGTCCATTCCTGGTTTAATAAGACACTCCTGAGCTTGTTACCCATACACACAGTGGCTAATCAAGCTTGTAGTAAAACCTGGAACGAGTGAAAACTGCTACGCAACAGGAGTCTTATTTCCAACCCCGGAACTTGTTGAAAACGTCGGTCTACTTTGATTTTGTTTCTTGTAATTTTAACAACAAGAATTCAGACTGTGTTCTGAAGCCATGGGCGATTAAGTTAATGTTATTTATTTTACCCATTTCAACTATCATTTAAATGTTTCGTTGTAACGATAAAGGCTGTGTACCTCCTCTTGGCTCACAGACACAAAGGACGCGATGGTGGAGTCTGATGAGGTGGACAGGGAGTGAATTCGGGTCAGGTGGGTTTGTAGCTCCATGTTCTGAGCGGAGACCTGCACAGGAGACACAGAAGATAAGAGATGGGCTATTAAAAGTGGGTTAAAAGCGAAGGGGTGTCTTATTCCAATACAGCTGTGCCCTGGAGCAGTATTTTTAAAAGGGGTGTTGAATTGAAAAGGGGGGATTGCTGGGGGTCCCTACCTCCGACAGGGCGTTGCGCAGGTTTGCTATCTGTGTGACGGGGGTCTCTCTCTGCTCGTGGTGCAGCCAGCTCTGACGCAGGCGTTCTCGCTCCAGAGACAGGGAGTCGAAGGCACTTTTCAAGGAGGAGTGGACTGCCATGGGGGGGAGGGACAAACAAAGCATCACTTTAATACAGCCGGCCCAAATCATAGCAAAACCTGGAAGGGATCAAACCGCTATGCATCCCTGTGGTGGCTTTTTTAGAACCATATCCACGGAATCACGGCTAAAAATTGTTAAATGCACAGAATTAGGCAGTAAATATGCACAGAAAAAGTTCCACTTTAAATTTTTTATTTTTTTTTTACCACTTTTTAAAAACTTTTAAATTGCATTCCCTGCCTCAAGATGGCTTCCCATGTACACGCATGGACCTCTCAGAACTACATTTCCCATCATCCTCCTGCTCAAAATGGCTTCCCATGTACCTGCATGGACCACTGAGAACTACATTTCCCATCATCCTCCTACTCACTGGTAAATCCATCACAGTTACATACTGTATGTGAGCAGGAGGATGATGGGAAATGTAGTTGTGAGAGGTCCATGCGGGTACACGAAGCCATCTTGAGGCAGGGAATGCAATTTAAAAGTTAAAAAAAGTGGTCAAAATGTAAAAAAAAATTAAAAAAATAAATAAATAATAATAATAATAATAATAATACACACACCTTACGTAAACAGTTGTAGCAACACATGGGATCATGTAACACAATAAAATAAAAAGGTCCTTATATACCCTTTAAGATCATTATTAACAAAGACTTATGCTGCAGAAGTTCTCTCGCTCCGAGTTAAGTCAATATTTTAAGGTATTTTACAGTTGAACCCTTTCATGCATAGCTACCTTATATGGGGACATATACAACACTGCTCTAGTCTTTCTATACATGGGGACATATGGAAGACGCAAATGCATGATGACCTCATAGGAGTCGGATGCTATTCCCCCCCCCCGCTATAAAGCAAATGACAATTCATGCTCACCTTTCTGCGCCAGGCTGCAGAAGTCCTGCTGGAGCTGGCTGGACTCTGGCTGGAGGGAGAAGGCACTGGGGAGGGGAGGGGAGTCCAGGCAGTCAGACAGGCTGGGGACCGAGGCGTGGAGCCGGGACGAGACAGCCTGGTTAAATACAAGATCAGTTACACTTCCACTTCTTCCTAGGTCATTTCACATCAGCAGTGTCTTAAAGGTTAAAGCGAATGTTACTGGACTGAAGGCACGTCAATCAATAGGGGAAGCAGCTGGTTGGTTAATGACAGGAACGGTACTGTTGGTGTTTCATCCATTCCAGGTTTTAATACAAGCTTGATTAGCCACAGTGTGGATCGGTAACAAGCTCAGGAGTGTCTGATTAAACTCAAACCAGGAACGGCTCAAACTGCATTGCAAAGGGAGTCTTATTCCCGTCCCTGAAGTGCAACGCTAACTGAAAGCAAGGCTTGCAAACTGAGATTTCTTGAGAGGTATGCAGCGAATGGGAGTGCACTGCAAGTAATTGTGAGATACAAGAACTTTAAAAACACAGGTGAGATGTTTAAACACAAACAGGGAGCACGCTGTACCATTAAGGCTCTATTTATAACTGGTCTGACTGTCTCTTCACACAGCCCTGGCCCTAGCCCGCCCCCTGGTGGTGGGTGCAAGCGAGTGCAGCTCACCGTGCCTGCAGCTTCCTCCTTCGCAGAGTTTTTGGTGCACCAGATCTTGGACGATCGCTTCTCCTTCTTGGGTCTCTCCGACACCAAATTCTGGGATGGAGAGATGGAAATTCTAAGTCATTGTAAGTCACATCAGCAGCAACTGCGCTTATAATGTCGCTTGGAGCGCAGATCTCGCATTCAGAACGTCAATGACAAACCATTCAAAACGCTTACACCGCAGCTGGCTCTATATAAACAGATCAACTACGTTAATATCAGCTGTTGGTTTGTTTTTATTTAGATGTAATCACTTCATACGTTCATAAGCAGATTTGAGTGTATTTTCTCTTGCACTCTTTGTATGACACAGCAAAGACCGCATGAGAACTGGTTACCTGGCTGTCACCGATGAGGGGGACGGAGGCGACTCGATGGAGCAGCTCCAGACTCTGCAGCAGCTTCCACAGCTCGGTCAGGTTCGTTTGACACTCGGAGAGCTCTGGAACAGCAGAACAGGAGAAGAGAATTTAGAGTTTAGAATTTAGAATTTCTAGTAGCCAATCGAGCTCAGCTTTGTCAAGCCCTAAAGTCTCCCGGTGATTCAGCATCAACAGCATGGCTGGGTGACCCATTCCATACCCTCACCACTCTCTGTGTGAAGAACTGTCTCTATCCCTGGGTGATCCATTCCATACCCTCACCACTCTCTGTGTGAAGAACTGTCTCTATCCCTGGGTGATCCATTCCATACCCTCACCACTCTCTGTGTGAAGAACTGTCTCTATCCCTGGGTGATCCATTCCATACCCTCACCACTCTCTGTGTGAAGAACTGTCTCTATCCCTGGGTGATCCATTCCATGCCCTCACCACTCTCTGTGTGAACTGTCTCTATCCCTGGGTAACCCAGTCCATACCCTCACCACTCTCTGTGTGAACTGTCTCTATCCCTGGGTAACCCATTCCATACCCTCACCACTCTCTGTGTGAACTGTCTCTATCCCTGGGTGATCCATTCCATGCCCTCACCACTCTCTGTGTGAAGAACTGTCTCTATCCCTGGGTGATCCATTCCATGCCCTCACCACTCTCTGTGTGAACTGTCTCTATCCCTGGGTGATCCATTCCATGCCCTCACCACTCTCTGTGTGAAGAACTGTCTCTATCCCTGGGTAACCCATTCCATACCCTCACCACTCTCTGTGTGAACTGTCTCTATCCCTGGGTAACCCATTCCATACCCTCACCACTCTCTGTGTGAACTGTCTCTATCCCTGGGTAACCCATTCCATACCCTCACCACTCTCTGTGTGAACTGTCTCTATCCCTGGGTAACCCAGTCCATACCCTCACCACTCTCTGTGTGAACTGTCTCTATCCCTGGGTGATCCATTCCATGCCCTCACCACTCTCTGTGTGAAGAACTGTCTCTATCCCTGGGTAACCCATTCCATACCCTCACCACTCTCTGTGTGAAGAACTGTCTCTATCCCTGAGTGACCCATTCCATACCCTCACCACTCTCTGTGTGAACTGTCTCTATCCCTGGGTGATCCATTCCATACCCTCACCACTCTCTGTGTGAACTGTCTCTATCCCTGGGTGATCCATTCCATGCCCTCACCACTCTCTGTGTGAAGAACTGTCTCTATCCCTGGGTAACCCATTCCATACCCTCACCACTCTCTGTGTGAACTGTCTCTATCCCTGGGTGATCCATTCCATGCCCTCACCACTCTCTGTGTGAACTGTCTCTATCCCTGAGTGACCCATTCCATGCCCTCACCACTCTCTGTGTGAAGAACTGTCTCTATCCCTGGGTAACCCATTCCATACCCTCACCACTCTCTGTGTGAACTGTCTCTATCCCTGAGTGACCCATTCCATGCCCTCATCACTCTCTGTGTGAAGAACTGTCTCTATCCCTTCCGTTTCTAAGTCTCTCCACTTCCAACTGTGTCGCCTGCTCCCCCGTCCTGTTGAAAGCTTAAAAGTATTGGCTTCAGAGTCAATCTGTCAAGTACACACAACTGGTTTCTACAGCTGGTTCAGACCAGAAACAACATCGCTGCAAGGATGGAAATAAGACCTATTACACAGAGCTGGTTTTTGAAATCAACGTGTTAATGAATGGCTTCAGTGCCGAGAAATACTTGTGAAAAGTTCTGTGAAATGACATCAGGTACTTCTCTGAATGAGTTTCTTCCAGCTCTGCTTACCCCTGGAGCAGGTGTGCATGTCGTCAGTGTGCTGCAACCAGGCAGCCACCTTACTGTCCACCTCTACAGCCAGGGAGGGGACGCTGTGCAGCGGGCCAGACTCGGGGCTTAGGTGCAAGGGATTGGGGGGCTGGATCTGAGAGATCTGAGAGAGAGAGACAGAGCGAGAGAGAGAGAGAACGAGAGAGAGAGAGACAACGAGAGAGAGAGAGAGAGAGAGAGAGAGAGAGAGAGAGAGAGAGAGAGAGAGAGAGAGAGAGAGAGAGAGAGAGAGAGAGAGAGAGAGAGAGAGAGAGAGAGAGAGAGAGAGAGAGAGAGAGAGAGA
The DNA here is from genome assembly GCA_030684275.1 of Acipenser oxyrinchus oxyrinchus. Lineage (NCBI taxonomy): Eukaryota > Metazoa > Chordata > Actinopteri > Acipenseriformes > Acipenseridae > Acipenser > Acipenser oxyrinchus. The sequence continues at coordinate 1,247,645 of CM060266.1, forward strand.
GAGAGAGAGAGAGAGAGAGAGAGAGACGAGAGAGAGAGAGAGAGAATCCACGTTCAAATCAACTACCTTCCTGGGGGGGGTTCAATGAAGGTTATTTAATTATTATTATTATTTTTATTTTTTTTTGACGAATTGATCAAGCACTCACCAAATGTCAACTATCAAGCTTGCATCTTTATTATTTAAAAAATCATTTTTATAGAAACTGTAGAACAAGAGAATTCATGCTCATGTAGACGCGTTGCGGCCACTGGCCTTCGTCAGTGCAGTACAAACTGAGGTTTATAAATTGCCCAGATGGAGAATTAAATGTAGAATTAAAAGGCAGTATTTAGATCACTGTTTGTTAAAATATGATGGTCAAAAACCATGGAGTATATAAACACCAGACCATTAGGTTAATAATTTAGCCATACAGAAATGATATATATATAATTTCTTAGCAGACGCCCTTATCCAGGGCGACTTACAATTGTTACAAGATATCACATTATTTTTACATACAATTACCCATTTATACAGTTGGGCTTTTACTGGAGCAATCTAGGTAAAGTACCTTGCTCAAGGGTACAGCAGCAGTGCCCCCCACCTGGGATTGAACCCATGACCCTCCAGTCAAGTGTCCAGAGCCCGAAGCACTACTCCACACCGCTGCCCATATTCTAACTGCTAGGGGTGGATACATATATATTTAACTTATATGAAGAGGAATAAGGGAGTGGCCAAAGAATTTAATCAATGAGACATGGCGTTACATTACTATGGGCAGTTGTATTATATGTAAATGAATTATAGCCATGATTGCTGTATAACATAAACTAATGAATTTACTTTCTGTATAAACATGTATTTTCAAAAACAATATTTTTATTCACAAAAAACATCTACAAATAAACAGGCAGTGCTCACCAGACCCAGCAGAGCTCCGTTGCTGGGCAGGGGTTCGAGGGCAGACAGCGATGTGAGCATCCCGTTCTGCAGCCGGGCCAAGTCGCTCTTGCGAAAAATCCGATGAGCGCGGAGGCGAGAGACCCAGGCAGAGAACACTTCCTGAGACTTCCCCTGCGGGATACCCCCAAAAACAACACACCGTTACACTTCACCACGTCCCAAACTTCAAAACACTCAATCACAACTTCTAAGAACAGCAAGTAAACTGTTTCCGCTGGTGCCTTCAGTGTGCTGCGAGCCTACGAATGCATTACGTCAGGTTTTTTTTTCACCTTAAATTTCAATTGGCCTTTTTGAAGTTACCGATGGAATCGCAAGAACAAACAGATACTCACATCATCTCCCCCCTACAGCATTCTTATCCTTTACCAAGCAGGGACGGAAATAAGACTCCTATTACATTGCAGTTTGGTCCATTCCTGGTTTTGCTGAGTTTAATAAGACACACTAAATACCTTGAGCTTGTTACCTGTACACTGTGGCTAATCAAGCTCGTAGTAAAACCTGGAATGGGTGAAACTGCTACGCAATAGGAGTCTTATTTCCATCCTTGCCAAGTTTATGAAAATCTAATAGTGTCTCTTTAGTGCAATTAAAATATGCAAAATGCAAGAGAGGGTCCAGTCTAGCGATTGAAAGGCAGCATTTAAATCTAGGTTGGCAAGACCCCAACATTTTTTTTTTTGGTGTAACACAGAGCCACCAGAATTTCCCAGGTACCTTTAGGTGATACAAGTTGTCTTCAGCATCCAGATCAATGCGTTTGGATTTCCTGTTGACGGACATGACAGACAGACTGACGTTGATTGAGCCGCGGAGTTTCCCTTTACTGATCTGCAAGTAGAAGGAAGAGGAGACTCACACCAGAGCCGTCAGCCTTCCAGTCACAACTGCTGGGAATAATGCAGACGTCTGTCCCATCAGTGGTCTGAGTGCAGGGCTGCAGTGTGGAAGGTAGTGGTGTTAAAGAAAGCACTGGGCTGCAGTGGGGAAGGCTGTGGGTTTCTGTAGCTCAGTGGTTAGAGAAAACACTGGGCTGCAGTGGGAAAAGCAGTGGGTTTCAGTCACTCAGTGGTTAGAGAAAGCGCTGGGCTGCAGTGGAGAAGGCAGTGGGTTTCTGTAGCTCAGTGGTTAGAGAAAGCGCTGGGCTGCAGTGGGGAAGGTAGTGGGTTTCAGTAGCTCAGTGGTTAGAGAAAGCGCTGGGCTGCAGTGGGGAAGGTAGTGGGTTTCTGTAGCTCAGTGGTTAGAGAAAGCGCTGGGCTGCAGTGTGGAAGGCAGTGGGTTTCAGTAGCTCAGTGTTTAGAGAAAGCGCTGGGCTGCAGTGTGGAAGGCAGTGGGTTTCAGTAGCTCAGTGTTTAGAGAAAGCGCTGGGCTGCAGTGTGGAAGGCAGTGGGTTTCAGTAGCTCAGTGGTTAGAGAAAGCGCTGGGCTGCAGCGGAGAAGGTAGTGGGTTTCAGTAGCTCAGTGGTTAGAGAAAGCGCTGGGCTGCAGTGGGGAAGGCAGTGGGTTTCAGTAGCTCAGTGGTTAGAGAAAGCGCTGGGCTGCAGTGCGGCAGGCAGTGGGGGCTAGACTATGTAAAGTCCCTGCTAGTGGAGTTATCCTCTCATCCCTGGCTCTAAACCACACACTGAATGAGGGTGTCAGTGTTCACAATCTCCACAAAACTACCATTTCCAATGCAGGCCAGGGAAGAAGCTAGGGTATCTGCTTACACTGGCTGGTGAGAACGAATCGCTGCTCGTGATTCAGAGCTAGCGGTTCTTACTTACATCTTGCTGAGTCTTGGCGTATTTGAGAATCCCGCTGTCCAGCACAAAATACCTCTGAAAGACACCGGGCAGAGAGTTAGGGGCCATTCAAGATTTAATTCACATACCATTCATACCCGATTAGCAATTTGCTATTGGAATTATTATTATTATTATTATTATTATTAAACTACAAATAGATAAATAAATGGCTATTTTTAAATGTATTTGTTTATTTTACACATTATATATATATATATATATATATATATATATATATATATATATATATATATATATATATATATATGTACCTTGTGCCACCCCTTAAGGGGCCACTTCCTCTTTTTCAGCAGGTACCCTTCCTGCTTATCAGGCTGTGCCAAGTCCCGCCCTCCCCCTTCGCCTCCACCAATCTCGTTCTGCGGATCCTCCATCACCTCCCAGTTCCTCGAGCTCTGCGGAGAGGAAAGCAGTAAATTAACTCCACTCTGACGTCAGCGATCGCTCATTGGATTCGAATCCTTGTTTTGCAATGCTGGACACCCCCCCTTGTTGAGAAACACAATCTGTTATTAGATTAGCCTTACAACCACGCAAATTATTAGTTCAATTAAGGGTTTAGTTAAGTAATTGAGAGCTCAGTTGGAATGAAAACCATAAGACACAGGGGGTCCCCAGGACTGGGTTTAAGAAGCCCTGAGTTAAATGAAAAGAATTATTGAGCACCGGCTGATAAATATTTCTGTGTCACGGCACACAGTTCAGACATGGGGTGCATCTCCCAGCTTACCTGCCGAGTGCCCAGGTGTCGGGAGGAGGCGGTGCTGTTGCTCCGCGAGGGGGGCGGCTTGTGGCGAGGGCGGGCCTTCTCCGTGGAGCTCATCCCCGATTGGTGTCCTCACAGCTGCCCTCCTGTCTGTAGCAATCCAGGGTGTAGCGGAGTCAGACAACAGGAACGGAGTCCCCTCTGAGCGTCATAGTGAAATCTGCACAGAAACACGTTTAGATCTTATTAAATTCCCACTGCAATGCACAGGCACAGCACTGACCTGTCTGCGTTAAACTCTGTGTTAGTTTAGTCCTATTATTTTCAAGAGGTGACTAAGTAATCGGATACTGCTTCAAACCCCTGTCTGGGTCACACACTGGCTGCTAGGCAGCACAGAGTCTTATTTCCACCCCTGCCCTGTACTGTGAGACGAGTTTACTGTTACATTCTGGCACACGTATCCCTAAGCTCTTTATTGAGCTTAAACACAACATGATACCACGCGGCACTGTGCACTATTATTAGAGTCAGACTGAGGAATGGAACAGTGACAAGCCTTCACTGAAATGGCTGAAATATTCTCTTGATCCGTTTAATGCTAGGGTAGCCTTGGGGCTTAATCGGGTCAGGGGGTACTGTACTAGGGGGAGAGAGAGAGAGACCCAGCGTCTTTAAACAAGTGTGTGCTACATAGTGCATGTGTTTCAACGAGGGTCCCATTCCCCCGCCTGTGTCTCAGGGTTTTCATACAGCGTGTTATAATGAAGGCTGGGGGGGGGGGGGTAGATGTACTTAATGTCTACTAATACCAGTAAGCTTCTTAAACACAGAATCATTGACTTACATAAGAGATTTACTTAAAAATACAGGGACTGGCATTGCTATGAAATTTGAAGGAGTTTACTGTGTGTATACGTGCTAAAATCTACTACAAGCGTGTGCGTGTGTGTGTGTGTGTGTGTGTGTGTGTGTATTTACTGTACAGTAGCTGTCAGGCAGATGAACACGATGAGCACAGAGATGGGATGCAATGATAATGAAAATACATGCAAAATTCTCCCACCTGCAAAATCTTCCTGGTTTTAGAAATCAAGCTTACAATTTTTAGCAAAGCCAATAAAAGTTAGAGAAAATCTAAGCAGATCTATTTCAAATTATAATTCTAATTAGTTAATATATTTATAGATGTTTCTATTCTAGAACGCCAGCCCTGGGTAAAGGTCCCATTTCTAGAATCAACAGCCTCACCTGCATTTTAAGCACTTTACAAAAATATGACATGCTGTCTGCTTTGGATTTGAATACACCCCAGCCAGCCACCCACAAACACTGCCATATAACTTAAACAGGATGAGTCTACCTGGCTATTTTTTACCATGCTATCTGAAGAAGGCGGAAGACGTAATTCTGTAGCTAATTATTAAAGTTATTTTTTATTATTTGTTTATTTAGCAGACGCCTTTAGCCAAGGCGACTTACAGAGACTAGGGTGTGTGAAGTATGCATCAGCTGCAGAGTTAGTGAACCGGACTCCCCAAGAAGAAAAATTAGTCATCCTTTTTAATTTCAAAATTAAAAACGTCATATAAGGTGAGGCCATCCATTGCTTAAATTTTTGTGCTGGAAATAAGACTCCTATTGCATCGCAGTTTCACCCATTCCGGATTTTAATAGCAGCTGCTTGATCAGCCCCAGTGTACAAGTTCAGGTGTGTCCCATTAAACTCACCGGAAAACCAGGAATAGATCAAACCACTATGCAACAGACTTCAATAGGTTAAATCGGCTTTTACCTGGCTTGATGCTCCCTCATTCCATTCAAATCACATGCCAATGTAACTCTCTCTCCATATGCGTAGAGCAGACAGGGCTAGCAGAGTTGAAAGGTCACCTTGTCACAGGAAGTCTGTTCAGTGCCTAGGGCTTAGGGTTCTGTTTCCCACCCCACTGTAGAAGGCTGTGTGGTCCAGTGGTTAAAGAAAAGGGCTTGTAACCAGGACGTCCCCGGTTCAAATCCCGGCACAGCCACTTGTGCTCCGTCTTTCGGGTGAGACGTTGTTGTAAGTGACTCTGCAGCTGACGCATAGCTCACACACCCTAGTCTCTGTAAGTCGCCTTGGAGAAAGGAGTCTGCTAAATAAACAAATAAGGCTATGCAACGAAACTATGCAGCAGGATGAGTTTGCATGCAGGGACCCTCCCAGACCTGCTCAATGGAGTGTGACTCAGCTGCAGAGCATTGTAGCCAATATCAAAGTTGATGGTCTTGTTCATGGATACTACAGGAGTTTGATTTCTCTGTGGGTTGATGGGTTTTGTGGTCTTGGCTTTGCATCACAAAATGACCACCACACCACAATCTCACCCTGCTAAGAGAAAGGGTGCTCCCTGCAGTCCAGGGCAGGCTTGAGGCATGGAGACTGAACTGCTCCCTCCCTCCCTCACCCACCTAAGAGAAAGGCAGTGTTCCTGTCTTAGATCACCACACTGTCAATGTCTCAGGTAGTGAGAGATACAGAACTAGTTTGTAAAAATGCCCCCCCGCCTTTGTCTACAGTAGAATCAGCTCACCTGCGTAACAAAGTTCTTGAGTCGTTGCATGGCTACCAATATTCCAAAAAAAAAAACAAAAAAAACACACACACAACAAAGTTGTCATTTCCTGCAACCACAGCAGTTTATAAAATTGCAACAATAAAATCGTTACCATGATGCGGATTTGCTGTTAAAGTTCAACCAAAAAAAAACCATAAAAAAAAAAACACACACCAGGACAAAGAGTTAAGAAAGGAAGTCTTATGATTAACTGTACCGGCACATTCAAGCAGGCCAATAAAACAAAAAGTACAGCACAAACAACCCTGTCTTATTTTATTGAATAAGGAAGAAGAAGAAAAAATGCACTACCAACAACTGCAAAATATCAGTCATTTATTTTTATTTTTTTGCAGAAACTTTTTTTTTTTTGTCTACGTTTCTGAAAGGGCCTTGTAGGGCCACGTTGCAAACATCAGCTAACATATAATCCTAATGTTCTTTTGCTGTGGGAGGTATCTACAGCGGTGCTCAGATGTCTGACTAGGGGCAGGATTGGATTACCTATTTGCCCACTGAACTTGTGAGATGGGTTGCTATTAAAATCCTTCGCATGTTTTTTTAAAGAGGAGACAATTATCTATCCAGGGATACCAAGATATTTAGCGAGCAAGTAGTCTGAGTGAAGTGATCCAGCAACAAACTCCCCTTCCCCAGCAGTGCTGCTTTCCTAGAAAAAGGGGAAAGTTTCAGTGGAGCTTTTGTCTTGCTCGTTAAAATATTGAGCATATCTTTAAAGAGGAGACGATTATCTATTCAGAGATCCTCGGGTGTTTAGTAAGTAAGAGGTCTGAGTGAGGAGACATGGGCAATACAGTCTCCATCTCTAGTCTTGCTGTGAATCATTTTCCAAACTTCTGAACACTACTGTGACAGAGTAAGACTTAGGAGGTATCCGACACTGCCCTTAAAATGCAAACGTGTGTTAAAACAGCAAAAGCAAATTTCCCCTCAACGCAGCCCACTGGTCGCACAGCACAGCGAAACACTTGCATGCTATTAAAATACACACCCTTTTGCTGATGCTTTGCATACAAGAGTTCACAAGTCCAAGGCTCATGGCTGGCTTATTAAACCCATTGTGAATCCAGGCACGGATCAAACAGTTATGCAAGGGGAGTCTTGTATGTCCATCCCCACATTTAAAATGTTATCGGCAACAAAAATGTTGAGTAAAAAGCAATGTCAGGTTTTTTTTTGTATTTTTTACTTAGCCTGAGCTTAGAGCACAGCTTGTAGTTGACATTCATAAGCTCGTTCTGTTGCAGTAGGGCTGGGATTGTTTGTGGAGTGTTGGGTTACAGACTAACAGGTGTACAGCAGTGAGGGTGAAGCTTGTGGGAGTGTAGATTTAGTACAGAAAGGACAAGGAGGTGGGAATGGTATAGTCACTATGGAACAGCAACAGGATGAAAATAAGACTCCCATTGCATGGCAGTTTGACCCAGTCCTGGTTTTCCTAAGAGTTTAATAAGACACAGCTTGGCTATTCAAGCTAGTAGTAAAAACTGTAATGGCTGAAACTGCTATGCAACAGGAGTCTTGTTGCCATCCCTGCGTTTCTATGTACAGCAGGCATTCATTCGGCAAAGCTTTGCAAATTCTGACGGGTGTGCATTTGTTTGCCTGAGCCTCATTCAATAGGCAAAGTCTTTGAGTTTTCCGATTTTTAAACCCCCACAAACAGCTCTCTATGTGCACAGCAAATGTAATTCACCAGCCCTACAGTGCATACACCTTCAGGACAGCTCCACTTACAAATCAACATTGAGAAGCAGCAACTTCACCAAGTCACAGGGAGAAACAACAAAAACACGTTAGGCTGCATTGAGAATGATATCCTGTTTTTATTAGATTTCGTTTAGGACTGTTTTTTTTTTTTTTTTTTTTTTTTTTAATGTACCGGTTTAATTGTTTTGCTTGTGTACGAAGCGCTTTGTATTTTGTATATGTATTGTACCAGCACGTGCAATTGATATGATTTTTTTGCTCGGTAAGCACGTCTCGGAAACGTTGAACGTCAGCCGTAAAACACCAAACATTATACAAATTATAAATAAAACACAATGAACGTTGCTATTGATAACTTATGTATCCGTTACCGAAAAGTCATGAAAAAAAAGAGACAGAGGAAACTACGGCCAACATATCCGTTATTGTAACTTGAAGTACGGTCAAATCCCTTCTAATCCCACAAAAAAAAAAATTAATTAAAGTCGACTATCACCCTTTGACAGGTAGCGAGCAAGCGCACTAATGAACTGGTTATGCATTAGCGCTGCTGGTATATTCTGAATAAAATTAACAAACCGGTACCACTCAGCTCACCTTTTTGTAAAAAGACTGCAATCTACAAACGCACCAGAAACAACAACAACCGAGCATGTATTCGGTAATAACAGCAGTTCTTTTTTAAATATTATATATAACTCCTTACCTGTGCTAAATATCCGACCTTTGCGATTGCCGTTTCCTGGATAATACTTACAGCTGGCAGTAGTGATGACGTCAGTGTAACCCCCAGCCATAGAGATTCGAATGCAGACACCTCTGGCCTCAAAGATGAGGTCATTGACGCTGTAAACTACTGACACCTAGGGTTGGGAGGAGCTAACCGCAGCTTGTTTACTTGTAGCGAAGAAAGCTTTGCTGGACTGTATTGATGAATTGTTTAGTGGGTAACATTTAATAATTTACATTTTAAAAGCATGTCTCTCTGTATTTCATGGGATTTAAATACCTACATATAGACATATGCCATAATATAATCAATAATATGCATGCACGCTTTGACATTAAGACAGATGGATCAGGCTGCATCAATAAATAACGCTATGGTACGTTTGAGAAGAGGGGAGTGTTATTATTTTTTAACCTGTTTAACGCTAAACAATTTGACATTGTTGTCTCTCTAGCGCCCATGGACTCACCACAATTGACTAAAACAGAGTTTAGCACATTTTAATTTTACAGTGGTTTGACAATGGACCATTGCAGCCGAGAGCATGGATTCAAAATTCTTCATCCTGGAGGGCAGAGCGAAAGTACTGAAAACAAATAACTTTCTTAACCCTTTCAAGCTTGGATTATTGAAAATTGCAGTTTTTTTTTATTTTTTGAAGTAGTTTTGGACACATGCTAAATTTATGTTTCATTGAATAAAAAAAAGAAGACTATAGAGTTATTTTTTTTATCAGTCTGCATATGAGGTTTGCAATACAAGGAACAGCTGGGGCAGTGTTGCTAAAAATGCCTTGTATGCCTATTCCGGCACGCTACTGGTTTGTAAATACAACCCAGGTTCATACTGGTACATGCTGGTATAAACCATCTTTAGTTCAAAGAAGAGATGGACAAGTGTGATTTATTGCCAATTTTTGGTTTTAATACAGATTTTACAACATCATGTGCTGCTAGGACTTCAGTCATTTTGCTTGTGCACAAAATGATTATCTGAAATAAGACCCTAATTGCATAGCAGTTTGATTCAGTCCTCGTTTTATTATGTGCTTGATTAGCCCCAGCATATAGGCAACAAGCTCAGGTGTCTTATTAAACTCAAAGAACAACCAGGCATGGATCAACTGCTATGCAATGGGGGTCTTATTTCCATTCGTGCAGAGAAGGATCTGTAGCAGAATGGGTTTGAGATGAAGTTCAAAATGCGTTGCAGGAGTTATTATTTGACATACCTGAGCGTGTTGCCTATACAAGCTGGTAGTAAAATCTGGAATGGGTGAAACTGCTATGGAACAGAAGCCTTATTGCCAGCCCTGATTTGCCATCAAGCGTAATAAACAGTGGATTCGAGGGGACGAGTAGGGGGCTGGTGGTTGATCAGTTGAGTCCCTGTCTCTATCGTGCCTCTGCTCCCTCAGTCTCCCCCTCACTCTGCTGCTTCACGTACTGCTGCAGCAGCCTGGAGAGCTGCAGGGGGTGGTGCTGCAGGAGGGAGGCGGTCTGTGACGTCATCAGCGAGAGCCCGCCCACCACTTCCCCTTGGATGACGGCCAGCGATGGCAGCTTGGAGTAGTTCAAGACCCCCTGTCTGCTCAGCAGAGCGTCTTCAACACAGGCCCCTGGAGAGGGAGAGGGGGCAGTCAAACACATATCCGAAAACCCCAAAATCTACAACCAGATGCCAGCAATAAATCACACACTTTTGTAGACTATAGCACAGGGCGCTGTACGATACAGGAAATATTCAGGATATGAAGATGCTTGTGATCCTGCTTACCTAGCAGGATGATATGGGGCATGGTCCTCAGCGTCTGCAGCATCTCCTTCACTTTGGGCTCCCTGCTCACCAGCAACACGTTCTGTCCGATGAAGAGGGGAAGCAGGTTCGAGTACTTGGAGTCCGACAGGTAGGACCTGGCCACCTGCAGCGAAACCACAAACCACAACTTCGGTTCAGCTTCAAGGAGGCATCAGAGATTCAGTGCAGGCATGACATCCGCAGGGAAGGGACTCCTGTTGCATAGCAGTTTCACCCATTCCAGGTTTTACTACGAGCGTGATTAGCCACAGTGTGTTGGTAACAAGCTCAGATGTGCGTGTCATATTAAACTCGTACTAAAACCAGGAATGGATCAAACTGCTATGCAGTGGGAGTCTTATTTCCATCTCTGCAGAAGAGGATACACAGAGGATCTGTAACAGGATGGGGGTCCCATAACCAGAAAATAACAGGCTGCAAAACATGCATCTACTCTTAAGAAAGGCAAAGCGATAAACAAAGTTAGTCAAAGCCCAGTGGGACAGAGAAAGATAAGACGCAACTTTGATCGTTTGAGTTTTTTCCATCACAAAATAAATTGCACTTGATTGACAGACTGGCGTTTCTTTGTAAACAACCAATCACAACGCTGTGTTTGCAAGATTAGGCACTCTGTAGGCAATATACCGCGACTGAGTGAATGCGTGCAGACAGGAGCGCTGGGCGCGCGGTGGCGTACCTGGTTTGGGTAGAACTTCACCGCGATGCCGTGTTTCATCAGCCGGTGTTTCAGTTGCAGCATGTCCTCGGCCGTGACGGCGTTATTTTGGAACACGGCGACCATTTTATTATCACGGAACAACACCTCCACTTCTCTCTTCAGCAGCCTCGTTAGACCGCTTTCCTGGAGACAGAAACAAACAAGGAATGTCCAATTACACACCAATTCCCCCACACAGCTGCTCAGGAGAACTGAAGGTTCAGCGGGCGTCCTCCGATCCCACAACCGAGCCAGCTTCCTCTTCCACACCCAGGAACTCGAGAGCGATCTACTGGCCTCTGGAGGACAAAGGCCAGCACTGCAGGTGTCCGCTCTGAGCTCACTGGGCACCTCGCCAGCAGGGTGCGCTGTAGCGCGATGAGGAGAAACAGTCCCCAGCGAAGATCACTTTGCACATCCATTTTTAACATATAGATCTGAGGTAGAGGTCCCCCTCTGTGTGTGTGTGTTTTTAGTTTTTAGTTACCTCCTGGACTTGTTTGCTTGGGGATGATGCATCTCTCAGAAACAGCAGGCTGGGGAGGAATGTACTGCGTCAATGCCATCAGTTTCTGCTTAAGGAAGTGCACGGGCTTGCGATGTCGCGTGACAGACTTGGAGCCGTGCCGCACGCTCTGAGTGGAGGGCAGCCAGCCTGCAGCGGGGTAGGGAGCAAAAAAAAAAAACAAAAAAAAAAAAAACTGATCATTAGGAGGCTTGGTGGTCCAGTGGTTAAAGAAAGGGGCTTGTTACCAGGAGGTTCCTGGTTCAAATCCCAGATCAACCACTGACTCACTGTGTGTGACCCTGAACAAGTCACTTAACCTCCTTGTGCTTCGGATGAGACAAACAAGGTCCTATTGGAAGTGACTCTGCAGCAGCAGCTGTGAGGCATAGTTCACCCCCTACTCTCTAAGTCACTTTGGATAGTGTATGTTAAATGACGAATTATTATTATTATTATTATTAATAATAATAATAATAATAATAATAATAATAATAATAATAATAATAATAATAATATTTAGGAACTATTTCTTATTTGGAGGGAAATTCTGACAACAACAAAAAGCAATTATAGCCAATTCATCAGATAATCAGGGTAACTATAACAACTGGAACAAACAAATTAAAATCTTTTAAAATGGCTTTTATAGATATCTAAAAGTCAAGTGATAAAGGTACTACAAGCGCAGGATGAATGCAATTGTTATACTACAGGGATGGAAATAAGCCTAATTGCTTAGCAGTTTCACCCATTCCAGGATTAACTAGGAGCTTGATTTAGGTACAGTGTACAGGTAACAAACTCGGGTGTGTCTTCAAACTCATCGGAAAACCAGGAAAAGGATCAAACTGCTATGCAATGAGGGTACTCTACACCATCGAATACCATAACCTGAACACGGGTGAAGACAACGACACAAAAAGTTAGTGTCTAAATAAATAAAAAATAACACCACCACTAAAGACAGCAGTCAGTACACTACCCAGTCAATAAAACAGCCGTTTCATTCGTCCACACACTGCGCTTATGTCTTCAGCTGTCACACCGTGCGCAAAACCTTATTTATCCAGAACAAATCACGTTTGAAAGGAGGACTCGCTTTTCTAAATCCAGATTCGGAGATTATTAACTTTAGTTAACCGCTGGCCACTCCGAACTGTTAAAACGCGCAATCTTAAGTTTATACCTACCCAATTTAAACACAGCCCTGCTGCACAAGGTCGCTGCCATCTTGAACCGGAAACATTAGCCGGCTGTGTTCATTATAACAAACCCTCCACCGACTGGTGCTGCACAGAGTTGCGGCTCCGGGTTTTTAGCTCAGCCCTAGCAGGGTATGTGGGACTCCTATGAGAGCGAGGTTTACTGCATACTACATGTATAAATGTATGTATAACTGGTAACAATCGCTGCGTTACTGGACGGTTTATAATTAAAATGCGTTGGGATATTGTGTGCAATTGTTCTTCTTGGAATTTGTGATTTAAAAAAAAAAATGAACCGAATAACATATAGGCTGTGTGGTCCAGTGGTTAAAGAAAAGGGCTTGTAACTAGGAGGTCCCCGGTTCAAATCCCACCTCAGCCACTGACTCATTGTGTGACCCTGAGCAAGTCACTTAACCTCCTTGTGCTCCGTCTTTCGGGTGAGACGTAATTGTAAGTGACTCTGCAGCTGATGCATAGTTCACACACCCTAGTCTCTGTAAGTCGCCTTGGTTAAAGGCGTCTGCTAAATTAAACAAATAATAATAATTGAAACGCCATGCAATTTTTCTTTCTTTTTTTACGTCCATTTATGCGCCACAGAATCGGGAGCAAGCGCCGTTGCACTCGCATTTGCGCTGTGATCAGAATACAGCCCTAAGAGTTTTAGTTTATAGACAGTAAGCGTTGAAGATTTTTGTGTTAGTAAAAGGTTTTTAAAACATACTTTTCATGTATTGTCCTTGAAAAACTATATAAAATGGGTAGTAAATGAAAAAAAAAAGATTTAAATCAATGATTTTTTTTTTTTAAAAACCGAGTGATTTAAATCATAATTTAAATCAGCCAACCCTGATTTAATCAAATCACGTTTATTGTGATACGCCGCGTTATTACAGTTTTATGATTTAAACCCTCTCCAAAAAACATTTCCGTTCCGCTGAGCGTCAGACCCCCATTGCATAGCAGTTTGATCCATTCCTGGTTTTACAGTGAGTTTCATCATGACACACCTGAGCTTGTTACCTGTTACCCTAACTAAGTTTGTAGTAAAATCTGGAATGGGCACAATCATAAGAAAGTTTACAAACGAGAGGAGAACATTCAGCCCATCTTGCTCGTTTGGTTGTTAGTAGCTTATTGATCCCAGAATCTCATCAAGCAGCTTCTTGAAGGATCCCAGGGTGTCAGCTTCAACAACATTACTGGGGAGATGGTTCCAGACCCCCACAATTCTCTGTGTAAAAAAGTGCCTCCTATTTTCTGTTCTGAATGCCCCTTTATCTCATCTCCATGATGTCCCCTGGTCCTTATTTCTTTTTTCACAGGAATACATGTTCACATGCTTCTGTAGTTTGGCCAGGTACCTAAGCAGAGGGGAACACAACCACACTTTTTAAGGAACAGTGGCTTGAAACCTGGTTATGGGAGACTTAGTTTGAGGCAACTTTGATGTATCAAACCCCAAGCCTCCCCTGGTGTGCCATGCAGTGGCCTGAAACCAAGCTGCAAGCCACAGACATTGAACTGCATCAAATCTGAGCTTCTAAATGGATTTCAAATTGTTTTAAATATACAGCAATCATTTAATGACCAAAATCCTGGTTTGTGTGGAGCAACACAATACCAGCATACTCTTTCATACTACACAGCAAGAGGAGAAATTGGACCTTATGTTTTGTTCTGTTGGTGCCTGCCTCTTCCAAAGAAAAACAAAAAAACAAACAACACAGGACACTTTTTTTTTTTGCATAGTCGTTATATTACTTTATTCATTATCCTATTTATTGTTAGACACATCAATTGAACAACAAATAAATCACATCACAAACTACTAATTACACATCTTCAATTTAGAGCAAGCGATTCAAGTTCACATTTATGTTGGTATTTGGTGCGACAGACAGAATCTATACAGCAAATAAAAAAAAAAAAAATTAAACAAAAATTCAAAAGGAGATGGAAATGCTGGGCTCCTTCCGATGCTCGAGTCCCTCAGAAATGTACTTTAAAAAGACACCACCGCTCCATTCTATGCGTACCTTAAAGGGTTAAAAGAAGCAGGACTACACTTACCAGAATGCATTGCTAGAAGTATCCAGAATGCATTGCTAGAAGTATCCAGAATGCATTGGGGTTTGAGTTAAAAAGCTAGAAGTGTCCCAAAGAACATTTGAATCATATGGTAACCCTACTATTAGCGCTGGTGCTAATTATATATATTTTTTTAAACAGCAAGGAACACCTGAAGCAATACATCCAAGCAAAAAACATCATTGAAATGTTTTGGTGTGGCACTGGCTGGCTGATCATTGCTCCAATCTTAATACAGTGAAAGCTGCAGGAGATACGGTGCCCACAGCAATTAAACAGCATGTAGGACAGCAACAGCCAGAGACAGGCTGTTCCAATACGGTACAAGATATTGGCACACCCAGGGGCGCAGCCAAGTGCGGTTAGACACCCTGGAGTGTGTTATTAATCTTATAAAATGGCACTCCTTCCCACCCCTCCCAAAGCGAATGGGCCGTCCACTGAATGGGTCAGCGTGGTTCTGGAAGTTCCAAGCTGTGCTGGTATGGTGACACATCTGCACAGGTTGGAATGCACGTTAGCCAATGAGACTGCTCCGTCCTCTGTTCTTGCCATTTGATTGGCTACGGCCTGAACAAAAACAGATCTGTGCAAAGCAATGGACGCAACTGCTGCCGAGTCATTGCTGCGTTGTAACCAGTGCTAGGATAACATGACCCAGTGGCTTTTTTGCTGGTGTTCCAGGCTGAATGGATCCACAATATTAAACACACATAAAATCAGAGGTAAAAATACAAGTCCTCTATGTGCACTGGCATGCTACGGCTTTATGAATACAGCCAAAATCTTTTTTTAAAACAAGAACCAAACACGATCCAAGATCTCTTAATAAACTCTCAAAGTTATCAAGCTTTTTGTTGCTCGTTTTCGCTGAGTTCATTAAACTAAAAACGCTTTGAAGACATTTGTAAGGCAGCAGCACACCAGCAAACACGCCTAGGGCTAATACTTTATGAATACGACCCTAAGTACAGCGGGCTAACGATCTGCCTAATGCCTTCAGCAGTGTTGGCTGGGTTTCTAGGGTTCAGCTTATTTTGTTCATGCACCTGACTGTTTATTAGGGTTGCAGCAGTAGGGAGGAGAGGGAGGGGGCTGGCAGTGCAGTACAGTGCAGTATGCTACACTATTGTTGATTAGCCAGGGGCTGGAAGGAGGAAGGAAGCTGAAATCCCTTTGCTTGAGCTGGATCTGCAGTAAAGATAGATCCTAAAAAAAAAGGAAACAATATTATTATTATTATTATTATTATTATTATTATTATTATTATTATTATTATTATTATTGCCAATTGTCCTAGCAGAATTGAATGGTTTGTAACATATGAAGTAAAACATCTGATAAATTTGCACACGAAAAACAGTGTGGCAGTATTTCTGGATTCCACGATCACTGGTGCTTTATAGACAGGATCATAGAGCACAGCTGTGTGAGGTTCGAGTACCGGTTCTAGAGTGACTGGTAGAACTTGATCTCTGTGTCCACGCAGTCGAAGAACAAATCCGCCACTTCCTCTGCATCCACGGCCACGCCCCCTTTCAGCATCTCTGCGATGTCATCAATGCCCTGCCTTTCCAGGTCCCGCATGGTCTGGTGGAGCTCCAAGCCCCGCCCCTGCACCAAGAGGTCAACGGGGGGTCAACAACAACAACAACAACAACAACAACAGGAACACCTGTGCTAGAGTCCAGGAGCAAAAAAGAACAGGCTGCAAAACATTAACCTAATCGAAAATACTTTAAGGGCAAAGCGATACACAAAGTTAGTTGAAGCCTGTGGGTTAGCGAACGAAATATCAGCTCCTAAAAAGTTTCCAATATGACTTTGCAACTCAGCTGCAGGGAATAAGATTCCTGTTGCGTAGCAGTTTCACCCATTCCAGGTTTTACTACGAGCTTCATCAGCCACAGTGTGTACAGGTAACAAACTCAGGTGTGTCTGATTAAACTTGTAGCAACACCAGCAATGGATCAAAATGCTATGCGATGGGAGTCTTATTTCTGCACATGATTTGAATGGAACAATGAAGCCTAGATTGAAAACGGCAGCCCCTATCGCGATTCCCGGTCCCACTTGCCGGCTCGCTCTCCACGGTTTCTAGAGCGTTCTGGTGTGCCCGGTACAGCTCGTGGCGCCGGTCCACGGTGCTCTGGAACCGCGGCAGCTTCTTCATGGGATCGTCGGCTCGAACCTCGGGAGACCACCTGGGGCGGAGGTCATCTGATCCACAAAAAGAAAGGGCTTAAACACGGACCTGCGGGAGGAGAGGACAGCACCTCAATTCTAACCCTAACCCTAAAATGCAACGGGTGTACCGGGCAGTTAATGTAACCTGATTTTGGGGGGGGGGCTGCAAAAAAATCCAGTGGGAAACTTTTCTAAGGGGGGCTCACCGGGAGGGGTCGGGGGTCGCTGTGAAGAAGTGCACACAGGGCAGGGTGGGGTCCCGGGGCAGGATGGAGGCCATGCTGCCCGTGGTACGAAATCCACCGGAATCCATGCAGATCCCGCTGGCCTTATCCCGCAAGATCTCCAGCATGGTCCCCAGGCTCACAGAACCTGCAGGTGAGAGAGAGAGAGAGAGAGAGAGAGAGAGAGAGACAGAGGCTGTCATATCCTGCAATCAAGCACTGTGCATCTTCTTATCAGCAACTGGTTCTGTGCATTTCTGCAACAAGGTTAAAAAAAATGGAATTTTCTGCACAACAGATTCAGAGGGAAGGTTGGTTCCAATAAGGCAGTGAAACTGATTTAAAAGCTCTTTCGCTGGCGGAGCAGTGACCAGCTGGACGCTTGCTTTCCTCACCGTCGTGTTTGCTAAGCAGTTCTTTTCCCCCGCAGTAGCGCTGTTTGGCTGCCTCCATCCTGGCGGGGGATTCACAGGGCGTAGACCTCGAGAAGCTGAACCCCCTCCCCGCTCCACCAGCCCTCGGCCCGCGCCAGGCTCCGCAGCTCGGGGTGCTCCGCGGAGATCTCCTGCCCGATCGTCAGCTGGTTCGAGATGTTCTTCACTCCGGCTGCAGGGGGCGCGAGAGAGAGGAAACACTGAGCACCCACCATCAAGTCTACCTGCCGCGCAGTCTGTCAATCTATGTTATTAGCAAAACATTTTTTACTGCCTGCCTGCCTATCTATCTTGCCTGCCCGCCCACGTTTCTTGCTCACCGGTCACTCGCTGCGCTGCCCACACTCTCCCGGCCGTCTCCAACACCCAAGCCTCTGCCCGGTCTGCCAGCAGGAAGGTGTTGTGGTAGCTGAAGGGCGTGGCCTCCTCCCGGCAGTTCCCCCCCTGCCCGTGGCGCTCCACGAGGCCTGCAATCACGTCCAGCGCCTCCTTCGCGGTGCAGCCGCGCTCCAGTCCCAGTCTGCAAAACCCACCAGCGCATCAATACAGATTCTCTCAACACCGTCCATACCAAGTTTCGACACATTCGATCTCCTAGGCCTAGGTCAAATTCAAGCTGTATCGCAGGCTACGACCGCTGTGGAGGACAAAAATGCAATTAGAAACTGTATGAAGAACCAGTTTGCCTGAAACGATCCATAAGGTTTATGCTACTTGTGTCCATCAGCCTGGTCACTCTCTGGTGTTAAATCTCTGATGTTTTATACACACAGGGGGCCCAGGTAAAACACCTGTGTTAACAACAGATTATCAAGCACAATGCACCTGTGTCTGAACCTATACCTCAATAGCCAGGCTCTTTTTAGGCTTTCAGTTGTCAGACTGCCTTACGCTGTCTTGTATTGAATCACTTAGGCTGTTTCCCGGCAATATACATTTGCAGCACCACGGCACAGAGATGGGGTCAGATCTATCTCAACACACAGCTAGGGGATGGGGCTCAATTCCAATTCATTTTTTAAACCAATTCCACTGCTAGTCTTATTTCCATTCCCTGCGATAACTTCACCAACGCAACCAAATGCTTCCTCTTCAAGTGCAGAAGCTCTTCCGTACCTGACCAGATCCATGCCCAGCAGGGCTTCCCCCTCCTCCACTGGGACCTTGGTCCACACAGCCTCGTTTCCGATGCAGACTCCGTGCTCGTTAGCCCCCATCTCGGCTCCCCACAGCCAGGCAGGCCTGCTCAGGATCACTGCATGGGTGCTCTCCGCCTGCTCGATGGAAATGTAGGTGCACTGCCAAGAGATAAGAGACCAATGCAGCTCCCATTGCACAGCAGTGTGATCCACTCCTGGTTGTACTAGGAGTTTCATAAGACACACCTGAGCTTGTTACCTAGACACAATCAAGCTCGTAGTAAAATCTGGAATGGGTGAAGCTGCTATGCAATAGGAGTCTGATTGCCATCCCTGCAATTATGAGGGGAGCAGCGATAAAACACACTGATGGATTTTAAACCTAGAGGCTATGGCTTTAAGATGCATGTATAAGATATAGGGTTGCCACCTCTGAAGTAGAAATAAATGGGACCTGTGTGGCTGTTAATTTTAAACTCACTTTAAAAATCCTGTATTCATTTTTTAATTTTTTTTTACAGATGCCTTTATCCAAGGCGACTTACAGAGACTAGGGTGTGTGAACTATGCATCAGCTGCAGAGTCACTTACAACTACGTCTCACCTGGAAGACGGAGCACAAGGAGGTTAAGTGACTTGCTCAGGGTCACACAATGAGTCAGTGGCTGAGGTGGGATTTGAACCGGGGACCTCCTGGTTACAAGCCCTTTTCCTTAACCACTGGACCACACAGCCTCATACAATAGGAAACACTGATAATATAACTAATGTGGCATTGACAACCAATTCATATTTGGGAGTCTATTGCAGTAATATTC